>VZSE01004851.1:23183-199386 GCA_013398275.1 Promerops cafer
CCCTGAACTTTTCCCTGGGGAGGATTAAAAAAACATCTTTTTTTTTTTTTTTTTTTTTTTGGTACCAGAAATTGCAAGTAAAATCCTTCTTTTGGGAGATTTTACCTAAATTCTCACTTAGTGTTGATTAGTGGCACCATAGTGTTGTTGAAAGCTCTTCATCTGGTAACAAAGTGGGGTCTCCTGATGAAGCCAAACTTAATTAATAACAACAGTCATGAAAGCAAGCTGCAGCTGGATTTCACAGCTGTACTTAGTTTTAGAACCATATATAGGAGCATTTAGTGATTAGTGAACAGAAGGACGTGTGAGTGTCATGGGAAGTAGTAACCCATAACATTTTCAGAAAGTATCTATCCCTGCTGAAAGCTTCCCTGTGTAGCCATGAACACACAACTTTCCTTTTCCAGTGACCAAGCCATTAAACAGAGGGTGGGACTAAATTCTCTTGGCAATGACCTCAGCAAGACTGCTGGTGTAGTGCAACACCAGTCTGGTTTTCTCCTGCGGGTGTGGGGCAGCTGCAGCATGGGTGGTGCTCAGTTAGGATGGAATAACTGGAATAACCTGGGCAAGGGGCTGGAGCTGCTTCACAGACTCTCAGAGGGAGCCAAGGCTGAGATCCAGCATGGTGAGGAAAGGCAGGGAGGGACATGGGCAATCTCCTCCCTGCATCCACCATTGTCTCTGTTTTAAAATGATATTTGTGTTGCTACCCCCTTCTAACTCACAGTTGGAACTAATTCTGGCTTGATTTTGGAGCTCCGAGAATGCGTCTTGAGACTTCCTTCTCTAATGGGCAGTGATAGAGGTACAGTTGACTTGGATATTGAAATAATGAAAGCTGAGTTTTTTTCACCCCTAGGAAGCGGGGCTTTTAAGAAAAAAAAAAACTCCAACAGACACATGGTTGTACAACAGGATGTGCTTGTAGGGGAGAGACTCAACCTGTCACCTGGTCATAAACCTGAAGAGAAGGAGAGAAGTACCAACCTGCTCTCCAATTTCCTTGCAGCTGCAATGGGTGTTGGGGTGAATTCAGCAAAGACACATCTAATCTCACTCCATGGGCTCATCTGATCCCTACCAGCTCTAAAATAGGAAGGGCAGAAGAGATCTATGTTAACAGTTCAGGTGGCAATCCAGCCACAAACATGTGACAGTTGAGATCTTCCAAATGTGTTAGGTTAGGAGTTAGGTTCCATCAACAAAAAATAGCTCATAAAACTGGAATAACTTTTATTAGCTGGCTTTTGAAGGCATACATTATCAAGGTGTCAATCTCTACTAAAAAACAGATAGATTGCAAACTGCTTAAAATGTAGAACTAAACCAAAAAAAAATGCCCCCATTCTCCTTTCTCAGGTAACTACTTGTCTCCAGAAGTTGGAGCTTTAAAGAGAACATCATCTATTGGGAGAAATGTGATGCAATAGCAAGATTTGGCAACATCAAAGATACACAAAAGTTCTGAACAATGTGAAACTGTGAAGATGAAACACTAGATGGAGTAGTTGGTCTAGAATGAAACAGATTTGTAAAGCAACTCTAGTAACAGAGCCACTGTAAATATTTTGCAATCAAGGGCTTAGTAGCAAGGCACAGCACACGAGAACACATTTCTCCAGGAGTGCCAGTTCAGGGAGTTGGACGTATGCTGCTGGATTCTTTCTCTAAAACAGCCACCAGAAGGGATCTCCCTTCAGCTTCTCTGTTGTGAGGTCCTGAAATCTCAGCACAAAATGGTAACAGGTTGGCTCTGCACATTGCTGAGTGGCAGATATCCCTCAAATAAACAGCAAAGCAGCTTGACGCTCTGTAGGAAGGTGTTCTGCTTCTCTCAGGTGTAAGAAAGCAGCTAACTTCTTCCATGGGCTCCTTCCTCCATCTTTTTTCCCCCTCTTTTTCTCACTGTCTTGGGTTGTGATAGTTTGAGGGGTATTGATACTCCTGCTGCCTTCAGCATGTCTCGTGTCCACCCTGCAGCTTATCTCTTCATTCCCAGCCCCTGCATCACTCCGTTCATTTTGGGGGCAGTGCTGTCTGTGCAGCTGCTCACTGAGCCTGACTGGAGAGCTGGTAGGGTGGAAGAGACAGCTGATCAGAAAACAAGGGGATGCAGTTTGAGGAGCCTTCAGCCCAGAGAAGAGAAGGTGCTGGAGGGATCTTATTGTGGCCCTCCAGTACTCAGAGGGGTCCTACAAGAAAGAAAGATGGAGACGGAGTTTTTAGCAAGGCCTTTTGTGATGGCACCTGGGGTAATGGTTTTGAACTAAAAGGGTATAGATCTGGAGTAGGCCCAAGGAAGAAAACGTTTAGGATGAGGATGATGAGGCACAGCGAAGGCGCAGCAGCTCCCTGCGCCTGCTCTCTGTCAGGAGCTCCCAGTGCCTCAGCACACGGACAGGACAATGTGCAGTCTGTTTGGGAAACGGGGCTCTGGAGGCCTAAAGCAAACTGTCCCCAGGGCCAGGGACAGTGCTGGCCATTCTCTCCCGCAGACGGCCCCGTGGGGACGGCATCTCTCGGGAGCGCAGTTGGTGAATGTGCTTTTGACCTTTTCAACTTATTGTATTGGTATCTAGCCAAACAATTTGAGTTCATCTGTAGTGTGCAATGCTCAGGAAACAGAGTAATGACATATATGTTTCCTACCAAGGAATAAACTGTCTTTTGTGGAGGAGTAAATCAGGCCTTTGCTGCTGATGGCCAGATGCCCTCCTACGCAAGCACTGAGAGGAGCAAAGAAAACTCTGAAGAGGCTCAGAAAGAGGGATGTACAGTTAAAAAATCTCCAGTTTTTCTTCCTTGTAGGTCAAAAGTAGGTCTTCACATCGTTACTAGGCTGAAATCCTGACCCCACTGTAGCAGGGGGTTTGACATTGACACCAGCAGGGCCACCACTTCACCCCATGTAGTTTGGAGTCTTCTTTAGCTTGAAAGACAAAAACTGGAAGTTTCTCTGTTTCACCATGTGTCAGCCCCTCTGACTCTTCTGTGGGTAGTGATTCTATGATTCTGTGATCTTCAGGCCCAGATTTCCTCCAGGGATTTGTATATTCCTCCTGGGGGACAGAAGCCTAGACCTGGCCATGGCATGCTGTGTCTGCAGCACAAGTGTGAGCCTGACAAGATGGTCAGGGGGCAAAGTCAATGCCCATGGAAACCTGTTTAAAATATTTTTCTCAAAAAAAAATGGAAAGAAAGCAATATTTTCATATTCAAATTATAGTGCTCAAGAAAACATTTGAGTTCAGTTAACAGGGGTAGATGTCCCTGGACTTTTCTTTTGGACCTTCTGTTATGTTTTTTGGGGTTTCTTTTGGTTTGGTTTGGTTTTGTTCTAGTTTTTTTTATTCCACCTGGACTTTTTTTTTTTGTTTTCCTGGACTTTTTATTTGCTTTTTGTTGGAAAAATAGGATTTTTAGCTACTTGTTGCTTACACATCAGCATGGCAGCATGTCTGAGGTCAGGTTCCCACTGGCTGTAGTTGTCAATGCTACAGTTGCCAATGATCTCTTTCTTCAGAGCTAGGAGACACTGCTGATGGTCAGCAAAGATATTGGTGAGACAGAACTTGAATTTCTGAGCTAAAGAAAGTAATCCTCCTCTGTGAGGGTGATTAGACTAGTGAGCAGTTGTCCAGAGAGACTGGGGAGTCTCAAAACTTGACTGGACATAGCCCTGGGCAATCTGCTAAGGCAACCTGAGCAGATTATTGCACTTGCTGATCTCCAGAGGTCCCATTCAACCTCACCAACTCAGTGATCCTGTGATTTAAAACACTCATCTTTTCATTGGCACAAACCTGGGCTGCCTTTTTTGGTGCAGATCCATGTTTCCCTTTGGATCTTTGCCCAACAGCTGCTCGCAGCCCTGGAAGCTGTGCAGGTGGCTTTGCAGGTGACTGTGCAGAGGTTTGGCAGAAGCTTATCTCACAGGGTGCCCAGCTGCCTGCTCGTCCAATCTTCTCTCAAGATGCTCATTGAGACAGCATTCAGTTTCCCATGAGAGGGTACTCTACAGGTGCAGTGCCTTCTTCCTGTGTTGATCCTGGGGAAATTTCTCTGTCAACACAGACAAGCTCTCATTATGTGCTCGAGCTGCTGGAGTTGCCATTTACAATACAAAGCCTGTTTACAACTTGTATCCTGCTTCCACCTTCTCTAAGCCTTCAGTAATGCCTAGCCTTCGTGGTGGTGCTCTGTACAAGGGTGAATCCCACATATTTCTCATTCTTCCTTTCTGTTTCTCTCTCTGGTGTGAAAGTGCTCCAGTCCAGCGGCCGCTTTTGAGTTACTTGGATGGTACAGTATGGTTTGTTGACTGACACGTGTATTTATCCAGTCTTTATGTCATATTCCTTCCCCCAAAAACTGTGGGACCAAAATTTCTCTTTCTCATAGGAAAAAGGTATAAACTTGACCCACATTGAGTCCCGACCCTCCCGTCTCAACAAAGATGAGTATGAATTCTTCATTAACTTGGAAGGCAAGAATGTCCCAGCACTGGACAAGATCATCAAGTCCTTGAGAAGTGACATTGGAGCAACAGTCCATGAGCTTTCACGAACAAAGAAGAAGGACACTGGTAAGGATTTGCTGACAAGGTTAACATTGACACGGACTACCTATGTCACATACTGAAATTTCTTATTTTTCCTGTGGTAAAGGAGATCCTCTCGGATCTTTATGGCTACATTTCTCTCTCTCTGTCTGTTTTTCCTATACTGTAAACTTTTTCATTTGGAGATTTTGTGTCAGTGTAAATTTTTTTCCATGATTCTGACTAGGTCTTCTGGGAAACTAGGGAGGCTGTGCCACCCGCTTTGGTGGGAACAGGGCTAAACTCTCCATTACTGTAAGAAATCCCAGGGAGGTCAGTTGCAGTTCTGCCTTCAGAGGGAAGAAAGGAAAGATTTTGTGAGTTTTTCATGCTCCTAATTCTTAGAGATTTGCTGGAGTTAAGGCTGCTTGGTGCAGTGGTGGCTGCCCAGCAGATAGTCTGAGACAGACTTAAATGCCTCTTCAGATAACAGATGTGATTTTAATAGGATTTCAGACTTTAAATACTTTAGGTCTGGGTCTTCCTCTTCCTTCCTAGGAACAACATGAAAGGACATTAATACCTTCTTGAGATCAGTGCTGGTAATCCTTTTACCATTTCCTTTGTGTCCTACGCATGACATTACATTTGAAGATGAAAAAGAAGAAGGCAGATTCTCTTTGGAGTCAGTTTTCTCCATTCATAGACAAAGGGACAAAAGGTTGATTAGGTGATTTATGATCATGTCAGATCCAAGAGGTTCACTTTTGGGGGCTTTTTTATTTCCAGAAGAAAGCTACAGGACCTACCAGGGCTTAACATTATTTTTTCTAGTTACTATGAAGAAGTTAATAATAAACTTTATTAAATAATACAGTTGTCTATAAACATATGCCAGATTCAGACAGAGATACAGCTCTAAATATCATCCAGGAAAGTCTTGCGTGTGAAATTCTGACCTCACAGAAGTCAAAACTCCTGCGGTCAGCTGTAGGATTAGGATTTCACTGCATGTTACTGTGTTGATCAAAGGAGTTTTTGAGCTAGATTATCCTGTCAGTGCTTCAAAAAGGGACTTGATCCTCTTCTGTCTGAGAGGATAACTTGTGTTTGTTTGTTAGTTTCAGAAATTCAGAAATAGTAGAAAATGGGAACAATTTATTGCCAAGGAGAGGAAGATTGATGTTTCTTTTTGCCCTTTCTCATTTTTTTCCAATTTCAACTCCTCTCATGAGTAATAAGGGTCCAGTCAAACTGAAATCCGCAAAGGACCGTATTTTGAAAGGTCAAACAAGCCCTGCTTAGGGGATGAACTGCGGGTGGCAAATCCTGGGTGGAGGCAGCTACAAGGGCAGAGTGAGATGGGAACAGCCGGAGCTGCAGGAAGTGTGGTGAGATGCTGTCCTTTATCAGGGATGGCATTAACAAATAACAGGCCTTGTGGTGCATGTTAGGCCAGCTTGTCTTTCAAATGTATCCTCCTGGCAAATCTGGTCATAGTCCACAGATGTGCTTGTGTGAAATCTTATTCCCAAAACACAGAACGAGAGCACTGTGCCTCCAGGGAGCAAAATCTCAGACAGATGGTTTATGGGGATGTTGCCACACTTGTCTCAGTGGGCAGGTAAAGGCTGGGAAGGTTTTCTTCCAGAGGCAATCTGGGATCCCGTGGGACTGATTCTTTTACTGCAGCCTAGGATGCTCTCATTTCTTCCCTGCAAAGGATTCATTTTGCTCCTGCTCATGATTTGAGGAAGAAAAAACTTATTTTTCTGTTTCCTGTGGGAAGCACACAGTCTCATTCTTGGGGCACTGCTTTGTGGGCACTCAGAGGAAATGTTTGTATTCTGTCCATTCTGTATAGCTCAGTGTTAAACACTGTGTATGTGATTTATTGGGCAAGGGATAAATGCATGGCTTTTTATTTTTTCTCTCTTTTTTGGGGGGGGGTCACTTAAACTGCTTTTAGTATCTTTTTAACTAAATGCAAAATTTAATTGACACATTCCAATAGTTACAAATATCAGATTTGGATCAACAGTGTAATTTTAGGTGAGAGCAGGCCAGCAAAGTGTTTTAAATCCAAATGTAGCTTTAGAGTTTCAGGTGGGAAGGGCTGGCGGTTGCTGAGCCAAAAGCTCTTTGTGTACATGGAAAGATTTGTTGTAGAAACACAGTGCATCTCCTAGTGGCTCTTTTTGGAAACAAGATGGGTATCTGCAGTCCACTTGGAGCCCATGAATAAAAATAATTAAATATTATTCTGTTGCAGCATTAGGGAAATGCAGAAAATTTATTGCATTTCTGAAGCAAGCTGGGAGCTGAGGATCTGTAGGGGCTTTGTTTGCTAGACCCTGAGGCTAGCCAGAGCATTTGAGAGTGTTAGAAAATGGGCTAAACCTGGGCCTTGAATCGCTATAAATAGCATAGACCTGTCTTTGACCCTCCTCACAGTGGTCCAAGTGGAGGATTCTGCAGAAGTCCTCGCTGCCCCTGCTTTGCTGCCTCTCATATAAATGGCTTATTAGCATTCTGCTCAGCATTTGACCCCATGGTAATTTGGTCACCACTTGGGTGTCCAGCACCATCCCATAAATGCTGCTGTTTCACTTACAGACAAATCAATATTTATTACTGATCAGCCCACGTTGGCTCCTCAGACCTTCACAGAGGCCCAGTGTTGCAAGAGCTGGCCCTGGCAATTCATTAATGGCTGTGCAGACAGACAGCGGGTCTGGCGAACGGGCTGGAGGAGGATGTTGCAAACAAAATACGGGATAGATTCAGCCAGGGGGTAATTTGATTTGATCTTTTGAATAGTTTCTAGGAGGGCTGGGGACGGCATCCTGCCACATCACGTCTAGGCAGAAGACCCACCAGCAGCCTTTTTTCACCCTGGCCCTCGATGGGAGGGTTGTATGGACTTAATGCAGGGTTTGTCCCAGAACTGTGCTCAGAGTCTTTGATTCTTGCTTCCATGAGAGCTGAGAAAGCTCAGCACTTTCCAGGACCCAACTTAACAACTTATGCTGGTGCAAGCAGCACTAAGTCTCCTTGGGATTTGCCTTTCACAGCCTGACAGTTTCACCCAACTCGGCAAGCTCAGAGCTGCTCTCCTTTAGCTGCTGCTGGTGTTTGGGTAGGCAGGATCAGGACTTCATGCCGAGGAGATAAGTTGCTGCTCCTGTGTAGGGGAAAAGCAAGTCACCCATCTCCACACCCAGGACTGACACCACATCAGCCTGGAGTCAGTTTTTCCTCGAGTCTTTAATGAGGTCTGCACCAAGTGCTAAGGCAATCTTGAGAATAAAATATTTCATGAAAGTAAGTCAGTTTGGAAAGTAAGTCAGCAATGGTTCAAACCCTGCCCAGCGAGACCTTTCTCATTCAGGCCAGCAAAGTCCTACAGACATCACTGCCAAAATCCAGTGCAGACTTCAGCCCCCACCAATTTTTCTACACAGCCTGGACCCTTCAGGTCATGGTGCATCCCTGAGAAGAGTGGTTTTCTCTCTAACACTGACAAATCCTTTGCTGTGGGGCTGCCAGGCAGCTTTTTTTCCCCAGTGCCTAAGACAAAACCATTCACCAGTGTGCCTCACCCCAGGCTGGTAGTGGGGAGTCTGAAGCACAAAACCGTGAAGCAATTCCCCACCAGCACACAAAGCTCAGTTATACAGCCAGGAGATAAACCCAGATAGAAAAAGGGCAGGACATGGTGTAAGTAGTGACCACTCTCTCCAGATCAAACACACCTTTTTCTACTCCCCCCTGTGACTAGTTTAAGTGAAGGGGCTGGAGGTGCAGGAAACTTTCTGACAGCGAGGGGAGTGGAGCAACTGAGAGAACCAGCGGCGCATCCAGCAGCAGAGAAACCCATGCTGGGACCTTCCTGGGTCTGCTGCTGCCATCTAGTGACTTGCTCAGGTCTGGTTTTTAGGGCAAAGAGAAGCGTGCGCATCCTGGCGCGGACCAAATCCCACTTCTGCTGGGCGGGACAAGGGCAGGCACCGCCGGGGGTACCGCCGAGCGCCGCCGCGGGTCCCTGCATCCCGGGACGCTCAGGCATCCCGGGATCTTCCTGGCCAGCAGCCGCCAGCTGCCCGCTGGAAACAATGTGAGTGCTCCCAGCACGGGGCCAGGCTGGCGATGGGACAGCGGTCCGGGGAGTGGGCTCTCTCTCTCTCTCTCTCTCTCTCTCTCTCTCTCTCTCTCTCTGCGCGGCGCTGAGCACCCCAAAGCGAGCCCTGTACAGCTGCTGTTGCTGCTCCAGCGCCTCTGTGCAGGTGCCTCGCAGAAACCCAGCGCCACAAGCGCCCTCCGTGCTGCACAAAGCACGGCTGAATAGTCCTGGAGACAGAGATCCTCTTATCCTGTAGGTGGTCCATCAGGTCTGGGATGAGCCCCATCACCGAGGCACTGCAGGGAGCTCCTTCAGCAGCTGCTGGCCGAGGATCAGGTTTCACTACAGCCCCCAAAATAAGATGGGGAGGTATGGCCGAGCAGCAGCGCTCCCAGCTGAGCAGGGAGCCACAGAGGGGAATCAGCTGTTTTCCAAGCACTGGCTGAGCAAGCGACACCCATTTGTACAAGAAAGTCTCTCGATGAATTGCAAACTTTTTACTGATAGAGGCAGCCCCTGTTCAGTCCTTGTGTTGAAGTGCCATGAAGACGCCTGTCTTACTCTTTATCTCAACACATCACTCCTGGAAACCCCTGTGATTCTTTGTCCTTCACCTTATGTCCTTCTGAAACAAGAGGGTCACATGGGCATTACACTCATGTGGTCAACATGGTCCCCTCTCACAGGCTGGCTGTGCCTGAGACAGTGTGTATAGAACATGAGTTACAAGGCAATGGAGAGCCAGACCAAGAAAGTTAATGCATTATTGTGTAATGACTGCAGTGATACAGTGCTAGTCTGAGGTATTAGGATGCCATTTATCATTTGTTTCAGAATCCTAGCTCAAGTGAGGCCACCAAGTAGGTCTTAGAGTGTTTCAGACAGTCCAAAAATTCTTTATCCTTGTTGTGGGGTTTCTTGTCATTCCTTTGAAAGGGATGATTCTGGCTTATTGTGAAAATTTTCTGCATTTTGATAAGCCAAGATGCCAGAAGTAATAAACAGAAAATCATAAACATTACAAGCCAGCTCTGCACCAAGGTTCAGACGCTCTTGGTGCTCTGTATTCTTCCAACAGTGTAAAACAATCACAAATTCAAGACAACTTGCTTGGTTTGTTCTTGTTTCCTATTATGGGGAAAAGGATTGAAAGAATTTAGCCCTTGCCTATGTTTCTTTATATATATGATGAAAAGATGAAAATGTCAGAAGGCCAAAAATCAAGTAACAAAGAAGGATAACAGTCTCTATTTCTTTTCTGTTTTGCAGTGCCATGGTTCCCAAGAAGTATCCAGGAGCTGGACAGATTTGCCAACCAGATCCTAAGCTATGGAGCCGAACTGGATGCTGATCATCCTGTAAGAATTATTTTTAGCATTTTTTCTAGTTACTGGCACTGATGTTTCTCTCATTGAAATTAGTACAGACCTAGTAGACTAAATCTCACATGGTACAGGACAAGAAGGCTACCACATTTCTAGGGTTATAATCAGCCCAATCCCTGGTTATGGAGTAAATCAAACCAAAGGTTTCTATAATTGAGCAAATGCCAGGAGATCTTAAAAGTTGTAGTGGTTTTCAGAGCAAGGACACATCTGACCTTCCCAGGAGGCTCTGATGTAGTGATTTCAGGCTCACTTTGTGTATCACTAGCAAGAAAAAGAAGCAACATATCATAGCCCAGAGAAAGAAAGACCTTTTCCGTGCTTGATTACATACACATGATTTAGCTCAGTGTACTGTTATGTGGATGCTAAATCTGACATGGTACTTTTATGGTGAGACATGACAAAAGAACAGGTTCTTGGTTCAAGAAGTTTGTGGTTTAAATGGTAGCATCAGAAAGTTTTGTTCATTGACTTAGCTGATAAAAAAATTTGTTTTGTGGTTTTTCAGTTTTGTTCACATACAAGAATATTTTCTGCCTCTATTCCCTCTCCAAGCAAACAACAACTTACTTTCATTTGTCAAAACACACTGAGTTCCGTGCAGTGCACCAGAAATTGCTGCTATTAGTTTAATTGAGATAGGGTGATTATAAATAAATTACATGCAGTGCACCAAAAATTGCTGCTATTAGTTTAATTGAGATGGGGTGATTAGTCATTCACTACCTATTGCTTAACTCGAGACGTGTTATGTACCATGTACAATGATGCATGATGTTCACTGTGGTGATAGTGAAGGCAGAATGAAAGGAGGTACACTGAGCCAATGGCCCCCTTGTGTGTCATGTGGGAATAGACCAAGATTGTATTTGAAAAAAGAACCAAAAAAAAAAGAGAAGAAGAATCTATAAAAAGGAATGAAGCATCTCTCCTCCAGTTCCTAGAATTAGTTAGTGAGCACTTGAGCCTTAAAACAGAAAGCCAGCTGCTGGGGTAAATAGGTATGACAGTCCATAGAGTGCAGAAAAAGAGAAATTAAAGGAGCCTGTGTTTTTAGTAGTTAAGTGATGCATGGAATTTAATCACAATGACCACCATGACTGGTTAATCTTGGACAGTGCATTTTTTTGGCCATTGGCTACCTCTTTTTGATTCACACTCTTGAATTTACACTCCACTTCAGCTGCCTCCTGTACTTGGTTGTGTTTTGTGGCCTCTCAGTCCAGTTGTGCCATTCACCACTAAGAGATGTGTTTATGGACTGCTGCAGCAGGGAGCTGTTCCTATTTGCCCTGCAGAAGGGCATCCTAGCTGGGGACGAGGATGTTTCTGCACTCCAGGTGGTGAAGGCACTCCTGGTCCTGAGGATCTTTTATTCTAAACAGCAGGCACACTGGGGTGGTAGAATGGTTATCCCAGATGAAGATTTAGAGGTTTTATTTCTTATCCTTGGTTTTATTGCTAATTAGCTGCAAAGGTCAAGCTCCCAGCCACAAGGTCTATTAGACATTCTTTGTAGTCATTAATTGCCTTCAAATGGTTGAATTTGTACTACAAATAGGGTTTTTTAGCCTGCCAAATGGCTACTGATCCTCTAGCAGTTTGAAAACGAACACTTTTAAGTGTAGTTCATGCTGAAAATCTGCCTAAAAAGTCCAATTGAGTTGATGAAAATGTTTCTAATGTGTTTGATTCTGCTCCTCTAGAGCAGCCCAGCTGTGCCAGGGACAGCAACAAGCTTCAAGGGACACCAGAAGGTCATGGTTATCCAAGTACTGATAATTCTGGGCTGCCCTTGCCAGGAGCACCTTGCTGTTGCTGGAAAGGAACAAGTTTCCTTATTTTATAGGAAGTGGAAATGAGAAAAAGAAAGGACTTGGGGGGCAGGGTGGTGAGAGACTGTGGCTGCTCGGCGGCTCTGCAGCCCAGGAAGGAGCAGTGCCCTGGGTGAGTGGAGCCTGGCAGAAAGGAGGCAGCTTTCCCACCGACCTTGCTGCATTTCTTGGATGCACCAGCCGTGCCTGAGGGTGCTCACTGGGAGGAAGGCTCTTCACATTTGCCCTTAGGCACGGACTGAGCGTCGCTGTTTCTCTGCAGGGGTTCAAGGATCCCGTGTACCGGGCCCGGAGGAAGGAGTTTGCGGATATCGCCTACAACTACAGACAGTGAGTACCCACTGCTCGGGCACCAAGCAAGCCCTCATCTCCTGCCCTCTCCTAGGGTGCTCACCCTGCTGTCCATCCCTGCTTTTCCACAAGCATCCTCCTGCTGTTGGCTTTGCTCTGCCGTGTGTTTAAATCTTCCTGTTCGTGCGTTTATCCCCAAATCACAGCAAAACAAAGGTAAATTGTTCCAGGCACACGTTCAGAGGAGACATCATCTCCCTTCTCTCTCCACAACACCCCTCTCTCCCAGCTTTGTTGTCTAATTGAGCAGCAGACTGTTGCTACTACAAAGACCTGAGCATTGAATAAATCTGGTATTCCCTATTAAACCAGGGCTGGGGGAGGAGTGCCTGTCATTAACATTAAAGCAGGATCTGCATACACTATTAAAATAATGAATAACTTATGGTTCTGATGCTAATCCAGTGTCTGTTACCCTACTTTTATCATGTCTAATCCAGATGCAATCAGCAATTTAGGCTTTCATTTCCCAAGAAAAATAAATTAATAGAGATGGTAAATTCAGTTAGAACAGGCTTATTTGATTGATTTCAATGATCAGATCTGGAGGAGAAAAATTTCTGTTCCCAGAGACACTCACATGTATAGATTGGTACTACTGGGCCTGGTTCCTGCTGGGACTGGTAAAAACTGTGTTTGCAAAGAAAAAAATAACATATATTGTAAATTTTGGGCTACACTTTGCACAGGATCAAAAGATATCCCCTGAGCCAAAGAGCTAATAATGTAATCACAAGATGAGAGATAAAATTGGACTGGTTGATGGAAAGTGAAAAATGTCAGGTGAAAAACGTCAGAAACCCAGTTTATAGCTAGAAAATTTGGATAAGATTTTGTGTCCAGATGTCCTTCCTTAGATATCCCACAGAAGATACAGAGAAGTGGACAGGAGGAGAGGCACAACCAAAATTATCAGGCTTCACTGAAAAGGCAAGGCTTCTTAAGTTGTGAAGATGCTACTCCGCTCCAACAGTGAGATGGCTCACTGGTTGCTTGCCTTGCATTCTTCCTAACAGTAATTTAATCCCTTCTTTTGCATCTGTTCTGTCCTCTTTCTTTATGCTGTTTGCCTCTACTTTGCCCTTGCTTTCTTGCCTCCTCTCGTGATGGATTTACCCCACTGTTTTTGTTGAATGCTCAATTTCCCTGACTTCTCTTTTCTTTGCTTTTAGCTTGCCTCTTCCCTCTGCCTTACTTTACTTCTGGCCCCATTGATCCCTAGAAATTTTTTTAATTGAAATTTGAAAGGTTTTTAAGCCATAGCTTCCCCCTGTAGCCCTGGAAGGTAGTTGGGGATTATTTAGGAGTGCTATAGGAACAAAAATCCCCCAGCAAGCCTCATAATTCAACATGATGTTTAAAGCTTCACAGATCAAGGAGAGCTGATACAGAGAGACAGAAAGTGATGGTTCTCCAGAGGAGCTGCCCTGAGGCTCAAGATAAAAATGGGAAAGTGGAAGATGGTGGGGTGTCACCAAGAGTTTAACAATGGGTCTCTGGGGCTTGGAAAGCTTCAGCATTATTCCAGAAGTGTTGTTAACCCTATTAAGTTACTTAAACCCCTTTTATTTTTCAAAGCTGCTGGATTCACCTCTGGCCTTAACATTATTGCTAAGGAATTGGTTATTCACAGGAGGCCAAACTGCATTGCTTGTGATGTATAACTCCTGTTAGCTTCAACATGAACTAAGCACGTGGAGGCCTGAGGGTGGGATTTAACTCATAATTACTCCTCACAATTATACAGCGTCAAACTGGCTGGAGTCTGCATCTGTTACAGCACAGAGCACAGATTAGAATTTCTCTCCCACTGCAGTAGAGTTTTATGGAGCTGATGGTTTCATGTTTTTACAAAAACAATTAATATAATGCTCACTAGAGCAAGAAGTAAAACAGCTCCTTCATATCTAGAAGGAAAAAATAAATTGAAACCAACAGCCAGCAAGTATTTTTAAAAGAACACCTTTAAAAGACAAATAAGCACTGATTTATTTTTTACACAATGATGCAAGGAGCTGTCTAAGGCCATTATCTCAGCCAAGGTCAGTAGTCACCTCTCCAGCCAGTGCCTAGGGAGAAGTGAGGCTCCTTTTGCACCTGCGTGTCAGCCCAAAAGCATCTCCCCTGAGCTGCAACATGAAGCAGAGTAAGAAAACTGTTTTGAAAATGGCAAGTGGGAAAGGACAAAGAGAATGATGTTGATGGCATAGGACATTTTCTGTGGCTGCAATTGAGGGTATCCATTTTCTTTCCAGTGGCCAACCTATTCCTCGTGTCACCTATACAGAAGAAGAAAAGAAAACTTGGGGCACTGTCTTCAGGGAGCTGAAGAGTCTGTATCCAACTCACGCTTGCTATGAACACAACCATGTGTTCCCACTGCTGGAGAAGTACTGTGGCTACAGGGAGGACAATATTCCCCAGCTTGAAGATATTTCAAATTTCTTGCAGAGTAAGTTTGAAGCACCTAAAAGAACCGAATGAAATGAAAGTCCTCAGCTACCAGTGGGGGTGGTGCTTCCAGAGAAGGACAAACAATTCCTGATTTATCAAAGGCTCCCTATGATGTTTGGGCACAGCTCCTTCTCTAGTGCTTTCGGGGATACAATGGGACAGATGCTCAGATACTGTGCTGGAGGTATACCTGGGCAGAAAATTGCCTGCAAGTAAACTCCATTTAACATAGGGAGATTAAAAAAAACCAAAACCAACCATCAACAAACTTTTCCCGCTGTGAGGATAAGGATAAATCAGACACACCAGACACTGTTTTTGAGATGCTGTCTTTCTGTCCCCGCAGGCTGCACTGGGTTTCGGCTGCGTCCTGTGGCAGGCTTGCTCTCCTCTCGGGATTTCCTGGCTGGGCTGGCGTTCCGGGTGTTCCACTCGACGCAGTACATCCGCCACGCCTCCAGGCCCATGTACACCCCGGAGCCGTAAGCACTCCGGCACACGAAGGGTGTAAAGCACACGGACAGCAGGGCTGGTCCCACCGGGAGAAACTGCGTGGGACCGCAGCACGGCTGGGAGCAGAGCTAAGGGAGAGCAGCCAAGGGACTGCTCTCTCCTGGAAACATTTATGGAGCGTTTCTAGTCTGTTTAACAACCTGCATCCACTTCTGCAACTCCTCCTGGGGCCGATGAGATAGTTTTGCTACTGAAGGCCTGCCTGTATGGTGGCTGGGATGCAAGAGAGCAGTGTAGGAGGGCACTTAGCTATTAGCACCCGAGTAGTGCAGCAAGGACTCACCCTGTTGCAAGCGAGCTTGTGGCAGTAAGATAGGAGAAGCCCAGACCATTGAACCCATCTCATTTTCATTTTAGAGTGTTTCTCTCTGTCCCTGTCCATTGTCCTTTTCCACCTGCCATTTTAAAAACAGATTTCTTATTCTGCTTCGTATTGTTGCAATTCTTCCTTGTTTTTTTGCTTCCTACTTTCCACAAACTCTTTTCCCTTTCTTTTTTCTATTTCCGATTCTTCTGATTTTCTTTCCTCCTTTTGTTTACCCCATTGTCATCATGCCAGGCTGAAATGTATTCCACAGACTTGGCCTTTTTTGGACATCTTATCCCCTTCCTCTTTCCATCTCACCAAATCACTTCTCTGTGTTTGAAAAATCTAAATCCCTGCTGCTGAGGGATGTATGATAAAAAAAGCACAGAAAACCCTGGGGTTTGCAAGCATTTCCATCACAAGAATAATTTCAGAGAAAAAAGTTTTCCTGTGAACAATATCTGCTGGTAGGAGCAAATGCACTGCACTCTTGACTGTGTGCTGGCTCTAGGGCTTTCTTCCAGCACTGCTGGACTTTTTCTGAATGACAGTTATTCAGATGTCATGTTTTCCTGCAGTGATATTTGTCACGAGCTGCTAGGACACGTGCCTCTTTTTGCTGATCCCAGTTTTGCTCAGTTTTCCCAGGTAAGTTATTCAGTGGTGATATTATTTATATAATTAAACGCATAGTAATTCAGAGGATGATCCAAGGGCTGTGAAGGGTGGTGCAGATTCACCTTTAAGCATACTGTATGAGTGACTGAGGTAATTTATTTATTGCTTGAAATCTGGACACAATTCACATAGGTGAAATCATAATGTCCAAATCCAAACATGAACTTGTGTGAGTTGCTTTTTGACAGGCCCTGTGAAGCCATCCTTTTAAAGCCTTCCTGAAGATGTTGGTCCTTCTGATTGAAGTCACATAGCTCATGAGTCAGATGGATTATTACCTCACCATGATATTCAAATGTTAGGGAAAGTGGAGATTTTGTTTTGTTTTCTGTTGAAGCGACATTGGAGGCTGAGTAAAGTGAGGAATTGTCTCAGCTGTAAGCATGGGAGTAGGCTGGAGAGGAGATTTCTTTTTGGTAGTGTTAATGTCTCTGGAAAAGAAGCCAAACCCTGGTGCAGCAGTAAACTTTTGGCTGCATTCTACCAGAAAACATGGAAATACACAAAGAGAGAAAGACAGAAAGACTGACAGACTGAAAGAGAGAAGGAAGGAAGGAAGGTAGGTTGGTTGGTTAAAAGAAAGAAGGAAAGGGAAGGAAGAAAGAAAAGAAAGGAAGGAAGGAAGAAAGGAAGGAAGGAAGGAAGGGCTTGACCAAGAGACAAAAGTCAGTTTGATCTAGTTAGTAAGTTTTCAGTATTGCCTTCAGGCTTTGCCCTTTCCCAGAAGTGGGATGATCCAGATGAGCCCTACTGTACCTTGGCTTACTAGGATTTGACATGGTGGTAAGCTGCTCTAATGCCTTTGCTGTGTGTGCCCTCTGATTTTTGCAGTATGCAGTCCTCACTAGAGCAGAGCAAGAAAGGAACCTGGTTATATGTAGTCTCATGTGTCTGTCTTTTGAATCCAACTGTTGCATGCCTCCTGGAAAAATCTCCATTAGCTCACAAGGTCTTTCAAATAATGCCCTGTCATTCAGAAAAAAATAACTCATTCAAAGCTCCAGGAAAACTCCTTTAATCAGGACCCATCAAAACAAAGGGAAATATATAAGGTGTGTAGGTGTGATTGATTTGCCTCCTTTTGTCCCTATCATTCTCTCAGATGTTCACTGTAGGCTTGATCAAAAGCCTGTCAAAGCAAGAAGAAAATTTTATTTGACCTCAATGGGCTTTGTACCAGGCACAAAGGATCATGCCTTGTAAATGACATTTGGACAAGACCCTTTGTTCATTTTTGGAGAGATTTCTGGTTTAAAATTGATCTTGCATGATAGGAACATGTCTTGCAAACATTTGTGTGTGGTAGTAAGCAATGGTAACATTTAAAATGTGAGCAATTACATAAGACGGGGCAGGAAGAATGTTTGCAATAAACAGCTTGAAGAATAATGGTTTATTGTTACAGGAAATTGGACTGGCATCTCTGGGAGCTCCAGATGATTTCATCGAGAAACTTGCTACGGTAATTTAATAAATGAGGGCTCAATTTTCCAAAGTGCCCTGTGTTGTCTTAATTCTGCTGCCACTGAAGACACTGATAGAACTCCCATAGAGCTGAATGGGATCAGAGTGAAGACCATGATTGGAAAACCCTACCCTGAAACAGTTTTACTAAAGAAAAATAGCTTTGGCACCCCTTATTCAAAGTGACAGTTGTGATTAAACACAGAAGCCCAAACTAGATTTCCTCCAGCACAAACATATTGGGCAAGAAAAGATTATATGTTACTACATCCCCACAGGAAATTTCAAGAGGCAGCTTCTGTAGTTGTTTTACCTTCAAGCATCTCTTCCACTTTGCCAGGCAGGCACTATCCTCTGCAGTCGACGTGGATCACCTGGCTGCTACTGTGAGACTACTGAGACCCAGAGCTGCAAACTTTGAATAAAACCGCGGGTATTCCTCTGAGATTAGTGTCCCTGGTGCAAAACGGGGGCACCTGGGCAAAGAATTCCACCAGCTTTGACACTTCTGATAGATGGAGTAGCTTTTTTCTGAGCCAGGGCAGGTATCCCTTCAAAAGGACAGACCCAGGAATTAAATTGGGCCACACACCATCTTCCTTCCCTATTGCACCAAGAGCCTGTTCACGCCCCTGCTGCAGTCATGCCCTGTGTGAAGCAGGACTCAAACTTTCCTAAAATAAGGTTCAAACTTCCACTGGGTTGGCCAGCCAAAGTAAAGCTTTATTGCTATAATTTCATTGCCCCTGCTGACAAACATAAGCACAGTAAAACACAACTTTGTTTGTCATGGAACTGAACTGATTCTCAGGCATACAGAATCTAGTGCTGTGCTTCTCCCAGGAGAAGAATTTCAGTCTGAAGGGACATTTATTGCATTTATACACTTGAATTTGACACATGGCAACATCTAATATAGAAATGAAAATTCTACATGTATTCAAATAAATGGTGTACACATATTACTTTTTATCAAGTAATCATAAGTTTCTGTCTCATTTTCTTTCCAGGTTTATTGGTTTACAGTTGAGTTTGGACTTTGTAAAGAAGGAGATTCCCTCAAGGCATATGGTGCAGGGCTGCTGTCTTCATTTGGGGAGCTGCAGGTATGTGCTAGAAAATATTTCAAATATGTTTATAATTATTCAAATTTCTTTTCTGAATGTCTTCGTATCTTTGGTTTTGCTTCATACCTTGTGCACAGAAGTAGCATGAAATGTAGTACTTCATTGTAGAGCTCTGATAAATGTGTAGGTGTATGGATACACAGGGAACTCACACCTCCTTCTTTCCCAGTAAGTGACATTATCACTTTATACCACAGGAGCAACTCTTCCCTGTCTGAAATGGGGTGGCTCTTTATTTCTTTCAAACGCTCATACACTGAAATAAATTTCTTACCTTTTTGTTCATAGTATTGTTTATCAAGTAAGCCTGAGATTCAGCCTCTTGTCCTGGAGAAGACTTCTGTGCAGAAGTACCCTGTTACTGAGTTCCAGCCTATCTACTATGTTGCTGAAAGCTTTAAAGATGCAAAAGAAAAGCTGAGGTACTCCAGTCATTCCAGAGAAGAACACATTCTTGTCTGCAGTGGATCTCATTGCCATAACGGGTCTTGGGTTGACAATCATGTTTTGAGAGGCATTACAAAAATTTGTGCAATGCTTAAAGATAATAAATATTTTATATCCTCAGAATCTTGGGCAAAAATGAGTAGTAACAGGAATATACCTTATGCATGAAGCCAAGAATTTGTGCTTAGTGTAACTAAGAGCTTCATCTGTCTAACCAAAATGCAACAAAAAAAAAATTATCTGTTCAATTGCAATGATACCAACATTTAAATTCAAATCTGGCTAATTAATGCAAACCGAGTAACTTTACCATTACTAGAATTAACAGTTCTTGTAAAAAAAGTCTCGTAGTACCTACTTCTTTTCCTCTGAAGTTATGTCCAGGTTCAGTTCTGATTCTTGGAGCAGGAATGGCTCAGCCTGGGCTGGGGTTCAGCTTGGTTTTCACCTTGAGAGTATTTCTATTCCTGTTAAATCACCAACACACTTCCATATTTCTGGATGTTACTCAAGCCTCTGGGGGTTAGCCTTGGTTCACACTCATCATATTTTTCACTTGGAGATGCCACATGCAGACTTGTCCCAGACCTGCAGTCCCTTATCTTCCTGCCATTCACAGATAAATTGTGCTACACCCCAAGATATTCTGCCACCTCAGGCTCCCCAGCTCTGAGGTCTTCTTAGCTCTCTCCCCTGCTGCCTCCTTAGTTGTCATAAGTCTGCAGCTTTTCCTTGTGCCCTTTTCTCTGGGGAAATAGCTGGCTTTCTCTGGGGAAATACCTGGGCTGTGCTATTAATGCCCTGCACACAGCTTCTATCTTCTCCCTATACATCTCTAAATGAGTAGCAGGCTCCTCGAGGAAGTGGAAAATGTTGCCTTACTTAGCTGCAACAAAGTACCTTGGAGCTTTTTTTAAATTTGGTTCAGTGACCAAATTGAAGAAGTGGTTAAATTGAACTAGAAGTTCTGGGGGTTGCTCCAGTGCCTGTGTTAGAGGCTTGCATCTGGACATGTGTGTTTGTGGGTAACAGAATACCTTTCTGAAAGATTATTCTGAGATTGACCTGAAAGATATCAGCTTAAAGCATTCATCTTCTAACTGGGATCTTACCTTCAGCTGAGATTTAGGAAAGCCATCTTCTAATGTGATCTCTCCTCTTATAAAAACTAGACCAATGCTGCTAAATTCAATGTAATATTTTTTCACTGTCACACCTTGTGGCCTGTTCATACTGAATTCTGTGTGAGACAATGTCCTTAGCTGATAACAATAAGGTTTAAACTGAAGAAGCTTTGTGGGGGTGGCATCCAGCATATTCCACTGTTCTGGGCGTATGGGATTTACCCTGCTGAGTCACAGTCTGTGTAGTGGGGCTTCATAATCAACTCCTGCGTGCTTCCCTTCCTCTTTCAGCAATAACTTCAGTAATCCAAAGCAGATATATAAGCCAGTATCCTGCTGGGGTCTACAAGGAGCCTGGAACAATAGCTCTGACCATCTCATCCCATTCAGAGCCCTTCTTTCTGCAGTTCTGTGGTTATGCAAATTAATATTTTCCCAAGACACCAAAATCTTAATGCTTCTGACATGGAATTAACTATTTTGCAACAGAGAATGCTGCTTCACTGCATTAACTATTAACTAGCTCTTAAATTACCTGGAAGCTACCAGGTAATTTAAGAGCTAAACCATGCCAGAAGTTAGGTCTCTGCTTGCTCCTGGCATACCAGGATGGCGTAGAGCCTTGACCTTAATTCCCCAGAAACTCAGACTTGGATTAGAATTCCTACATTTTGCTCTAATGAAAGGAAAATGAGGTTTTCAAGCTTGGCAGATCCCAGTTGCTACATAGTTGGCCTATAGCAGAAGAAGTGTTGCCATGCCAATAGCTTAGTTAGTCCTGTTCAGAAAAAAAATCAGAGGTGATAAGGACAAATGCAGTTTCTAGTGTGTTGCAGAACATTGTAGGTCTCAGATCAGTCAGTAGGAATTTCAGTTATTTCCTACCATAGATTTTCTTATCCTCACAATTAACAAATGCACACACCAAGAAAAGAGTTAGTGAAAAAAAACAATTTCTACTGTACATTTGTTTATGTTTTTCTCCTCAGGAAATTTGCTCAAACAATCCCTCGTCCTTTTTCTGTTCGGTATAATCCCTATACACAGAGGATTGAAGTCTTGGACAATGCAAAGCAGCTGAAGAACTTAGCTGACACGATCAATAGTAAGGAATTGCAGATTTGTTACCTTGAATTCCTCAAAACTTGGGTCAGAAATAGGAACCACAAGGCGGATTCCATCTGGTTGCATTTAATGCTCTGAGCCTATCCAAGATAAGGCAGCACACATCTCCTTTCTCATGAAAAAATTACTTCCCAATTCTAGCCAAACTTCAACAAGCATTTCCACTTGACTGCAACTTGCTAAATCTGAAAAACCCAGTTTTGGGGGACATGCTAGGAAATGTCAGATGGCCCTGAGGTGGATCCTAGCTGTTTTCAGTAAGGAAGAGAAGGAGAAGCATGGCTTTGATCACGTTTTCCTCCTCACGTTGGCTAGCCTGCTGAGAGCCAGCCCCTCTGATCCTGTGAGCCAGCCTTCTATGGCTAATGAAGGCAAAGGGATGACTCTGCAGACCTAACTCCTGTAAGACCCTAATAAATGTGTCCAGTTCAGCACTTCTCTGCTCACCTTATTCTTTAAGAGAATGGATATAAAGGGTAAAAAATATACAGGAGTGTTAGAAATGGGCTAGTTCTGAAATTAACTGCTCTGATTATTTCCTTTGCAGGTGAGATTGGGATCCTTTGCAATGCCCTCCAGAAGATCAAATGAAGATTTGTTGTAACTTGCTAGTGACTAGAAGCTATCATGGGCAAGTGCCAGTCTTGATCTAGCCTTAGTCTATTATCTTCCATTGTACTGCATTAATAATTATATATCTTAATTATTAGAGATTAGCAGTGAAACAGACATCTACAGGTGACCCTCCACTCTTCTGGCCTTCAGACACAAATCCATTTTTTTCTCAGTAATGTATAAAAATTACCTTATTCCTTGGAATCTGGGGGGAAGTCTGTATACATTTTGTGCCAAAGGTTAGCAGGAGGAGATCTTCACCATGCAGAGCATGATCTGCTGCACCTGTGAGGTCTGGGACCAGGGATGGGATGTCAATGATGACCTGAGTGATCCACCTTACCTCCTCTTGCAGTCACTCTCCACTCAGTGCCTCCCAGTTGTCCAAGGTTCCCATGGAGTTTGGAACTCTGCGCCTTTGAAGGTATACAGGGAGATCTTTCAGAATGCAAGGGGGGATTTCTCTTAACAGGCATACTCAGCTACTCACAGTGGACAGCTGATGTGTGAAGGCTACATTTTTTTTGTGTGTGTCCTTCCCTGAGAGGTGTCCCTTAGCTTTCTGCTCTCACAACCTAGAAGGTGGATACCAGCACCTAGGAAATGGAGATGAACTGCCTGTAACAATGCAGCTGGAGACATCAGAGCCTTCCAGCTCCTAACTCACTGTATCTGTGGCTAAAGTGCCCACCAAGGCCATGGAAGACCTGGGTCAGCTGTGCCCCAGTCTAACTGCATTCAAGCCCAAAACCCAAACATGTTATCTTTCAAGACAGGTCCTAAGTAATGACACATCTTTGTACCTCCACTGCCCATCTGAGCTTTAATCTCCCTTTTTTTTGGTGAAAGCATTTTTATTTTTCCTGGAGTATATCTCAACTGAGTCAGCAAATGGAACCAAAGGTGGCTCCAGCTTAACTCAGTGGTTGAGTATGGAGAGAGAAGAGTTTTGCTGTTCAGCAAGCTGTTTCTTTATGTATCCAATAAATTTTACTGAAATCAGTTAAGTGCCCTCTTGGACTGGTCCACATTGTATAATGCCTCCTGGAAGCTCCCTGGTTGAAGGAGGGAACTCAGCACTGGAACATTGGAGCCGAATGGAGCAAAGCAAAGCTGGACTGCATTTCCAGCTTGAAACAATTTTGCATCATGACACTAACATGGCTCAGGGGTTTCATTTCTGTTAGAAGATTGAAAGATGGAGAGGGATTTGAAAGCCCATGAGTCTCATACCTGTGATAGTACTAATTTTGTATTTATAGTTTGAAAATCAATACTGCTTTAAGCATCATCCTTTAGCAAGACAGAAAGTACAGCTCTTTTCATTATATATATGGTGAGTAATAACATTAATCTAAGGATACCAGCTGGAACCCTTTTCAATAGACATATATTTATGCAAAATGGTATCATTTTGGTGCTTTGAAGTAACCTTTTTTATCTCAGTATCTTTTTATTCCTTTTTTCCTCATCACAATGTCTCTCTAGATCTTTCAATCCCACTTGACATATATTTTCAGTGTGAAAGTAGCCCATATTTTTCTCTCTTAATATAATAGGACCCATGAGGTAACTGTATACTACAAAGAGACAATTTCATCCCAAGGGTGAATTCTTTCAAACTAATCCTCAGACAGCTTTCCAAGCTCCTCTGCTTCTGGCTGTTGCTATGAATGACAACAGCAGTAGTTCTCTAGTGATATTGAGAGCCCAGGGTTCATGATTTTCTTTTATGTGCAAGTGGAATAGTTAGAGAATATTGATGCCACATGTCTGATTCTCTGTCCCTAATGCAGGTTTAAATGAGCAATAGCTCCAGCCAAAGCAGCATAGCATGGCTGCTCAACAAGACAGATGAGAAAAAATTAAATGTTCAGCATTTTAAAAGCAGAGGAAATGTATGGAATGTAGATTTTCTTGCAGAACAAATAATCTTGTACATAAGTAATTTAAATACTACAAATAAATCACATTTTAAATTGTACTCCTTAATGAGTGACTTCTTATTTCCATGCTTAAAGAAAGTTCCAGCTGTGTAGGAAAATGCTTTTTGTGTTAGCTGACTGGTGTAAATCCTCCTTGTATGGTAACCATCGAAGTCAACCAGAATTAAATGCCCAGGTAGGAGGGAATGCCCATCTGAGGTGCTGCCCAGCACAGAAAAAGGCTTTCTTGGGCTGGTTGACTGTCACTCATCCAGCCAAGATTATGAGACTGCTATAAACATTTCCTAATGTGTGCTGTTATTTAGAAATGCACAACAAAGCCCTGCTTGCTCTACATTTGCATACTCCATAAGTCTTTGAGTGCTACTCTCACTAACCTATCCCAAGCTAATCTTTTAAGTAACCTTCCTCTCTTCCACCCACTATGATCACGTTTCTTGGTGTCCTCATTGCCAGCTCAGTTTCAGGTGATCAAAGAAGCTTTTCCTGAGGCCCTTTCCTTTACAGTGACCTTGGCCCAGGTCAATGATTGTGATGGAGGGGGTGCTTACCAGCACTGGTGGACTCCTCTAGATGTCTTAAGATGCCTACAGATCTGACAGCAGCCTTGGAGAAGGGACATTTTGTTCCCTAAGGAATGCAGAAATTGTTGAAAAAGGGATTAAGCACAGGAGCAGTGCACAGGATTGCATTCTTTTTAAACCTCCCTCTGCTGCTTCAAACTGTGCTGGCAGCTGTCAGAGAAGACATTTTGATGTTCAGATGTAACCATCTAAATTAACCTAAGTAAACTAAAAGTATTAATGCTGCACCCATCTCAAGCGAGTGGTGCTCTGTTCCCACAGGATAAAGATACCTGCAATGGTACCAGATAAAAAAAGGGCAGGTTGTTTGTGGTGATGAGACATGGCCTTCTTCTCCTGTGCCCAGCCTTGCTAACACTGCTGGGGGAACGTGGGAGTGGGAAGAGTTTTTTCCCCTCTTAACGCACACTTCTCCACCCAACTAATTCAGCTGCAGCTGCCATTCAACCACCTCTGAGTGCCCCCTTGCCCTCCTGGAGTCACCTGGGACACCAGCCAGGCCTGGAAGGTGCTGCAGTGTGCATGAGGGATGGGTGGCACTCACCACACCCTGCAAAGCCCACTGTGCCTGAGGTCTGGAGGAGCCAACATTCCTCAGGATGCTGAGACCCCCTCCTGTGCACAGTGCTGCAAAATTCACCTTGGGTTTGTCTGTCAGCAGGGAAATAGATGAGGAAATCAAGACCTTCCCAGTGCTCTGTCTTGGCCCAAGGGAAAACGTGGTGCTGTCATGATCCCTAGAGAACAAAATTTTGTTTATCTTCCCTGGCCAGGGAAGAGGTAAGAGCACAATAACACTTAGGGGTGTGACCAAGCCAGGATAAGCTAAGGGGCACATAAAAAATGGCTCCACCTGCAAAGGGAGGCCAGAGGGGTGGTCTTATCTCTGTACCTGCAGGACGACCTTCACAGGGGGTCTGGCACATTGTAACTTGAGGTATGAAGATATGGGTGCTCATATCCAGAAATAGCTTTTTTGATGTCAAGTGTAAGGGAAGGGAAGATGTGCCCGCCCTGTCAGGAGCAGAGCTAAATCCCCCTGGAGCTTGTCCTGCCACCCACAAGAAAGATGTGACCCTGGTCTTTTTGAGAGCCTATTTCACTGGAGATAAAATCATGAAAGAAACAAGTTCCAATGGAGGAATGTAGCCTGGAGGCAGCACTTCTCTCTTGGAGGGGTAGGGTAGAACAGGTTCAGATCCTGTGGGTGGGAAAAGCTCAGAAGCAGGAAATGAATTCTGACTCTGGCTGAGGTCTCTCTGGCACTCCCAGAATTGTGCCTGTGCAGAGGAGACAACACTGAGATTGGGCTACGTTTTGGGAGAAGAGCCTGTTGGTTACTGGGGATATAGACAGTTCAGAGAGAGTCCCAGTGAGGCAAGAGAGAGTGGGGATGAAGGACAGACTGGGAGATGTAGGTGGAGTTCGGGCTAATTGATTGCCTCTCCACGAAGGAACCCCTGCCCAGGGCTGAACAGCTTGCAGACACCTTCAAACAGAGCAGGAGGACTGCACTTTGAAGTTACCCAGGGGAGGAGGGCCATCTTGGGCTCTTGCGCACGTCCTACACAGGCGGCTTCCCTTGATGTGTCTGGCACGGCCAGCATAAATGTCCCTACTCCTAACACACTGCAACCAGCTCGTGTCCCTGCTCCTGGCAGCTCTGAGCTCACCACACACAGACACACTGCGTCTCCAGTCCCACCAATTCCCCTGGCCATTGCTCCCACACTCTCAGGCAGTTTCCACTCAGCATCTGGCTATTGCAGTCTGCTCCCCTATCACCCAATGAAGACTGATTTGGTGGGGACGTCAGGCCCAAAAGAAGAGGCCGACAAGGAGAAGGAGATGTGTGACATACAGTCATTGAACAGCCAAGGCAGCCTGGACTCCAGCAGGGAGGATGACAGAGCATCTCTCATGCTGACCCTCACCCTCCACAATGTGAGGAAGGTTGAGCTCTCTAAGGCAGCCGAAGTCTTTGAGGTACAGACCTCAATATCCCCTTCCTTTGCTGAGCCCTCTCTTCCATCCCTACTGCCTTCATGTCTCCCAGTCTGCATCTGTCCCCCTCTCACCCTTCTCCTGCTACCTGCCTGACTTACACCTCATGCTGCCTTCCCCCTTTCTCACTGTCCTGGTTTTGCTCCAGCTGCTCAGAGAGCTGGTCTGGTCTCATGGCCAGAGGGAGAGTGCTCTGGAGGGAGGGAGCATCTGGGCACAGTCTTTTAGAAGAATCACCATTTCATGCAAGGGCTGCTTAGAGCAGATACCAATCGGTTGTTTCTTTCTAGCAGATGTGGTGGCCGGCATCTCAAGCACTCAGACTGTGGGGATGTTAGAAGCCAGTGAATTTTCTCCACATATTTGGCAGGAGATACAAAGGCTATAAGAGCTGGGAACAACAAAGGCATTATGTAGTCTGGGCACTTGAAGTACCCCTACCAGGTGCTCACTCTTATCTGGGAAAATGAATAACTCTAAAGAAAAGTATTCTACTTGTTACTTATTTGTCGCAATTATTTAATGATTATGATGCTATTATACATCAATAGATCTGCTTTCATTCTGGCAGGGTTTTAAGTTACCCAGCCACTCATTTGTTATTTCTGCACAGATGAAATTCTACAGTCAACAGTATCTCATCTTTCATCTCCTTCTTTCTCTACCCAATGCTATAGTGTTTAATCTTTAGCTCTGTCTGTATTTTAGCTCTTTGTAAACCAGACATTATTGGACTTCATTGCTTAACACACACTTCTAGTTAATACCTCTTTTAGTCACCTTTTAGAGACAATGTAGAAATGTATCTAGACTTACCTGGATTTTCAGTCTTTGGAGAAGCTTCATCATGTGAACACTTGGTTCTTGCAGATGTTTCAAGCTCAAATCCATCACTTTGAAACCCGTGGAGCCAAAAAGCCTGAGAACTCTGTGGATGATCTCGACATTTTTGTTGAATGTGAAGTTTGCAGTGCTGATGTTGGTATCCTTATCACCTCCTTAAAGAGAGTAGCAAAGGATGTGAAAACCAGCAGAGAAGACAAAGGTAAGAAATGTATGCATCTCTTAGTGCAGTTCTTTTGGAGTAACTTTTTTAGTTTTAGCTTCAGCTTCATACTAGTAATTCAATTTGTCTGGAAAGCCAATGAGTGCACATTCATTATTTGTCTCTGCATGGCTGCTTTCCATTGTCATTGGTGCAGAAGGAGAGGCACTTCATCATAGCCAGTGAACTGAGGTGAGAAGTGTTCCAGCAAAGAGGGAGGTGAGAAGGACAGAGCAGCAGAACAAAAAGCTGAGGAGAAACGAGAAACTCCTCAATGACAGGAAGATTTTGTGCTGAAAGCTGAGCAGAAAACTGATTGCTTCAAGACAAACACAGAGTCAGGCAGGTATTTTTCCTGCTTGCAGGCAGCAATGGGTGAATACAGCTGTTAGAGACCTTTAATACAATCCTGAGGATGACAGATAAGAAGCCTGAGGGTCCAGCTCACAGACTGAGCTCTCTGAGTAGAGAATGGCCGTGGGGTTTCCCTCCCTTGACAAAGCCAGACAGATACTCCCAGAGCACTTTTAACTTACACAGTCCTGTTTGGGCACCTTTGGGTGTTGTCTGAAATTCACTGTCAGGCCAGCAGTGACAGGCCAAGTCCTCGCCAAGCTGTTCTCAGGATCTGTGGGCATATGAAAAGGGCATCACTGTTATCAGGGAAGCTGGAAAGCCACAGAGGCTTTTGGAGCTGGAGAAGCATTTCTTTAAGATTTCCTTGGGATTTGAGAGATGTGCCAGGACTTGGAACTACAATAAAAACAACGGACTGTTAAAAGAGGATGTGTTTATATTTTTTTTTCTGTAGGGAACAGGCAAAATGTGTATGGGGACACAGTGGGGCAGCTGTGATCAGGTACAGGTTTTGAGGGGATATAGCAATAGATGGCAGGAAAGGTACCTTGCATGCAGAACCACTGGTACAGCCAGAGACAAAGGCTCAGAAAAAAGTTCTGGGTGCACATAAGGCATCTGTCATACTGGTATTTCTTCCTACTTATCACAGAATTGGTCATAATGCATGAAAAAAAACATAATTTCCCCAACATCTGTGGGTATTTTTAGATTTGTACTTCTCTAAACTTGATGAGCTTGGATGTAACATAATAGAGCAAAAGTTAAATTTGCCATTCAATAGAGAGATGTCTGATGTCTTGTCCAGTATGAGATTAAGGTGACCCCAAATAGACCTTTCTGACTTGTAACACAGAAAGTCTGATTATAGCACCAGTCTGACCTCAGAAAGCAATATCAACTTTGTGTTTTCCCAGCACTTCTTTTTAAAGTTACTTTCTCATAGATGCTGGCATTTAAAATAAAATGATCACATTTTATTTTAATTTTAGCCCCTGCAAAAGCTTCCCACTTCATGAGAAGGAAGTATTCATGTTTGGAAATATAGCTAAAGAATAATGTTGCTGGAAAAAAAAAAGGAGCCAGAAAGAAAAAACTTGAAGATTCTTCTTCACCTGTTTGGTTTCTAGAAATTTTAGAAATGTCATGTTTTCCTTTTAAAATATTGTTTCACTTTTAAAGGTATGAAAATGTAAGACTGCTTTCTAGACAAGATCAAAATATATTCTTAAATCCAGAATGTAGAAATAAATTTGTTGTCCTGTGTCAAACAGAAAACACATTTGCTCTAAAAAAATATTTTTGCCTTTAAAAATTGTTTCTACTGATTAAAACTGAGAGATTATCACAGCAAGTTAATTTCAGATAATTTTTCATTCAATCTGCCAATTTGGTCAGGAAAAAAGTCAACTACTGAGATGTATGACAATTATGGTAACATGTAGATATGAATATTCTTAGATATTGATGAAAAGAAAGTTTGTAATCTTCAGCACAGCTTTTATTTTCTCTCTAAAATTTATTTGATTCTCTCACATTTAACTCTTTCTGCTTTCTCTACAGCGCCCTGGTTCCCCAGAAAAATCCAAGATCTGGACAAGTGTCACCATCTGATCAGTAAATATGATCCCAGTTTGGACCATGGTCACCCTGTAAGTTTAACATTTCTGTTATTTCATCTTTAAAAGAGAAACTCTCTGTAGGGAGACTGTTGTAAGGAAAACTTCAGGAGTAAAGAAATACTCATGAAAGGAGAGAAAAAAACACAGATAAAAAGACAGGGGCAGATAAAAGCTCATCTTCAGTGGAATTAGGGACTGCACGTGTCCCTGCAGGAATGGACCACACAAAGGGTTTTACTGTAACAGTTTATGTGTGCACTCTTAGCCATGCCCTAAGCACCAGCTCTAGGAGAGGGGAAGGAAAATGCACAGTAGAGTCCTGCTGCAGTGATGACAGTGAGGCAAAGTACTGGGAACAAACAATCCAACACCCATTTCTCATCAAAGTTGCCCAGCTTTAGTACAGATGAGATGTGAGTTAGGCACAGACACAAAAGGGACTCCAAAGGGCTGTTTGTCACTTGACAAGGCAGGTCACAGAAGCATTTTATTCTGTCAAGCATCACACAGAAGCAATGCATGGAAAGGAAAAAAAGAAGACACTTTGCACTGAGAAATGCAGTGAAAATGTAGATTTGTGCCAACAGAATCTACAAGGAAGTTTTTGTCATTCCCTTCTCTACATGTCTGAGTTCTATTTAGTCCCTTTTGTTAACCTACACCATGTTTTGTTGTGAGCTATGCACAGTCCTGTGTAATATGAAATAGACCTTTCCAAGTCTGTAAGTCTATCTTCTATTTTTGAGAATCACTTATTCAACTATAATGCTCTAGGAGAGCTTCATATCCTCCTTAACCAGGACATCTTTCATTCTTCCTTATTTCTTTCTGATACAAACCGTCCAAGTGTTTGTAATTTTCCTGAGCTAACTCTTGGGCTGTTTCTCATTAGATAAATGAACACACATAGGGAATTCTTTGAACTGGACTAAGTTCCCCTCATCCTTTGCCAAATAGAAGGTGTGAGCACTGAAGAGGCTGAGAGAAAGCAGCAGTGGTGCTGAGTTACTGAAGTATTGAGTGGGGATAAATCTAAATTGCAGAACATAGCGCAATTTAGAAATACCTAACAAGTTGAAAACAACTTGCCTCAGGCACTGAACATCACTTGTCTGTGGCAGGAGAGCAGAGCGTGGGCTGATTTACCAGGCTTCTGAGCAGGGCTCAAAAATGGAGAGGCTGGAGGAAAGTGCAAAACAAGCTGATGTACAGGTAGCTTAGCAAAGATTTTGCATATACATTTCCCAACAAATGGACAGTTTGGGTTGTTTATCTCCACAACTTCAGTTTGTTCTTTACTGGCCAAAACAATCAAACTGATGTCACTGTGACACCATTTCTGGTCTACCCTGTCACTGGCTGCAGGTTCCCCAGGGAGGCTCCTGCTGCTCAGAGGGTGGGTACAGAGCCCACAGGGACAAAGCTGAGATGTCACAGCATCTCTGTGGGTCTGGCCCAGCAGCTTTTCCTGTGTTTTGCATGGACTCGTTACAGGCACTGACAAGCAAGGGTGGCACCTGAATGAACGTATTTTCCACAGCACATCACAAAATAAATGTGCTCTCAGGATCCAGCCCTTTCCTCAGATTCATGCACACAACACTCATTAACTGCAGGGTTACTGGTATTATTGCTACACTAAAAATTATGTGAATAAAGAGACAAGTTTAGCTTGTAGTATACAAGGTGGTTCCAGTAAATTCTGAATATTTTAGAATAATAAATATTTGTACAGTGATGCTGATCAATGCTGTTTTCTGAGTTATATTAGCACACAGTTCCAGATTTAAGTTTTAATTCCTATTATGAATTATGCAAAATTAAAAGGAATGGGATTCCATGTCTGTATGCATATTCAATAGCTGGCAAATCTTGCTTGAAGTTTTAATTCTAGTAAACACAGAAGGAGCAGAAAGAAAACACTAGTATTGGGTAGGTAAACTTCCCCTTTAAACAGACACCATTGAGTCTGTCTTTATCACAACACAGTAACAAATGGGCAGTGAGAACTGGGTGGGGAGCCTGTACTTGCCCCAGATCCATGGTGGTTCTGAGGATTTCTACTCATGCCCACAGATCTCTCATAATGTAAAGCTTTTTTTCCTAATTATTTTCTAACCCAGGGATGCCCTGACCTGGAGTATATCAAACGGAGGGCGTTCTTTGCTGAGCTGGCCTCCAGTTACAGAGCGTAAGTACAAGGCTGCTGGAGGGAAGGTTCAGTGGTCCCCACATACTTTCAGACTTCACGTGCAAGGAATGTCAGGTGCCATCTCTTGTCTGTGTATCAGTGGGGCCACTTTTGAGAGAACAAAATTCAGCCACAGAAACTTCCACTCCGTATGAAATAGGCTTTTGTGACAACAGAGCAAATACATTTTAAGACAAAAATGTTAAGATTGCATTCACATATCCCAGTCCAGTGCTGGATTTTGTTTTAGCAGAAGTGATTGTAATATGACCCTGTATTTCAATTTTCAAATTCCTTTTGGGACTCAGTCCTGAGCTGAGGCTAATCTTTTTCAAGGAAATTTGAGGAACAATATTTACGAACATATTTTTGACAGTGGAAAGCGATTTACTATTTTTGTTATTCACTTTTTTAAATGTCTCTGTCTATGCACACTAACTACCTAAAAACATAAAAAGCTCCCAGTTCTCATGTAAGTGATGGAAAATGTTTCTACCTTTACGTGTAAAGCTTCACCAGAACTACACTGCTCTCTGATAGGGTAAATCAAAGGCATAGGTACAACTGGTTGTGGATTAGCAGCCTCATGGTGAAGTCTCCGAAGTCTTGTGAGACTTCTGAACACAGTTTTCTCTCTTCCATCAAATATCAGAGTCAGCACAGCTCAGAACAGCCCAAAGGCAGAACTGAGAGCTACAAAAGACGCAACAGTGAGGAAGAGGAGAAAAGACCACCCATCAAAAAGCAGTGCTAACCACACAGTGAACGCCTGGGCAGCTCTCTGCTCATGGGTTTGTGAAAGCTTCCCTGTGATGGTACTGAGCTGATCCCATCCTCCAGGGAGGGCCCCTCCAGGCACACACTGTGTTTTGCTTGCTAGGTTGCCTTCAGCAGAGGTGATGGAGGTCTTTTATTCCATCTGTGAACCAGACCACAGCTCCCTTTCTTACACATCCCTCTGTTTCCTCCTGACATTGTAACAGAAAAGAGAACACCCACATTAGAGCTGACCAAGACAAATAGATTTTTCATTATTTACTATTTTGATGTTTCTATTTTCATTACGGCAAAAGTTCATGGTGCAGGCAAAAGAAATACTTGGAAACTGAACTTGAAATCTTGAGATGTGTCATATTTCTTTTCTTCATTACAGAGGAGACCCTCTACCTCACATTGAGTACACAGCCCAGGAAACAGCAACTTGGTGAGTTTGGTACTTATACTTATCCTGGGCCATTCCATAGCAGTCCCAGGAAAGACTTGGATATACAGCGATAATCTTTTAAAAATGTTATTCATCCACCCCATATTTTACTCTTTGGTAAAATGTAATCTTTTGGTCATTTGTTTTGCAAAAAGCCATTCTCAGGGCTGGTCTTAGTTATTCACTTCCTAGAGCAAAAGGCATTTTCCTGTCTCCCTGCCTGCTGATACATCAGGATATCAGAAGCCAGAAAACACCTGGACCCTATAGAATAACTTCTTCTAACTGACCTCTAATTCACCATAGCTATGATGCTGGCAGAAATAACACATTTTCAAACTTGTTACCAGGAGAAATGCCCACTCACAGGACAGAAATTCACTCAGAGGGTATGGCTAATTCAATATTCACTGGACAGAGGAGCCTTGCTTGTTCTCCTTCGAGTATTCATTGCTTTTAACATGAATATGTATCATTTTCTCAAACTGATGGTAGAGGAAATTTTGAAATACCTTTCTAACATACATTATTTATGCTTTAAAAGGGCCTTAGATATCATATGAAATGATGGTAAGTTACTTTTACAAGGGTGCAGCATTTCTTCACCAGGGCTTTGTTTCTCCTGAAGGTCTGCCACTCAACAAAACAAAACCAAACCAAACCAAACCAAAACAAAAAAACCCAAAACTAACAAACAAAAAAAGATCCCAAGACACAACTAAGGAATTAAACAAAATTAATTCAATTCATTTTTTAAAACATTATGCGACGTTTGTGGCAGATTTGAAAGAGAGCAGAGTTCTTATTTCAAATCCCTCTGTTTCCACTTTCTCCTACTAACCTTAAAATACATCAGTAAGCAGCAGTAATTCTACATTTGTGTGATACTACAAAGCATTAATATGTCCAAATGTCTCAAGTAAGAGCAGAGTCCTGGGATTGTGCAAGGTGCCACATGGGCACATAAGAGAGAGTCTTTGTTCAGAAATTCAAATGGAAAGAAGTCCTAAAGGTGGGGGAAAGAAAGAATGAAGACCACATTTTCTAACTGTGCGACTGAAAACCCTAGAACTCCAGTAATTTGCCCTAAATCACATGCAAAGTTCATTCCAATGCCGGGATTTAAATCCATAGAACTAGATATCTCATGCCAGAACCCCTCTGGCATCCCATCTCTTTAAATACTTACTTTATTTTAAGTAAAATCTACTTTGCCACAGAAAGGCATGACCGCATAAAAACCTTTCATCCAGCTCATGCAGGAGGACACGTTTTTATTAAGCTCAAATAGGTTTTTATAGTATCTTTCAATAGTCAGAGATTGATGGTCAGTGTCATGCTCATGATTACTACCACCAGCCAACAACCTTGGCATGTGATGGTGTGTGGGAACGTCATATTTAAGAAAATTTAATTTTGTGTTCTTTCCTGTTTTTCTCTTTTGCTGCCAACCTTCGTCATTCCAGCTCTTCTCCACCTAGAATTAGACCCATTGTGGCAACAGAATAGACTTTTAAAGGAGTATCTGCCCATTTTCTTAAACAGCCAACCCCAGAAACCCAGATTGTCTTGTTATGTAAAGCTGTTTCCAAAATTAGCCTTCCCAGTTGTTATCACAGCCCCCTGAGGCTGTGCCCTGAGGTCAGCTGCATTACAGCACCACGTAATTGAGCACTGTGCAATTGCAGGGGAACTTTGTAGCTCGGACTAAATTCCCTTGGTGCCACTCTGAGGAGTTGCTGGATGCCTTCAGTTTGTAGCAACATGGTTATAAAAATGAAAACCAAGCCAGCGAAGAAATACGACTTTCAGAAAACGGAGGGTACAGCTGATCTGAGCTTTTGTTTTCAAAACGACTTCTTGGGAGGCCCTGAAACTAAGTAGTCAGAAATGCCACATGGGTAAAAGCTGTGTAAGAAAAATGGAGAATTCAGGAGAAAAGTATGGGGATGCACCTGTCACATCTTCATAATGAAGCTGAATAGTGCCACTTTTTTTCCCTCTGAAAAATAAGGCAATTTATGTAAAATGAGGTTATTGCCTTTAAAGTCTTTCAAGCATCTGTGTCCATCTTTTGTTAGGATGCTCCTTTCTTGAGTGCTTCATAAAGTGTGCTTCCAGCAGTTCTTTCATACCTGGTCCTCTCTTGACTTTGGAGAGTATACTTAGATGATTGTCTTAGAGGAACTTAGCTTTGGATAATCCATCACTGGTCTCTGGGCCTGCCTGCATTTCTGTGGTAGCCAATGTTTGGACACACAGCAGAATGACACTTCGATAAAAGAGACCATATGTGCCGAAGTGTAAACAAGCCTGCTCTCTCTCTACTCCAGTCTGGGCATGAGCCCTGTACTGGTTCAAATCCCACACAACCCCACTGAAGTCACTTGTATTCTATGAGGAAATAAGCCAGGGCAACACTTGAACTCTAGTCCTCCTCATTTTTTCCTAATTCCTCCATGGAAATGGCCCAGTCTCCTGTGGCTTTTGCAATAGTGACAGCAGCCACTGTTCCCCTCTGTTCTTTTAACTTTTTTCCTCCTAAGGTTTTCCCCCCCCTTTTCATTCTGGTTCATTACTCCCACACTGTGTAAGACATTTGTACAAATAAAGAGCCATTACCAGGCACTGGCTATCACCTCCATAGCAACAATAGTATCACAAAAGAGAGAATAATAAGAAGAAGAATAGTAAAAAAAAAAAATTACAAAACCAATGAAAGGTCATTTCCCGTACCCAGCATTTCCAAGAATGATCTCAATTTTCATAAAACAATGTTTATAAAGTTGTTGACACCCTAGGGCCATGTCTGAACAAAAATAACCATTTCTATAAGGTTCTTTGCCATCCTATTACTATTTGCTTATTTTGCAACAGCTAAATATATTCCAAACCACAACTCTAAATCCAAGTACCATCAAGTTTGTGAGAAGCTTAAAGCCTGTGCCCAAATCAGGTTACATACATTATTTACAGCTAGTTTCTTTTTGTATACTGTGATAAATGCTTCAAGGAGCTGGGATATCTTTCAAGTATGTGCCAGGCATTTTGAGCTGCAAAAATACAAACCTCTTCACCTGTCCAGACATTACTCTTCAGTATCAGAAAAGGTGCTTTTTCCAGAGGTTTTTAAGAGGCAAATCTAGGCTAGGCTTCAGGGTAGAAAAAGGAGGGACCAGCATTTCAAGTTGCACCCCAGCATAGAAAGGAGGGGAATACCTGATTCATTCCATTCCTGAACTGAACAACAAGAGTATTCCAGGTTCAGCTCTCTCCCTGGGATTTCCCTGAGGTCTCCAACACCCTTAGCAAGAAGGGGCCTAATCAAGACACACTTCTGGATCAGAATCTGAGTTCTGTAGCATTAAAGGACACCTTCTGAAGGCAAAGTGAAACAAAAAACCCTTATGGTTTGCTACCTCCAACCAGCACCAGCTTTCAAGCACCAGTGGTCCTGCACTCAGATTTTTAGACCATGGCCCCCATGCTGGGGGTTTACATCTCTCTGTGGATCTGTAGATGGTACAGATAAGTACTGCTCTATTGAGGTGTCTCACACCATCCAGTTTTTGATTTTCAGGAGGGAAGTCTACAGGAAGCTGAGGAGCCTTTACCCTACTCACGCCTGCACCCAGTACCTGGATGCTTTCCAGCAGCTCGAGAAGCACTGTGGCTACCGAGAGGATCACATCCCTCAGCTCCAGGATGTCTCCAGATTTTTAAAAGGTCAGTCATTATAAACCATGGTTTATTCTAGGGTCCCCTGCATGCATTTGTGCACCACAAACCATTCCCTAGGAAACAAGCTGGTGAGCAGAGCTGATGAGCTGCAGCATTCCCTCGTGCATGAGGAGCTGTAGCACAGGGCATTCATACCAGGCACATCGAGGCACCAAGCTGCAAGTTTGTCTGTTCTCTGAGTGGCAGCAGCTGGTGTGGCACTCACCAGCTAATCCCAGTGCTAGCAGCACCACAGTCACAGCAGACACTGCTCAGCATGACTTCCACACAGCCTTTTTATGGGTTTGGCTCTGTTTCATGCTCCTCTAGCCATGCTGACAGTAAGACCCAAACACAAGCACAGGTACGTACCTCCCAAATACACTTTTTTACCTGATCCACCAGGCAGGACGGGGCTGCGTGCTGGAGAAAATGATTTCCAGGAGATCCTGCTGGTCAGTCAGCAGCTGCCTTGAAACAACTCTGCTTCTTTCTGTCTCTGCAGCATCACTTGTCACACTAAACTATTTGGTGCCTCCCACGTGGCTGGCAGGAGAGCACAAAGGCTGTGGTGCTTGCCCATAAAGGCATGAAGAGGCAACTTTAGAAAAAGGACACACAGGTTTGCCAGGCTGACCTGTTAGCTGAGGGCTGACTAGCAAGTAACAGGAGAGTAAGGGAGCCTGCATTATTTTTATGAGGCCACAGGCTGCATGGATTCTCAAGGCCAGGTGCTTTGTGTAAACCACCTGATTATCAAGAATTAGTAAAGAAAGGTGATCTTTAAAGCCTCCTCCTCAGTGAAAAGTTGTGCCAGAGACAGGACAGCTTATCACCATGGTGAAATAAACAATAAAAAATAAAAAATATGGCTTAACTTTAAATAAATTGTATTTAAATACAATACTCAGGAAATCAAGTGACCTGCTCCATATAAGAGTAGGGGATACCAGTTAGCTTGAATAAGCTTTCTGTGTCTGAAGAGTTTTCTAAGACTTTGGCATTTCTCATGAAGATTTAGCTGCTTGATGACAAGGTTTTTATTGCACGTTTAGCGTAAGGGAAGGGAGGGTTGCCATGTGAAAAACATCTTCCATGAACACCATTGCACCCAGCTGTAGGGATTTTTCTGTGTAGGCATTATGTATTTTCTCATGTATTCTCACTTCTATTCAACTACCCATCTTACTTCCCTCTTATAATAACTGGGCTGATTAATATTTTTTCTCTTGAAGTAGTTGATCTCATTTAATTTACACAGTAGCTGACAGCAGAGAGCTCCAGGATTTGTGATTCTGACTTGATTATCACAGATATTCATATCCTTCAAGTGTGTCAGGTGATTTCAAAGTGGGAGAATTTAGGATAATGTAAGACTATCCTGCCATAATCCTATTTGTATTACTCATGTTAGTTGACAGGATTTGATTGCCTGGAGTCTTCTCACTTCCTTTACAGGCTCTGGTTCTAAATTTTCTCTGTCCCATAAACAAAACAAAACAAACTAAAGAGCAACTCTGAAAAACCTGCCAATAATGTTTGGAAAGATGTTCCCAGTGAGTTTCAACTAATTTACTATAAACACAAGGTGTCTACTATAAGCTAATTGTATGAACTAATTGCCATTTCAGAGGCATTTGATTCCATTCTGAAAGGGACAGCTAAGGATAATGTTGAATAGTTCTTGGGACCACTGGTCCCACCCTCATTAAACTGTAGATTAAAATTGGATTACTTTAGCCTACAGGTTATGCATGAATGAAACAAAATTTTTTCAGAAGAGCTGTGTTAACAGCTAGACACAATTAAGAGTGAGGAAACTATTTTAGTCCCATTATATGAGGCTTTGAACGGATACCTTGGCTTGCTTTCTTCTAACAAGGTCATTTCACTATGCAGAATACTGTCTAGAACAGCATGAAGATTGACATCATTGCAAGGCCCAAACTCAGTCTGAGTCAGAAGCATCTGACTCAGGACTAAAATCTGACCAAAAGTTAAAGCATGTTTTTATGGGCATTGACCAAACTCCTCTTAAATGCTGTCAGGCTTGGGCCATTGACCAGTTCTCTAGGGAGCCTATTCCAGTGTTTGACCACCCTCTCAGTAAAGAAATGCTTCTGAATGTCCATTCTGAACCTCCCTTGTACAGCTTTGAAAATAATAAACCATAGGAGACAGAGAGAGAGAGAGAGAGGGATAAGCTGTAAAGAAAGTGATCATGTTAAAACCAGCCCACACAGGCAGAAAAACTTCCATCTTCTCTTTAACTTAGCAGGATCTGTGAACATAAGAAAGCAATTCCTTTTGATTCGGTATGAGATCTGTTATTACCCATTTGTGAGGTTGGTTTGAAGAGAAATGAACTGTATTTCATAAATATTTCACAATTACTTAAAGGGAATTAAGTAGTTAACAGTGTGATTGCTTACACACGGCAAGTGTTTTTCTAAAGGGTTAACTAGATGAACCTAGGCACATCTTTCTTTCTAGGAAAGATGTTTGGATTTAGGCAGACATTGTGCTCCACAGCTGGAAGAAATTACAGCCAGTGAACTCAAGCAAGCTCACACTACAATGCACAGGCTGACTGTATACACCAGTTTTTAGGCCAAGAATTAAGCCTTGCAGATCACTTTAGGTCAACTGCTCAAGACCTTCTCTGCAACGCACTTTGATTTCCCAGATCTTTGGGCAGCAGGTCCAACCAGCCACATCCCCAATTTTCTACTGATTGCTGGTTTTATTGTGCAGTCATGAACTAGAAGTTCAGATTTTGCAGATATTACCTTCAGCAGATAACTTTTTCCTAGGGCTTTTCAAGGCAAGTGGCCAAGTCTGTTCCATCAGAGGACTGTCTGATTCACTGGCCTCTATTTAAAAGGACATCTCAGGGAACACAAGCTGTAATTTTCATTTACCCTCCTTTTCCTCCAACATGGATGCTAAAGCTATATAAATTTCCCTAGACTCTTTCATACTAACTCATACTGAGTTACTAAGGTTTTGGTTTTCATATAATATATTTTTCAGCTGGTGCAATTTTCACTTCTCTCAGAATTCAGCCCAAAGATTACCAGATTCTGAAATCTTTACATTCCACTGGATTGGACCAGTAAATAGACAAAGGTAGAGATATAATCTCCACAGTTTTTTTTTTAAATTGCTCATTTTTGAGACAGTTCTGTACTAATTACCTTTGAATTGAGTGGAGCAATAGAAGATAACTGTGGCAGATGCCCATCACCTAGTCCATCACAACGTCAGGAAGAAGCACTTCTTGCTGTCCTCTCAGTCCTCTATTTCTTCATATATTTTGTCACTTCTTTGAATTTTTTTCTTTTTTTTCTTTCTCTGGGTGTTTTGTTTCATTTTGTTTTGTTTTTAATGGGAAAAGTACTAATAGCCTGACAGAGTACGAAAAGAAATTCTGGAAGAAACATGAAAAAGCAAACCAAAACAAATCTTGTAAATGGCTTGGTTTCTGGGTGGGATTTTTTTGTTTGTTTACATAAAAAGGGAAAAAAAAGGTTATAGGCTTCATGGCACAATAGAATATGGACGAAGAATTGAGAATAAAGCCATTTCTGATTTTTTTTTAAATGCAGTTTTATGCTTTAAAGAAGATGAGATGTCATTTATGGGAGCTGAGAATGCAACACAGATTTTGAATATAGGACTTCAAAAAGATTATCATTGGCTCACTTTGAAAGCGGTGATTTTCAATTTTCTTAGCTTTGTAGACCACCAGCGTGTTTCCCATGGAAATGTAGAGTGCGTGTTCTATTGACCACCAGACTGGTTATTTTGTTTTTGGTTCTCTCTCACAGTCCTTTCACTCTAATGCAGGGTGCTCTGGGGTAACACTGGACGCACAAGCTGAAATCACGGTGAAAAAGTGTTGCATTCTTCTGTCTCGTGGACATGTGCAAAGCAAAATACCTATGATCACATCACTGGGAGGCTGTGTAGTGAGTTCTAGACAAACATAATGGTAAAAAAAAAAAAGAAAGAAAAAGAAAAAATCCAGATGCAGGTTCTGTTTCCTGCTGGATCGTAAGGTCCATGTGCGATCTCAGACACACCACTGCCATGTGGAACATAGATAATTGTGTGTATATGTGCAAAAGTGTGCACTGGGGTGGCCAGCACGCCAACACCTTGTGACACTGATGTGTGAATACACACAGGATGGATGGAGAGGTGATTCCATGTTGTAGGCACTGGTCCTATACCAGCACAGGGGCACATCAGTAATGATAACCCAAGGTGTGCTTGTTATGCTTGGTGGAGGGAACTGTTCCAACAGAGCAGGAAGGATCCCTGAAACTGCTTAGCTAAAGGAAACGTGCTGTGTAGTTAGCCCTAGAAACAGCTGAATTTGGTGTTCCTTCCCTTTGCAGAGAGAACAGGTTTCCAGCTGAGACCTGCTGCAGGACAGCTGTCTGCTCGTGACTTCCTTGCCAGCCTGGCGTTCCGTGTCTTCCAGTGCACACAGTATATAAGGCATTTCTCTTCTCCTATGCATTCCCCAGAACCGTAAGTTTCATGCCCTGACATAATTCCATCTTTCTGAATGTGTTGGGGATTATTCTCTTGGGACTGGCTCTGGAGCTCCATCCAGTAGTCCACAGAATAAAACAATTTGAGAAACTGGTAGCTGGAGAGTTAGAAGGGGAAGTCATGCATGAGAGGGTGTGGTTCTCTGTCTCTCTTGTGAAGTTGTCTGGGGAAGGAAAAGACTGAAGGATATCTGGTTTAATCTTTTCATCCTGCCTGCAGTTACCATCTGCTGGGGTTTGATTTCCTGCTGTGAAACTCTCCCAGTAAGTGCTGGCCAGACAACAGCAATTACATTTCATGAGAAATGACAAGTTCACACAGACGCTTTTGTTGTAAGCTGGGACAAAACAGGGACCTTTCAAAGAAGTTGTGACATAGAAGGTTAGTGCCCATGCCATCCCAAGGAGACAATAGACGAGGTGGCAGGGGGCAGCTGGCTGCCTGTGGCAGGAGGGAGTGCTCTGATCCTTGCAGAGCCGGCCCGGTATGGAGGCAGCCACAGTGGAGCAGCACTCACACCAGCTCCCTTTGGGGTCTATTGGCTAAAGTCCTTCACAGGGAGCTCATGAAGGGCAGGAAAGGAAGCCTTTAATAAACAAGAAGGTCTCTTATTTTCCAGAGACTGCTGCCATGAGTTGTTGGGTCATGTTCCCATGCTGGCTGACAAGGAGTTTGCCCAGTTCTCACAGGTAAGAACTTCTTCTGCTGGCTCTTTAACCAACTGCTCTGGATAGCAGGCCAGAGGTGCCTTAAGTACAGGCAGCTCACCATGAAATGCAATTCTAAGACTGGATTGTGCCTGAGTCATGACCTCTGGGCGTGGTGGGCTAGCAGCGACCTGGGAGACATTTCCTCCAAGGGGGTGGTAGCACTGCTCCCTACAGACATGGTGTGAAAGGAAGGGCAGGCAGAGCCTGTGGGACTTCTCTGTGGGAGGGCTGTGTCAGTCTGGAGAAGGATGTCTCTGTGGGGCTGGAGTCTGAGCTCTGCTGACCGAGCTGCTCCCCTGGCTTCCTGTCTCACACCACACGAACGAACCTACACAGCACCAGCTGCCGAGCCTCCAAGCTCGTTCTGTCTCTGGATGAACATTCTTGACTCACAAGAGACTTCAGTTGTGTCCATCACCGTGTCATTCATCAGAGTTGTTTTTCCCTTTACAACTCACCAGATTCTCACAGCATTGCTCACACTGGTGAGGAGGCTCCAAAAAGCAAACAGAGCTTCTTTGTACAATAAGAGGCTATTTAAGCAGTCAGTGTCAGACCCAACTGAACTCAGTGACCTCTCATAATTAAAGACTTCAGAACTATGAATGTTCCTCAAAACCACAGCAGAGGGAAGAAGATATCTCATTGTCCAGGCTTATCAATCAGCGGCCAGTGTGGAAACTGGCGATATGATAAGAGGGGTAACGTGATGTAGGTCCCAACATGACATAGGTCCCTGAAGAAATATCTTTGAAAGAAAATCAGTTCACCTCATATGATGTGGTTTCCAGCTGTATCAACTTGAATACATGCCAGTTACCATTTTGATCATAAATGTTGGTTATTAACAGAATCAGAAGAATAGTACTTTGAGCATCCTAGTAATCTATAATTTATTCTGGAAGAATAAATTCTCTTCAGTTCAGTTCAATACTGGAACTTGAGATGCATAAGAAATAAGAGATTACAGTGATTTAAAAGATTTAAAATTTCTTCTTTTCCTATCAATAACACAGATTATACACCATGAGATCACATTCAGTGAATATTCACATTTCACTTTTTTTGTCCCCACAAAGTATTTTCACAGTTGAAATTCACCCCATGAAAATTCTCTTTTGCTCCATTCAATATGAGACGATGAATGGTGAAAATGCCCTGATTTTGTTTGTTTGTTGCATGATATGGCTCCTGGGATAGCAAAGAGACAGCTACATTTTCCTACTGTGAGAATAACATTTAACAGGGAGCACAGATGAAAGTAAACAAGCATCCCTGCACAGATCTGACCCGCTCATAAGGGCTGTCAGAAAGAGTGAGGGACAGAAAGGTAATGGCAAAGGTAAAACCCACGTTTGCTGTCCTTCCTTCTCATGCCTCCCTGTAAATTTTTGCTTGGTATAGATAGTCCAGCATTTAGACAAGAGATGGTTAATTTTACACAGAGAACACTGATGATTAAACACTCATCTAATGTGGCTCCCAGTGGTATGTAGCTGGGGGCCAGGGAGAGGTAGGCATCCTGGAAGCCATGGAAGGTCATTTTGGGTGACAAAAACAATGAATAGTTCATGCTATTCATGCTAGAAATGATGTGGCCCTCCCCCTTCCCCTCTTTCTCTCCCTTGGGCTGAATAATCACACTAGTGTAACACTGTCTGCTTGCTTACTTGCTTTAGGATATTGGACTGGCTTCTCTTGGATCATCTGAAGAGGAGATTGAGAAACTGGCCACAGTAAGTACAGATGGCAGTTTAATATTAGAGGCAAACCCCAAACGATTCACTGCATATCCCTTGCTGTGCAGGGAAGGCTCTTTTTGTGTCTCAGATTGACTACAGAAATGGGAGCATCAGCAGGATTGTCTCTGCTCCTCCACAGGTTAGGAAGGTGTTGCAGCAGGGATGGGAATCCCTCTGGGGAGAGTCCAGAATGGTGTGACTCTACCTGAGGAAATGCTTACACTTCTTGATTTTATAAGAATATATTTCTTAAGCTGAGTTTTTAAAATTTCAGACACATGATGGTCCCAACTCATATTCCAGATTCACCTAAAACACTAGATACCCAGTGTGATACCAGTGTTTTCTCCTACACGAGGTGCAATTAAAAGCAATTTGAGAGCAGGTACCTACTGCCATCTTAACTTGTTCTGAAAGTTGTCTGGAGGCCNTGCCATTCAGTTCTGAGTCACCAGGCTGTCTACAACTGTCAAAACTATTTGTACAGCCCCTTACTGCCATCTTAACCTGTTCTGAAAGTTGTCTGGAGGCCAGGTGAGGTTTTTTTTTTCTGATAATGTCAGTCATTTACCAGTCTTGATGATTTTTTCAGAGGAGGAGAGGAGCCTTACCCTCACCGAGCTGTGTGAGACTCACTTAGTACAGGTAGTGAGTGAGAGGAGAATGTCACTCCTGAAGTTCCTTACCCAGTCCACAATCCCACCCAGGAAGGAGGTTGTGGCTCACCTAAAATTCATCTGCACATATCCATCCTTGGGTTAGGACTAAGTAAGACCACCATTATTTTTGAAGATTGCTACAAGTGCTGAATCCTTTGTGACTTCATCCAGGTCCTGGACTGGTGATGTGAGGAGACTTTGACAGTGACAGTCCAGATTTCCTCTTCCACTACCTGGGTCTAGAGAGGCTGGAGTGAGATTAAGATCCATGCCTTTGCTAGGGTTAAAAAACTCAAAGTCCCAGAGAGGCATTTTGCATCATTCCCCAGGTCTTGGTGGGACTGGGTTAAGGCCTGTGGTTTATAAAGCATTCCTCTGCAAGCACCTCTTCCTGATCCTGAACTGAATAGGCCTAGACAAGAGACAGGGTTAGGATCAGAAGAATAAAGGGTCTCACATCTGAAACTTTCTTAGTATCATCTAGGGGAGGTAGAATAAAGGCACCTTTTTGAAAGGGCTGCCTGCAACTCAGGGGCTGTGAGAATACAGTTTTGCAAGTGCCATTCAAGCACTCTGAACAGTAAACCTATTCTAGATTAACATCCAAATATTCAAATTTTTAAAATTTATATACTGAATCTAGGCTTACTGTTTGAGTTCCTTTTCTAGAAAGTGAAGATGGAGAAGAACCTGAAGTGTATTCATTATCCTGACATGCAAGTCTAACATGAATTCTATGATTATCTCTGGAAGTCCCTGTCATTCCCTGTTCTTTATAAAGAGAATTTTGGTAATTAGCTTAGAAGTTTCTTTAAAGAATCTTAAAATTGTTTGTTGCTGTGGTCTAAAACATTTGTAAGACAAACTTTGAAATTCCATTATTTCATTCAGCCCTGTGACTTCTCTAAGCAGGTGCATCTCCATGCACCAGAGACAGGAAACTGCCAGTGTCCTTGTCATCCAGAGTGCCACTAATACATTTTTTGTACTCTGTTAAAACAGTGAGAGCTTGAAAGAACCTCACTATCCAAAAGCCAAATACAGGATATCTTAAGAAAAACTAAAAAGAATTACTCCTCCTACCATGTCTCATTCTGAAGTCAAAAAAGCCTGCTGCAAAATGAGGAGATACTAAAGAGACTTTTCACTGTGAAATAATGAGAATCAAGATTATTAACAGAATATAAACACGTAATTATTTGCTGAACTGTAGAGAAAGCAACTCAGGATCCTGCAAAAGGAAAGATCCTGGCATGTTGTTTCTTCAGTGATAAATTTGAAGGCTAAAACCATATCATCAAAATGAAAAGGTGTGCGAAGGAGGGTGAGAAAAAGAAAGATAATGTATGGAAAGGGCAAAATAGACAGAATAATATAGAGCTTCATATAGTTTTATGCATTGTCTGCAGTCCTTTAAGCAGGGCCCTGAAAACACCATACCTATGGAGCCAAGGTCCATCCCCGTGTATGAGGCAGCAAAGTGCTCTGTGTCTCTAAAGGAACCTTGAAGAGTTGTGAGACAAATCCATATTTTTGAAATGTCTCATTTACCATGTTTTCCCTTTGCACAATGCCTGTCCAGCATCTCAGGGCATCAGGCTGTGTCCAGGACTTGTCCTCCACCGTCCATTTCCTCAGATAAAATTATATTATTTTATAATAAGGCGAGCACTAAAAGTTTGGCAGAGCCAAGAGTGGCTTTTGTCCCGCTGTTGTCCAGCAGGTAAAGGAAGTATGGTCCTAACTATGCTTTTATCACAAGAAAAGCCCAGAGAAATGTATCTTTGTTTTTTGCTGAGCCATGACTAAGATATAATTGGCACAATAGGGAAAAAGGCCTTCTTCAATTCTTCTGAATGAGATCACAAAGAAGGAGGGAAACTCTCCTTTTAAGTACCTTTCCAAAGGTCTTGAACCCTCTGTCAGGATCTACCCGTCCTTCTGTGGACTGTGGGTGGAAATCTGCCAGCTTCCACTGACTACGATGAGGCTCTGGGCTAAGAGGTTGCAGGGTAATTTGGAACATCTTCCAAGGAAAGAAAAGGGTATGACTTTATTTACCCATCCATTATCATTCAAAATTTTTAATTTTTTTTAAGTGGGACAAGAAGTTTGGAAAGAATGCATGTTATGTTTAGTTTATGTTATATGCTGAGGGAACAAATAATTTTCTTAAAATATGCAACTGTAACATTTGAAGATACAAAGATACTAAAGAATGAGGATAAAAGAAAATTAAAGGAAAGATGAGAAGCTTAAAAATTCCTGCCTTTTCAGACTGTTTTTCACAAGTTGCTCTTACTCTCAGCTTTACTGGTTCACTGTGGAGTTTGGCCTCTGCAAGCAAAATGGATTGATCAAAGCTTACGGGGCAGGACTGCTTTCATCTTATGGGGAGCTGATGGTATGTGTCAAATGCATAGTATTGAAAGATTTCTATAATCCACTTTCCTGAACTCTGGTAAAAGCAAACTATGCATTTCTACAAAAATTAATACGATTTAAAATTCTGATTTTTCTTTTACAAAGAAGTACTTCTCCCTTCACAGAAGCTACTGAGTAGGGGAAAAGCTATTGTGGTACCTGTCTTTCATCTAAAGAGACGAAATGCAATGAAAGCAACCATCTCATAAAAGATTAGATTTGTTTCTTCCTGCTTCTGCCAGTAGTAGTGCAGCTGACTTTGACACAAAACTCACGTTCCTTTCTGAATTACTCACTAGAGGGCAATATTATGCCTATTTTGAGCTTGGCTATTTTGTCCATGCCATTGACATTCACACACACATGAACCAGAAAGGCACCGACTGACTGGACCAAATGAAGTGCAAAGAAACTGGAAAACAGCATGGGCACTGACAAAAAGAAATTGCTTTAGTGTCTTTCAATCCTAAATACATTCCAATACTAATGTCAGCTCTAGTTTTACATAGATCAAAATGTGCGAGCACAGGTTACATACAGCCTTGCTTAGGCAGATTAACTGTAGAAAGAGGACTTGAACACTTTTACAGAAAGTGGGTTCCCTTCCTTTGACCAAGCAGCTGATAGGAGAGATACTAATTTCTCCTTAATTTTGAAGAGCACTGATGCAGGTGATCACTTTTTAATTGCAGAAGCTCTAAACTGGTATCAGTAGGGCTCAAATGCTTCAAGCTGTGCAGATATTGATTTTTTTTTAAATTGGTAAGAGCCAAAGGAAAATAAATACCACTCTTTTCAAGCATTTTTATAAACCAGAAACCTTTTTTCCTTTTTTCATGGGAGATATATTTTAAGCTTAACACATAAACTCAGCAGCCTAACAGCCAGATACATGATACATTCACATGGAATTGTGGCTGAATTAGCATAGCTTGGACTCCCAGAACTGGAGAGAGTTGGGTTGTCATGACAATAAACATTTTACAAAACTCTCCCAGTTGTGTACAGGTCAGGCCACTTCCCAGTCAGTTGACAGGAGGAAAAAAAAATATTTTGATGTATCTCAAGGCATTTCAAGTAGGAGTCCCTACAGAAGGGCAGCTGAAATTAACACAGAAAAAGGGGAACCTTCCCAGACATCAACCTTCACTTTTACCACTTGCCAAGTTTAGCATTGTTTTTCCTCACAACCCTTGCAATTTGGAGATTTTTGTGAGGTAACTCTGTGGAGAGCTTTCTCTCTTGACAAGCTGAAAGATCTGCATGTTCATTAGCCCTCTAGAGGAATAAACATTACTTCCTTTCTACATAGCAGCCTGATCTTGGCCTGATTGCTCATCAACTTCACACTATGTACTGCTGAAGCTACTGTTTATCTGGGAATCCTTCAGTATTTCTTACATTCACTGACAGCAAACAGGAAACAAACTTGCTTTCATTTACCCAGTAAAACCAGAAATGTCCAATCAAAGCACAATTCAAGGCAACTTTTATTCTACTCTGCCTGGTCTAATACTTTATGGTTTTAAATCAAGTTCATTTACGTGTTAAACAGGATACTAAAGGGGAGAGGTAATCACATTGCTGATATTTATGTAGCTTTCATAGCAATATGCATGACAAGACCTATCTGATGTGGCTACCTCCTTTTTCTGTTTAGGTTTGACTCAAATGAAGGTAAAAATCTCATCAGAAATGCTCACTTTTGGTGTCTGGAGTCTGGAGTCAAGCGCACCAGACTTCTCTATTCTACCCTCTCTTCTCTATTTCTACCCTTTTCTTCCTCAGACACCAACAAGCTCTTCTGCTTATGGTTAAAACCATAGGCAAGGACTATTTGTGCACAAAACCATGCTATATAGAACAAAAAAGTAAAACTGCATCTCAAACTCCCTCCCTCTGAGGCTGAGAGTGGAAGTCCTAACTGTTCCTGAGCTGCTAAATGGCAGTTTCTTGTCATTCCTTTTATCACTGGTAATTGTTGGGTAAAGCTACTGGATAAACTTTCGATAAATCTGGGTTTACCTCTGTGTTCATCCATCGTATTACTGAAAATACATGCAGGAGTGATAGCATTTCTATTCAACAGGTAATGAATGGGATTAGCCCCCTTTCAGCATGTTCATCTTCTATATAACACCTAAATCAGAAGATGGGCTAGCAGTTAACCAGCAGTTCTGCTATGCACCCTGCAGAATCCCTCTGTGAGCTCTGCAGGTTCCTCACTGTGCATCTTCTGGGACAATGGCTTAGTGGTTCTGTGTACTTCACCCTGAGCTCCTGAAACTTGTTGTACACAAGTTAATTATATCCATGAACTTCAGTGCTGAAGTTTCCTTCTTTAGCTGATTTCATATCATTGATTTTTATTTAGAACAGAACTGAAATATAGAAATATTTTAATTTATCCATTCTAGCCTGCCTGAGCATCTGATTCTAGCTTTGGTATAGGCACTGGCAGTGTGGGTAAAGTGGTGAGGTCCAAAGCCTAAGCACCTGTTGGCAAATTGCAAACCTGTACCAGCTGCTTCTTTTACAGCTGAAAAGAGAAAATATGTGTAGTGCACTGCCTGTTTCATAGAAGGGATTTTTTCATAAATAAATCAGCATCTAGACAGATCTGTCAGAGAAGATGAAGACTGGAAGACAGTGAGGCTAATGATAGACTTGGTATTATTGCTCTAGATAAGTTTTGTCGCTTCTTGGCAGAAAGCCATTATCCAACCTAATAATTATCTGCCAGTCTTCTCAGTGGGGCCAGACACACTTCTGCATGGAGGTCCCAGACTTGATTCCCTATCATTTAGCTGATCAACGTATTTGGCACAGGCAGGGAAGTTTTGGCACTTTGCTGGCAGTGAATATGGCAAATACTGTAGGAATCTCACTGCAGGTCATGTGTTGGAGGAGACACACTGCAGCAGCCTGGGCAAGGGAGGGGTTTCCTTGTGCCTGAAGGCTTCTAGGCCAGGAGTAGCAGAATGATTCAGTCACCAAGGAGGGAATAAGGGTAAGAGTTAATAAGGTTGGATGGTTGGCTACAAGAAGATAACAACTAACCAGTAGGAGAGGGCAAGCAGCAGTCATCCAGCTTATGTTACATGAGAACTTAGCATCAGCAAGAAGCCTGGGAACATCCCTGAACTGCAGCCTGGGCTGACTGTCTGTGGGTGGGTGACTGTAACCAAGGGAACCACATCCTGACTGTGAAATCTTCAAAACATTTCCCTTTTCTCCACAGCACCCACTCTTACCAGTTTGAAGTCAGCTTCAGGTAGATATTTTCCGTGGATGAGTTGATCCTGCCCAATCTCAGGGGCAGGATAATAATTTGGGGGTAAGGCAGAGGATGAGAGGTACAGCTAGGCACTCTCTGCATGACTCTTGCACTTGAATCCCTGTTATCTAACAAAGCATTTAGTAACAGCAGCTAGGTATCTGAAGGATAACCATCTCTGAGTCTAAACTGAGCAGTTGTAATGTGTCTGACTCCTGGCCAAACTTGCCTCCTCTGAACTGTAAGAATTCCTCCCCAAAAGCTCTCAGTATTGCACTGTTTATTTCACTATATTCTGTCAGCTGTTCTACATTATCCCAAATGCTTCTTCTGTTAACACTCAGCTGGACTCTGTCCTACATACTGTAAAATCTTATGGCTCATACCACAATTCTGGCAACACTCAGTGCTACATATGCTTTTCTTGCAGCACACCCAGTACTTAACTTGTACAGGCCTTTAAGGCCATCCGGTTTCGAGCTGAACTTCCACTGAAATCAATGGGATTTCAGTTCTGCTTCAACACTGACAGTATACTGGGACCCCTGTCAGGTTTTGAGTTACTGAAATCTTTTCCCATTAGTTCCCTGGAGCTTCTAGACACTAAGAGCAGCCTCATGTTTGTGTATACCAAGCATCTTAGATTGTATGAGTGCTATGCAAGGTTTACTCTTCAATTACACACTGCAAATGAAGAGCAAGAAAAACACCATCTTTTATATATTCTTGGGGTGGGTTTTTTTTGTTTGTTTGTTTTTGTTTTTTTTGTTTGTTTTAAAGCCTGGTATTTATTTCTGCACCGGTTTATTGAGACGTCTAAATACGTCCTTAGGAATACTGTCTGAATTTTTCCAGATAGCAAATTGAACTGAAAGTCTTGAGCAGCATCACCCACTCTTACCAGTTATTTACAAGCAGTACCCTGAGAGTTGACATTTGGATTATAAAATGGTGAAGGGACCCTTTTGAAGACTGGGGAAGAAGAGAGAAAGGGAAAGAGGCAGATCTCAGAGAAGGGTGGGTACTAAAAGACTGTCCCTAGGTTAATGGAGCCCACTGTCCAGTCTGAAGATGGAAAAAAAGGTCTCAGCATTGGTGGGATGAGTTCCTTTTTCCTTTTGATTTGTACCCAGGACACTTCACCAACCTGGCCAGCTGGAGGCCCAACCAGCTTTTAGATACATCCACAATGCAGTTCAAATGTCACTGGTGCTGAGCTAGGTTTAAAGTACCTCACTTGGGTTTCAGGGGCAGAAAAAGTGTTTGGGAGCTCACTTTGAGCCTAAGCAGAGCTGTCTTCCCAGGACTCTGTGCGGGTGCCAAACTGGTGGCTGGTTTAAAAAGCATTTCCAGTACATGTAAACAAACTATATAGATGTATCTATGGACTGCAGTGTGGAGAGAAGTGGCTTCTACAAGCCTCCTGTTTGCCTGGGGCAGGGCACTGTAAAAGAACTGGAAAAAAACATATAGAAGAACCTCTGTGGGTTCAAAAATACAAACATGCACATGCAGTATAGTGTTTATTTCTATTTTGGATTCTATACTGGCCTGGGAGCTGTGCATAAAATACCAGAAACATTCTGTCTCCTGTTCTTCATTGCAGTAGGAAGCATGAAATTTGTGACATGGGCTAGGGGACTCTAAAGTAATGCTAGACAGGACTGCGAAACTTCTGTGATACTATTTGAAAAAAAGCAGCATGATATTTTTTTCTTCTGGATATTTACATTTTGGGGGGGTGGCATAGACTTTCCCCTGCCTGTCTGAGAACATGGCTGTGCTATCCAGTTGTACATCACTGTAATACAGGAAATACATATTTCTTTTTTTAAATCTTAAAATAATATTTATTATTTGGTTTATTAAGTGCTAACTATGAAAATAAGCTCTGACATATGAAAGAACAGAACTTTATATTACCCCTAAGTATTCCCCAAAGAGAATTTCACTGCCCAGCAGGGACTAATTCTTTCTCTGTTCATTCACCTGCTCTAACCCGTGTTGTCCCTGCTACAAAGTACGCTTTGTCAAACAAGCCAGAGTACAAGCCTTTCCATCCAGAAGTGACTGCAGTTCACCCCTACCAGGATCAAGCCTTCCAGCCTGTCTATTTCATAGCAGAAAATCTGGAAGATGCCAAGGTCAAGCTTCAGTAAGTAAAGTGTTTGTGGGTATTTTCATTGAGGGGGGGCACGCTGGGTTGATTCTTAATCTCAAATACATCTATTACTATTGCAACAACCATGCCAGGCTATCTTGCTGCATCTGCATAGTGGCTTTTGTAAAACAACGTTAAGCACGAGCTTGTTTATCTCAGAAAAGGTTCACAGGAAGTCAGGATTTATTTTTGCTATGCCCTGTCCCATGCTTCATCTTAACAATGCTTCATTTTAGCACCTTCTGCAGTCAGTTCTGCAACTGAACTGTGAGAGTGCAATCCCACCCTATGTGCTAGTCCATACAAACAAGAGATTGTAAAGAATTGATTTACCCAAGGTCACATGGAAATTTTATAGCAGTCTCTGGAATTAACATGGATCAGCAGGAGGCTTAAAAACAAGATTGCCTTTCTCCTCTGATTAGATCTGCACAAGAATCCAGAATCAGCATTCACGGGCAATCTAATTTCTACCAAGTAGCTGTCTGCATCCTAAATAACATTATTTCAAATTAGCTTGAGGTGTTTCTAAACACATTTCCTTAACTGTGTGATGTTGTGCAGTAAGGATGTTTTTTTCTTTTTCCTTTTGTTTTTTTTTTTAAGTAAGCAGGGTTTAAATTCTGGCCTTCATCTCCAACAGTTAGAACGACATGACCAATTCTGGCTGGAGGCAGGATATTGGTTGTGGAGCTACTGGGGAGCATGTAGGAGCTGAAATGAGGAATTTATTAGAGGAAGAGAACCTGAGCCAGACTTCTTGCCTGCTCTCCCTGCCTCTTCCCCAGAAGCACTGTCTTCTGGGGTATAGCCATGGCTAATTAGGCTCCTCATCTTAAATATGAATGTTCACATTAAAATTTTAATATGTGTAAAAATGTGGGTGAGAACACGTTGGCAGAAGAGGGAGGACTTGCAAAGCATTTGACTCAGGCAAACCTGCAAAGAACGTACGAGGACAAGGAATACACCACTCTCAGGCATGAAGCTTTTTCATACATTTTTTCAAGACAGTTGCACAGCCAAGGCTGCTCAAAATAACTGAAGGCACAAGAATCTGTCAGCATGGAAAACATAAGGCAACATCAGTACAGGGGGCTCCTACCAGCGTGTGCTTAATGGAAATATTGTCGAAAATGGCAAGCAATCATGTTTTTTCTTTTAATAGAGACAGAAAAACAGCCCAGGATGCCTAATATCAACAGGTTTTTAGAATATTACACAGAAAGAGCTGCTCCAGGTTATTTCTTGGAAGTGAAGGCGGCAGACATGCTGTGCTCCTGCATTCCTCAGCTTGTGGTTGTAATAACTCTGAATTGTGTGAGCGCAGAGCTGTGAGAGCACAGACGGGTCTCAGCCAGCCAGGCTGAGGCGAGGCACTGCAGAGCTTTGGGGCTGCAAGTGGTTCAGCCGTGGGCAGGATGTGCTGCACCTGGCAAAGCTCAGGAGGAGCAGTGAGGAGGTGTCACAGCATCCTCTGCTCCCCAGTAAGGCCATGACTACACCTTGAGGAATGAGGTCCTGCAGGTTTTGCACTTAAGGAAATGCCTTTTGAACTAGAAGCTCTGTCCTGTCTCCCCACAGGAACTACGCAATGAAGATCAAGAAGCCTTTTGCTCTGCACTATGACCCCTTCACCAGCAGCATAGAGGTTTTGAACACACCGCAGAAAGTCAAGAGGGCACTCCACCAGATAAAAGAGGAACTGGAAAACTTCTGCTTGGCCCTTGAAAACCTCTCTTAAAACCACAGCAGTACATCTCACCTGTATCTCACTGAGTACTTGTAGGTGGTGCTAGCGCTTGAAGGCTTAGTGATGAAGTTGTACTGGCAGGCAGAAATCTTAAATGCACAAACCAGCTCAGTTCAGGTAATCTTTTCACTGTAATTTAGGCTGCTGACTTAGACAAAATAATGAGCTCCTGCCCAGAATGTTTCAACAACAAACAAGACTTGCTCCAGCTTTTGGTAGGTGATACGAGCTACACCTCTTTGTAGCATACTTATGTGTTAGGGGACTCTTACAGGTTTTTTCCTTCCCTTGCCACCTTTTCAAGTTATCTGTCACAAAATACCACAGTAACTTTTCATCCACCCAGCATTGTATTTGCTGCCTTAATGCCACGATCACAACCTCTTAGGCTGGCTAGCTGCCTACAGTTAGCAGTGCTTGCACCCAGCTTCTTGCTGCTAGCAATTAGCATCAGCTACTGCCCACAAACTATGAATGGTCCCCTAAAAATATGCAAATACAGGAGTTTGTTAGAGAAGCACTTCTGCTCACTATTTATTTTTGAATATTCGTTCAGTGGCCTTGAAATAGGACAAAATAATTTCTTGTCACATTAAAGATCGCAGAATATTTGTACCTTCATTGAAAGAAAAGGCAGAAAATAAAAGGTCCAAGGTACTCTGGCTCTGTCACATACAAGCTTAATTTGAATGGGAATTTTGACTTCTAGGAAGGAAATTCTTGTGTAGGGAAAGATTTGTAAAAACACCTTTAGCAAATAGGCTCCCACTGCTTTTTTTCATGGAATTCAGATTCCCCTGGATACCATTAGAAATCTTTGCCTTTTATTGATGTCATGATGATTGTAGTAATGATCAAAAGGCCAAATCTGTGGAATACCTAGTGTAAAACCTAAGATAACCACATTAGCAGCTATATGGCCTTGCTATGGAAAAAATATCTGGTATGTTCTGCAACTCATCTCATCACCCTCTCCAGCTCCTGAGATGGGCCTGAAATTTATTTGCATTCCACAGGTCACGTTTCCCAGAATCAGTCTTATTATTGCCTATTCCAGTCTTTCATGCTGTTTGTGTTCCCTTCCTTCCTCTACAATGCACAAATAGAAGGTGGTTCAGGAAAAGAAGATGATGTTCCAGACCAGAAGGGTTCCCTGTCCTTTTGGCAGCACTGCAAGGAGATGGGGTCGATGCATGTTACAGGCATGGCATAAGAAGGGAAAATGTGGATCTCATGGCTCAAGCTGGGTGATAGTTATCTGCAAATGTAAAAGTAGATTTATCCTGTACTGCTTAGAAGCTCTACTTATTTATTCAAAATCGTATTCAGCACGTGGCTGCCTCATCCACTGTTACCCACCAGCTGCCAGTGTACAGGGTCTGAGCTCTGAGGAAAATGTGAGGTGGTTTGGCTCCTGATGGAAAAGGAGTTACTGGAAAATGAGTTACCATCTCTGCCTGAACTGCTCGCTGTGGGATAGGAAGACGTACACAGACAGTCACCACAGAGCACTCCACAGGCTGTTATTTCATACAGACCTTATCTCACTGTAATTTTTCCACTTGTCAGGCTCTATAGAATCTGTCTTATTGAAAGTTAATAGAATGCTGGTTTTTAAAGCTTCATGTCTATAGCACTTCTGAAAATTTTCCCAGGAGCAGCAATATTCAGGATCTATGGATCTGCTGCAACTGCTCCATTTTATTAAAATGTGGTGATGCCTGAAAAATTTTGAACTATCTTGGCAAAAATGGCTATGAGACCCCCTTCCTCTTAACAGCAGGAACATCCCAAGCTCCTTCTTTATTTTAATTTGTTTAAAAATTCTACTCCAGGAGAACACTTGCATATCATAAACCATGTTTTGCTAGAAATTCAGCCAGGGACAGAGCTGAAGTGAGTTCCTTTGCTTCCAGTATATTTCTGCTGTGATGGAAGATGATCTCTCAGCATGCTTTTATGGGTTTAATTCTACTTATCCTGCTCATAAACACACACACACAAATACCATTCCTCCTCAGAGCAATTTGTTTTCTTACATATTGTAATAATTTATCTGTCTGCTTCCTGCCAATTGGTGCATAGGCAAAAATATTTGATAGCTCACAACAGATTGTTTTCAAAAGTATTATTTTCATCAATCAGTTCTTTTACACTGAAAATTAAATCATGTGCTCCAATTCTGTGTGTTTTCCTTTTGTTTCTTTTTAAGTGGAAGATAATGCCAGAGCGGAAGAGCTATCAAAATATTTTCTATAGACAGACTCTCTGGGCCATAGGGTCTTTTTCATGTATTCCCTCTGAAACGGCTGAATGTGGAATTTAGACTTGAGTTTGGCTATTACTCAGAACAGGCCTATATTTGGAAGAAATGAGAGACCTGATGGATTTGTTTTGCCCAAGGCCTCACACTTTCTTTGGAGGGACTCCAGGCCCGCCCACACACCCTTGTCTTTTCCAGGTCCTGTAGCAAGGAGAGAAAAAGAAACTGTTTTGGAGCCAGATTCTCCCACCCTTACACATGCTGAGTAGTACCCAGACTCTCAAGCAATCCCAGTGACAGCACTGAGCCTGTTTAAGGTGCTGCACACAGGCAGTAAGAGCAAGATTATCAAAACCACTGTAGATATACTTGCTTTTTCCTTGCCTTAGTGATAGTCAGCTGGCATACAGGGCTAGGGTAGGCTGCAGTGAAACTTGGTGAAGCTGCAAAAGCAATGGATTTGGCTACCTGAACTTTTAAGGTGCGTAAATATTTTTCCAAAGGAAGTAAATCTTTCCCTCCTTGCTCAGGCAGAACCTACCCCAGGCTAGCCATGTGTGACACTCCCCTCTGAGAAGGTCCAAATTCTTTTCTTTTGATTCAGTGTAGTGACAAAACAAAAGCCTTCAGGGTTACATCCTTATGAGTTACACTGGTCATTCTGCTCTTCCAATAGTCATTCCTTCATTTCCTCACAGAAGCCAACAAGTACCTCATCCTCCTGTCAGTCTAAGGCAGCAGGGACGGGAAAGGCAGTGATGGGGCCTCCGATGAAAATAATGGCACAGAGGAAAAAGCACCAACCAGTAAAAATATGTCTTTTTGTCAGTTTGCATTTCAGCAGTTTCCTATTAATCTTGCACAAAAAGGTTCCAAAGCCAAGTAAAACACATCTTGTGACTTGAAACTGAACTGATGAACTCCCCATGGGCCCTTTGCTTATCCCGATAAACTTATTTTTCCTAGATGGAGTGCATTTAGAACCAAATAGTGTATGTTATTAAATCTGTATTGTGCTGTTCAGTTATACATGGGAGAGTTAGTAAATTCAGTTTGTGGGTTTGGGTTTGTTTTGTTTTTTGGCTAACCGAGTCTGTCCTCTACCAATTTTGGTCCACCTTCAAGCCTCCAGCTGCTTCACTGCTTCCCTGCAGATTTGCTAGTGATGCCAAGGGTACCACTGTGTAAGGAGAATACACAGTTATGCAATTTGGGGAATTTGGCAGGACAGCAAGGGGAAATTTAGGCTGGCCTCCCACCCACACCCATGAGAAATAGTATTGTATTACAAGGCAGAGCTGTCATCCTCAGAAAGACCTTCTCAATCACTTCCCTCTGGTTCCCTTAACATTTTGATCTTTGTACTACCTGGTAAATATAAACCTTTCTTAACCACTTCAAGAAATGCTGGGGTGGGGGGGAGGGGTAAGGTGAAGGAGGGGTGAATAGAGAAGAAAAAAAGGAAAAAGAAAATGACCTTCCAAGAAAGGAAACCTCATTACCCTCAATCTTCTTTGTCTCTGCTGATCCATGAAGAAAGAAGAAAACAAATCAAGCTTCCATGAAAAAGACAGTGTATTCCCAAAGAAACCTACATCATTAAATTCTTCCATGTACAACTTCATGCATGAAAATCTCCTTAGACCCATCACTGAAATGCCTTAACTGCCCCGTTGAATCATGACCACCAATTAACCGTGCACAGAAGTGTTACATGACTTCTTGAGTCAGGAAATGAAGCTACCAGGAAAAACCCTGCAGCAGCTTTGCCTTACGCACCTACTGCAAAGCCAGAAGGTTCTCTGGAGCCTGCTTCCATAGATATCCTACAGTATGGAGAAATTCCAGTTGGCACAGAAACAGAGGGGTACATACACACATTCCCAGTAATCTCACCCACCACTAATCAGGAGTTTGTATGTGGGCTTTGAGATTTAGTCAGAAGACATTACTTTGCAGCGTTCTTCAGCTGGCACATGATCAGAGGTTGGCAGAAAGGGTTATTGGCTGTATCATGTTAAATATACATTAGGTTTGGGTAAAGCTGGTGGCTGAGGCCCAAAGTGAAAGCAAATCTCTGGCACCCTCTCCCACCACACAAATTCCCCAGGGGAAAGAAAGACAGACTAGAAAAGGAGCAGAAAGGCTGACAACTGGCAGAGCAAAGGGATGAGGATCAGAAAGGTCCAGTAGATATGCCTGAAACACGTTTACTTTGCATAGGCTGTTTAATTATATTTGAGAAACATTTCTGTCTAAACAGGAGCTTTTTAGCATAAAGGATGAAATTTTGTACCTGTGAGAGTGTGGAGGAGTCAAGGTCACTTAAGACTTTTTAATCCTGCCGGAGGAATGTTAGCCTTATCTAAGGCATTTAACTTTGAACACAGGCTATAAAAGGTAGAGAACAGAAAAAGAGATCTTTAGAAAAGAGGTTTTTGTGTGGTGCATGGAAAACAACACACAAAAGATGGGCAACAAGTCTTGTGAAGGGTCTAGAAAACATCTTATGAGGAACAGCTAAGAGAGATGGGTTTGTTAATATCGAGAAGAGGAGGCTTGGAGGGACCTCATCACTCTCTACAACTCCCTGAAAGGAGGCTGTAGGGAGGTGGGGCTCGGTCTCTGCTGTGCCTGCAGTGAGAGGACAAGAGAAAATTACCTTCAGCTGAGACAGGGGAGATTCAGACGATATCTAAAAGATTTGTTCCCTGCTAGGGTGGTCAGGCATTGAAACAGGTTGCCCAGGAAGGTGATGGAGTCACCATCCCTGGAGGTGTTCAAGAAGTATCTGGATCTGGCACTGGGGGATGTGGTTTAATCGTTCAGGAGTTACAATGGTACTGCTGGGTGGACAGTGGGAATGAATGATCTTGAAGGTCTCTTCCAACCTTAACAATTTGATGATTCTACAACTCTGTGAATGTTGAAGCTCACTAGGCCTGGCTGTCTTGCAAGACACAGGACTCCTAAATTTTTAGTGAAGGCTACCTTAGGAAGGAAAAGTGAGCAGCTGGCCAAGCATTGCCCTCTCAGCAGAAGAGGTAAAATTATTGTTGCTGTAACTTTATGCTAGGTGCTGTCTTTTACCCTGTTTAACCATTTTGTCAAGAGCTTTTTTATTTCCATTAGGTTAAAATGTTATTTTTTGATGCCTTTGATTTGTGTTTGCAAGTGGGGAAAATTAGCTTATTAAACATGAGAAAGTTCAAGATTATTTTCCCAGGGTTTTGGGTGGAACTTGAGCAACACATGGACATTCTTAAATCTGGCCCTTGATAAAGACAATAAAGACCTGGCAAAATGGTTACACTTGGGTAAAGAAGGTGACAGCTACTATCTGATATATCTAAGACAAATCTCTACACCCATCCACAACCAGTGGTGTTAATCTTCAAGGTACATCTTTCACAACATTAACTGTGACAGATTTAAACATAAACATCTAAATATAAACATAGCACCTAACACTTGTCAGGTACAGTAACTAGAAGAATCCTGCCTTAAAAGAATTTTGGATACCATTTATGATGGTGCGTTCTATTTCAGCTGCTGCTGAAGTTGTGGAGTTTGGGCATGGCGTGCAATAAAACAGGATGTACTGCTGACTTTAGTGAAGCCAGTTTGACTGAGCTCACTTGCAGACTCAGAATCAGCAGCTAAATTTCTGTTGAGCAGGCTAATAGCTAAAATGTGGAAGTAAAAATAGAGGATCCATTTACAGTCATATCACTGTGCAGATTTAGAACTTTCCTATTATATTTACTGAGAGAGAAACAAACCCCAACTGTCATTATTATGAAATATTTCTTGAACTGGTAGACTGGCACACTTCAGATACTCTGATATAAACAGACAATTAAAATGAATTCATAGAAAGAAAATATCTATTAATCTGTTAATTAACAAATGCTGTCTTTCAATAACATCTCACAAGATGACACAGATGAACAAAGTATTTTGAACAAGGCTGTTAGGAACAGTGTCAATAGAACCTGTAAAATTAAAAAAAAAAAAAGAAAAAAGAAAAAAGGAAAGGCCTGTTTTTAAGTATTTCCTGAATGAATCCCAAAACTGATGGGTAAGAAATGGAATGTGTGTTGGATGATATGAATTTTGTACAGTGTTTAATTCTTGTACTTCAGACATTTCAGTTTGGTTCTGACTCTTGAATTAGTTCATATTTCTTGGTTTAAATCTGAGTAAACAATTATTTAACTAGATTCCTGTGTCTCTAGTGTCCTACAAAGGCAGGCTTTGCAACTGAATCTGAGGTTTAGCCCCTTTGTGAAATATTGTGTGAGCTGCAGGGAGGTTGAGGAGGAAGGAGTGCTGTAAATGAAACTTGCTAGCCACTGTTGCTTAGTAACTTTCCTCCAATTATAATCTTTATCCTTAGGCGGAAAACAAATTAAAGGTCACCAGAGTGGGTTTTCTGTTACAAATGTATCCTCCAATATTGCCATCATGTGCATACACAGTTTGGGAATAATTCCACCCCATCATTTATGTGGGACTGGCTTTCTGATGATATTGGCTGTCTGGGCAATTTCTCTGTACTTTGTGATACATCGTTAATTTCTGTACAGCTATATTACTCAGTTAAATGGAGCTAAAGATAGATTAAGAAAAAGAAGTTCATGGAGAAAATTGACTCCTAGTGCCTTGACATCTCTATTTGCCCAAGAACTAGACTGAAAACATGAAGAAAAGAAGCAATGATGTCATTATACAGAAAGCTAGATAACACATCACTCTTTGCTACTTACATGGAAAAGATGACCTCCACAAAGGATTTCCTAATGAACTTCTGCAAATTCTTCCTCACAGTTAAGATGTTTACCAAATCCTTAGAATGTTGACTAACAGTTGAAGACACTAAAATTATTACAGAGGACTGTGGGGCCCCATATGATTCGTCCTGATGGCTTAGTTCTGTATAAAGCTGATAAAAAGGGGTATTACAACAGAATTTCAGAAGAGATGTCTTAGGCTATACTATATGGTGTGCTATGTTGCCTGAGAATTTAGACAAGGAAGTTCAGGTCTTTTGCTTTCTAATATAACAGATTTCATACTGTGAAATCCAGTTTATATTTGTGTGCAACACAGAGCAAGATAAACTGTATCATTTAGGAAACATGGAGCAAGAGGAAATTTTTTTTTACATAAGGAGCAGCACTCATGTAAGTGAGGAAGAAGGTACTCATGTAGCTGAGGGCACCAACAAAAACCATCAAGAACTGTTTTACTCTGAATTCCTCCTACAACACCATCACAGTCTTCTGCTAGCAACTTCTCTCCAGAGAAACAGGTTCAGCATTTGTCACATTAACAGACTTCCACCCTCAGCAAGGGAGTTATTTTGAGCATGACATGAAAATCTTTCACTAACAAGATCTTGGTAGATGAAATTAGCACATCCTCAAGATATGTAGTACACAACCTGTTACTCCACAGCAGCTCTGCTATTTCACACTATTGGTCAGTGGAAGAGAAAAGAAAAAGCACAGCAGGTGGGAGAAAATGGGAGAGAGTCCTGGATGCATGGTAGATCTGGGCAGCAATTTTGCTGTGCTTGAAGCAGAGTAAGGGGTGTGTGATCTGTTCCTGAATTAAAGGACCACTCTCACACACAGCTGGAGTGGAAGAGTGCCTGCAGCGCACGTACTGTTCTTCATGCCTCAGGCATACCCTGTGCTTACACCACACGAAAATATAATATATACTTTGGTCTTTTCCATGTCCTTGTAAGACAGAAGCTGGGGACAGAGATGAGCTGTGATGCTTCAATAAGTTTCCTTGGGCAAAAGGAGAAGTAGGACACAGAAAACTGCTGAAGAGAGCATGAGGACTCACTCATATCCCACAATAACTGTGGGCTGAATGTTATCCTGAAAACAGAATCAAAAGATAGAAATGTTTTTCTTCTCTGCCAAAAAGGGAAAAAGAAGTTGTACGTAGAAGCATTGGTTCTATCAGAACTGTGCCTGGAATAATAAATGTGTTACTGTACAGAATCACAGAGTTTGGAAGGGACCTCTGGAGATTGTCTACTCCGAAACCCTTCACAGAGAGGGTCAACTAGAGCATGTTGCTCAGTATTGTGTCTAGCCAGGCACTGAATATCTCCAAGGATAGAGACTACACAAACTCTCAGGGAAGCCTGTTTTAGCATTTGACCATTCACAATAATTAAAAAAAAAAAAAAAAAAGCTTTTAAAATGTGAAAGGAATTTCATGTATTTGATTTTGTGCCCATTGTTTTGACTCTTTTCACAGGCTACTGCTGAGAACAGTATCTACCCTCTTTACTGTCTCTATCGGGTGTTTATGCAGATTGATCAGATCCCACTGAGCCTTCTCTTTCCCAGACTGAAAACAGTTCCAGCTTTCTCAGTGTCTTCCTGTGTATCACATGTTCCAATCCATGAATAATCTTCATGTTCCTTCAAATCTTCATGTTCCTTCAAATCTTCATGTTCCTTCAAATCTTCATGTTCCTTCATTAGACTTGCCCTGTATGTTTTTGTCCTTATCCTTGTGGCTGCAGCACTCCAGATGTTGTTTCAACACTGGTGAGTACAAAAGAGAGTTCACCTGACTCCATCTGCCTGCAATGGTCTTCTTCATGCCATCCAGGATGCTGCTGGCCATCTTTGCTTCAAGGGCAGATTCCTGGCTCATAGTCAATTTGTTGTCCACCAGCACTCGCAGGCCATCAGGCCCTTTCTGCCAAGCCACTTTGCTGCTGGTGGATCTCCCTGGTCTGTACTGGTGCCTGGGGCTAATCATCATCAGGTGCACAGTCTCACCAAGATTCTGGTTGTCCCATATCTCCAGCCAAGAAGTCATCAATCTTTTCCATGGTCTCATTCAGCAGCAAGCCTACATTCCACTCCAACACGCCTTTCTTTTCCTGTAAATACACTCATAGAAGCCCTTCCTGTTTTCCTTTATATCCTTCACCAGATTCAACTCCAGCTGGGCTTTCACTTTCCTAACCTCAACCTTGCATGATATAATGTGTCTGTATTCCTTATGGGAGATCTGAAACTAATTCCACCTCTTGCATGTTTCTTTTTTTGTGTTTGAGGTTTGTCTGGAGCTCCTGTTTCATCCATGCAGGCCTCATGCCATCTTTCCTTGGCTTCCTGTCTGTCAGGATGGATCATTCTTGAGCTTGGAAGAGGCAATACTGGACTAAATGCTCAAACTGTCTTCTGAAAATGTAGAGGATGGGGGAGGTGAGAGAGAAGGAAAGCAGAAAGAATTCTACTGCCTTCCACTAAGGCGACCTGTCGTCAGGTTAGAGACCCAAGTTCATGTGCTTACTCCAGCAGACACCTAATTTACCATGTGAAGAGGACTGCTCTAAATGAACAGCAAGTGAGAAAGGCTTGTTCTGTAATATCAAATTAGCTGGGCTTATTGGACAGACACTTCAGATGTGGAAACCCTCAGTATGATTTTGTATAACATCCTGCCCCAGAATTTGTCATTGGTATAAATCTGGAACTCTGGCCTGTTGACTAACAGGAGGCTCAGTTCCTCAAAAGCTTTTACCTTCAGCCAATCATAGAGTCATAGAATCATTAAGGTTGGTAAAGACCTCCAAGATTCAGCCTTTGACCAGCTGTCACCATATCACCTAAAGCACAGCACTAAATGCCAGGTTGAGTCGTTCCTTGAACAATTCCAGGGAAGTCTTTGGCGTGTAACAGATGTCAGAGAAACACTTGTTTTTCAAATCCCTCTGCAGTTATGTGTGAGGAGGCACATCAGACAGTACATCTGATTGTGCAGAGTCTCAGATGTTCAGGGAGATTCCTTCAGTTTTAGAGAAAAGGAAGATAATATTTTGAATAGATCTCTTGGAATCTGCTAAGTGCCATGGGGTACTAAATCCTGAAGGGATGAAGAAGCTACCAAAAGTATTCTTATTAATAGCATATTCAATAACTTGACTTTTAGGTGACTTTCTTATTTCTATTCTTCCCTGAAGCACAGCACTGAAATTCAAGAGAGCTGCAGCAATCCTGGAATGTGGAGAGCAGACCATGGAGGTGCTGGTACTCAAAGGCAACACACTGCCAAGGGACTTGTCAGTGGAGTTAGCAGGTGGAAGCCAGTCAAGGAACTTGTAAGTAGCTCTGAGGATTGTGGTTAAGAGCAGGCAGATCAGAAGAGTTACTTTATATAAAGGCATTGGTACTCTAGTATAATAGGAACATGATTTCATCCTGCTTGCTTCTCTTTATATCCTACAGGAATACCATACTGTCACATCCCTCTGAAGGGTACCCTTCACCTGCTATCACACTTCAGAGCTCCAGCAGATTTTCACAATCTGCTCGGCTTCTCTCGGCTGCCCAGATCCCGAAGTGTCTCAGCCTGGAGGATTCAGCCTGTGCCGTCCTCAGCCAGCAGACCGCCCACGGTCACCTGCCGTGCCCGTCCCGCAGGACCCCGTCCCGGCGTGCCGGGCAGCTCGGCGCTATTTACCTTCTGCCCACAAGGTGGTAGCGCAGCATCAGAGTAATGTAAACACGGGGCTGGGCTGAGCTCCGGCCCCCTCACCTGACACCCCCCTACTGCTGGAAAAAGGCGCACAGTTCTCTTCCTTTTCACTAACTTTCTAATTAAAGAACAGCGTGATATATTAGGCCAAAGGCCTAATACATCTGTGAGAATAAATATTTGAGAATAAAGAAGAGAGATCTATTCCATGCCCCAAAGGGCTGTGTGGAAAGAATGAGTGATAGGGATAAAATAGTGCAACCCAGCTTGGAGATTTTGACTTGTTTCCAGAACCGGGGAGGCCAGATAGTATCAATGCTGCTCCGGGGGCATGAACCAGTCTGGGCTGCAGTGGTCCCTATCATCACACTCGAGTGGTTGCAGAGTGTGACAGATTGTCCTTTCAAGGCCCACCAGAATCCGTGTCCAGCAGCTTGTAGGACAATAAATTGGGCATCTCTCTGGTGAAATATTTGAGCTCTTTTCTAAAACTAGTTTAAGTGACAGTTTTGTCCTTGGCCCTACTCCTAATACTACTGGTTTCAGACAGTCTCATCTAAAACCTTCTCTGACTTTCCACCACTTGTTGCTACACACCACACCTGGCAGCATAGCTATGACAGATCAGGAAACTACTTTGCCATTATTATTCCCTCCATTATACAAACTGCTTTTCCTCAACCAAATTCCAGCAGTGCAATGCAAGTTCATGAACTGCTGTGCTGTCACAAACAAGCAGACATTCTACTTACAGCAGAGGGTCAGGAGTGAGGAGAAACACATTAAACCAGAGCTAAGCCCATGAATCCCTTTTATCATGGATCTATGCTTAGTTTCTGATGGTGAACAAGCTCTCCTGCCAGGATTTGTGTCTTACTTTTCAGCCTGTTATACTACATGACATAAATTTCCCTCTAAAACATGTAATTCCTCTTAATGTTACAGACATAACTACTGAGAAAGTCACTTAATAACAAAATAGCTATTCATTTTCATACCATTGTTAAAGTATAGCCAAGCCAATGAACACCTCATGAGGATTCGTATATGCTTAAATCCTCTTCACAGAATTAGGTCACAAAATAAAAGTAAATTTTAAGAGTGTTTTTTTGTTGTCAGTCTTCTGTTCAATAGAAAATCAATAGAAAATCAGAGTAAACCCTTCGAGGTGACATCTTACCCCAGTAAATTGTGCTCAATTCTGGGATATGTAACCTAATCAAGTAGTGATTTTTTCTGGAGACGTAGAGGTGGAACAGAGCTTTATTTCCTGATTAGTGTGGTCTCTATTGTCATATCAGATAATAGTTAGGGCTGATTAGTAGGGCACTCCTAGACTGCCTAAATTGCTCTCTCTTTCAGCAGGTCACCAAACAAAGTGTCTCCAGCTCAAAGCCAGGCTGCTGGGCTTCCTACACAGGGTTGAGAGGACATGGTGTTTTAGTACCAAAGAGATCAAAAGAAGGTTTTCAACCTGGCTGGTACCAGAACCAAGTACTGGAACAAAATTCCCTTGTCTGAGTTTATTTACCAGTAATTCTAGGTGGTCTCCCATCAAAGTGCTGGAAAGTCCTCCTCAGTGTCATAGTGACTGCCCACAATCCTTACAACCAAGACAAAGTGTTGCACAAACTACGCAGGCTCTTTGTTCCCCAGGGCATCACTACATACCATGGGTCTGACTACAATCCTTCATCTCTTACTGTAACTGTGGTAGGAGGCCTTTATTTATGTCAGAGTACCCTTACAGTGTGCTGATAAAGTATTACAAAGTATTCCAAGGAATGGACATAGCTGTCTCCAAGAAATGGAGCTGCTGTTCCAGTCTAGTGAAACTATCCAGTTGAGTGAAAATGCTTGTACTGATAAAAACAGTTTTGCCAGTATGCTCATGCCACTGTTGGGGATCTCACACTCCTGACAGACAGAGCCTGGCAGGAATTTGGAGCATAGATGGGACCTAGATCAAATGAACAATTTGGAGTTAGAATCATATAGCAATGATCCTTTCAAAATGCTTTTATTTACAGAAACCCTCAACTGAAATAAAGTCTCTTAACAGGAGGTCTTGATTACTTTTCCATTTCCAAACCACACATCATAATGGGGATGGAATGTGGTTACCATAAATTGTTGGTTTACAAATCATCACTGACTTGTTAGCAACAGCTAGGATGTTAGAGTTAGAGCAACAGTTTGGATGTGATAAAATAGCAAGGGCCCATTTTTCATGGCATTGTTGGAATGAATATAAATGAATTCTTCCCAGAGATTCATTGTGGTGGTTGTGGTAAATAACAAACTGCATATTTCCTGCTGATGTTGAAATCAATGGGAGTTTTATTATTGGCATCAGGAGAAGCAGGATTTGACCTTAATAGAAAAGAGAAGAGGAAAAGAGAGAAAGATGAGGAAAAGAGAAGAATGAGATTGAGAGCTCTAAAATGACTAGTGCTTCAGTTGCCTGGGTGGAGGCACTTCAAAAGAGGAGTCTGAAAAGCAGAAAACTGGGGGCCCTTTTCATTTGGATTTTCTTCCAAATTTTCATTTGAATTCTCTGTTTGTGAACATTGAAACTGAGGAATAACCAGTAAGAGTCACTGCTGAAAATGCAGATTTTCAAATCTTCCTTTTTTCTTGGAAATGTTTCTGCCTCTCTAATGGCACTGAAGGGTTCTCTTATTGAGTTTTGGATGAATCCTATAAAAATCAGCAAAGGCATTCTTTCAGGGAAGGCAGAACAAAATTCCTTCCATACTTGTATTTGTGTCATGACAAAGATCACTATCATTTACCCTTGCTCAAGGAAAATACATATTTGTTAATAGGCAGAATTAGCAACCTTGCCTCTGTCAGAGAGGTAAATCTTTATGACAGAAATTCTGCATTAGAAATAGAGAAACTAAGATCTAGCCCAAAAGAGGTCACTACACCCATTTAACTTAAAGACTAAACTATACAAATTTCTGTATTTCTCCTCAAGTACTCTATAAAAATAGCTTAAACCAAACAAAATAACAATGTATGCATTCTCACCATGTGGAACAATGCATTACGAACTTCCGTTATCACGTGAATTCAAACCAGCATCACAATTCCTACATATAGTTGTTTGGACATTTAAAAGAGCAAAACCTGGTCCTCTAAAGTTGACAGAGGAATTTCCAATTACTTCACAGAGACCAGCAGAGATAATTAGCTGAGTAAATTTAATATCAGTGGTGTAATGTTAGTCTCTATTAGCTGAACATTTAGTACTTGCCCACTTAGATTTTAACACAACAAACATATAAGCATCCTTTCCAAAGTGTAGATGTCCTTAAAAATAGCTAATGGGGGTTGCCAAAAAATATACAAAGAGCAAATTCAAAGAATAATTCCTCTGCCCAAAAGAAGTATCTGTTCATTTGATTGATGTTTTATCCTTCAATACCCACAAACCACATCTCCTGAATTACAAGTCTATATCCAAGGACGCTGATCTTTAAAGTTCACCAAACTACTTCTCATGGAGTAATGCAAGGCAGGATGAATTTAACATTTGCTAAAACCCCCCAGAATTTGCAGTATAAATTAAATGGACTCTAGCACATGGAAAGGGAGAAACCAAATCCAAAAGCACCCTTTTAAATTTTTTTTTAAAATTTTTATTGTAAAAAGCTAATAGAGTTCATTATTTCCTATCTGACGTAATTTTTTGGTTATCTATGCAAAATTCTCATTAGTTGCAAGACAGCCCTTTAAATAGCATATATTGTCCCGTCAGATGAGGAAGGGTTGCAAAAGAAAGTTGTGTCTAATAAATGTAATTTTTCCTTAACAGATTCAGACATTGTTGAACTCTAGCGTGTAGGAGCAGATGATCCAACTGAGATTATCACAGGAAATCCAAGAGGAATTTAATCCAATCCTTTGAACTTTCAGTAAGATTACTTAACTGTGAAGTACACAAGGAACTATGCTGACTATTGTCGTATTTGGCTAAAGACCCCTCATTTTACCAAAGCATTTTCTAGAAAATGATCCTTTATCCCCAAAGAGTTTCTGTTGTTGCTTGAAACAGACAGCAAACACAGTTGAGACTGATTTTGAAGGAAGTGATCTTCTTGAAGGAAATATTGTGTTCTAGAAAATTCTAACCAGTCAAAATTTCCCCCTCCCAGGGAAAAAGGTAGTTTGTGCTTCTCAGAAGATGCACTTAAATTTATTAGCTCCGTTTATCTTTTGCCTGGACAACTTATCCCAAATCTAACCACTGGAGTACACAAGGTCTCTACTGAAGAGGTAGCCATTGCCCATTTCACTAATGTAATAAATTTGTTTCTCATTCCTCCAGAGTGGAACAGAGGTCTTGGGTCCAAAATAGCAAAATGCATGCATTCCACAACAGGACAACTTTTCCTTGTCAGAGTGCACTGCTCTATGGAGGATTTCAGAAAGAAACATTTCAGCTTCACTACTTTCCCCTCACCACTGGGATGCTCAAAAGAGAAGCATTCAAACTGGTATCTTGGAGGTGTGTGGTCTCCTTTTTTTGGAAATGGATTTGATTGCACTAGATTGAATTAATTACTGGGACTATTTACACACTGAATATGTCTGGACTATGGTTTTACTAGGTGGTACAATTTCCCAGACTCACAATGAATAAAGGTACTGCTATTAGAGGAATTTCAGAATGTTTCAACATTTCTCTACGTGGCAGATGGAATGGTTTTGCAATGTAAACTTATCTAACCTAAGCTGCCTTGCTTGCACACCGGTAGCTGACTCACTGTGCCAGCAAGGAGCTTAGTCAGGGCTAATTTGCCCATCTTGGGAGAGTTTTGCAGCCTCTGCTGAATTTCCTGCTCCCATGACCAGAATTGCCCTGCTGGCACTCATCTGCAGCTGCAGGCCAAGTCTGCCACCTCCACGTTTCAGTGGAATCACAGCTCACTCAAAACTCACTCCTAAGACGTCCTAGTAAGTGCCATAGTAATACCAGTTAATAAAGTACTTGCCTGACCTACATCAGTTTTATTAACAGCAGAAAAACACAAAAAAGCAGGCTTGGGACTCCAGGAAATATGGACCAGAACATTTAGAGGCTGTGCAGGCCTTCCACGCCAGAACAAGTTGTCTTTGAATGTACTAAAATTCAGGCATAGCAAAGTCGTTTTCTCTAACAAGGTGTTTTCGTCCAGTTTGCCCTAATTCTGTACTTTTCATATGTTTATTTGCCACTACCTGAGCAGTTCAGATAATGACGTTATTTCAGGGTTGTCCTTTTATCCACAAGCACTTCCACATCCCCTTTCAACTACACTTTTCTCCTTGGACTCAATTCTTGGTTAGAGAATGTCCATATTTCAGCATTGTGGGGCTTAAGAGAAATGTGTAAGTGCTTCTTAAAAGCCACAGTTAATGCAGGGAACTACTCCCAGTCAAGAAGTGGGCTGGGAGGAGAGAAGGGTTTGTTGAGACCTCACGTTTGGGAGGCACTGAGGGAGGCAGCCAGCACAATCCTAAGGATGCCCAAAAAGTTGACAGACACTGTAGAAACTCCTGTGGAGATCAGAAGATGCTTCAAACTGAGTGCTTCTCACATCCTGCTCGATGGATATAATAGCAACTGTTCAGGCATCTGGTAGCCTTTGGCTATGTGCTTCCAAAGGAGTGTGTAGTGCTGCACACTGGTCAAACAGCACAAAGGCTCCTGGGTCTGTGGTTTATAAACAATGCACAAGCCAGAATGTGGTATTTGGAAAGCTGATGTGTTTCTAATGTATGTAGATGTTGTTGTAAGTAATATCTAAATTATAAACACTCCCCCTTCCTCCACCTTCCAAACTGAGTCCAAAGTACCAATCCTTGCCAGGGACAATAAAGTAACCCAAGTCTGGAGCTTCTCGGTTGAGATAGTTTTGAGTCATGACATTTCTTTAAAATAAACATCAGGAAATTATCCAAAAAGTGAGATCACCCCACTTTGTAAAATATCTTTTTATCTCCCAAATATTTTGCCTAGTATCAGTCACGTTTTCCTGGAAAATTGTAGTCTGACATAGAAGTTTCCCTGTGCAATTTCAGGTGGATTAATTTCAGCTTGACAAAGTCGGGGTGGGGTTCAAAATCAACCTTAAAATGGAAGATCTTGCATAAAACTGAATTATGGAAGAGCTTCTCCATCTTGTATTTTCTCTCAGCCAGCTCACAATAATTGTGCCTCTACTACTGAACATCCGAGCCAAAAAACAGAAAGACAAAAGCCAAAGCCAAACCAAAAGACAAGAAGCAGAGACAGCAAAGAAGACAGAGAAAGAAGAAAACAAAACTACCTCACATACAGATCTTACTCTGAAAGCTCAAAGATAAGAAAAACAGCCTCTGTAAAATACAGTTTCGACATTAGGAGATGACAGAAACAGCAGAGGTGGCAAAGCACCTAACCTGACCTACCGTCAAGAAAAGCTAATAAAAAAAAGATGGGAAAAATATGGGAAGCTTGTCACTTTAAAAGGAAAAAGTAATTTTTAATACTGAATGTATGCAAACCAACAAAATGCTCAGAAGTTGGATCAGATCCATATCAAAATAACTCAGCCTATAATTACATGAAAATCAAAAAATGCCAAAGCACGTAATAAAGATACTGTAGAGTGCTTTGTCTTTTGTGGAGCAAGCCCATTCATACCACCAAATAAGGAAAAAAAAAGTTAAAATAAGTTCAGCATAATGATTAGCAAAAGGGAACCACAAGGGATGGGAATGGGCAGAACTGGGAAGGACAGAAGAAAATGGTGAAAAAATTGTGAAAATGCTGAAATTAACAGAAGTAGTGAGTGAAAATAATGAGGCAGCTGTGTATGGGACTGACACCTGAGAAAAATCTGTAATAGACAATCACATCCTGAAGAAATCCCCATATCCAAGTTTGCAGAGAAAGATAGTATCTCACATCAGTACAACTAATACCCTTAGGAAAAGGATAAGCATGCCTTCAGAAAAATAGATCAACCTTCAGGTATGAAATGGGAAAAGGACCTGAAATATCCTGAAGGTTATTTGAATTTCCAGCAATATAAGTTGGAATAATAAGCATACCACTACTCCCCACAAAATTAATTTTGCCTGTATACTTAACCTGTCACAGTTATATCAATAAGTCACTAGGAATCCCCAGAACAAAGGGTCCATAAATTGATAAATTGATACATCTGCACGGAGTAAAGTGAATGCACATCTAATTTCATCAGCTGATAAATCACTTCAGCATCTGCCCAGAAGCAATGCTTAGTCCTAATTCCTTGACAGGGAATGCAACCAAATATGCTCATCATGTATCTTTGCTCCTATTGAAGAGAAAGGAAACCATAACCTGTCATTTTGGTGAGAGCAGGATGAGGCCAGCTTTGAAAAATCATACCTATTTCAAAGAAAAAATTCTGTGCCTTATAGATATATCTCATCATTTAAAAATCAAACACCAGAGTGCATTAATAAACTCCTTTTTTGTGTATACAGCATCAAATATTTTTCACATTTCTTCATCAGACTTTGAGCTGTATATCAAAAGAAAAGAAATGGAGAACAGGAAAGCAAAGTTATCACTAGCTGTCCTACCCAATGGCAAATGGAAGGATCAAACCCTCAACCAGGTAAAGCCTACTATGTGTCTTCAGATTGCACATTTGTACTAAAGGGACAGCAACCTCCTGTCCCCAGAAGCAAGTTCTTTTTCTCCTCGTAGATGCCTCATTTAATCTTGGAACATAAATAATAACCCTGAACTTCCTGCATTTTATCCTAGATCTACTACTGCCATCAATGGGAGTATTGAAAGAGGAAGGTATAGGCACTGGGCTAAAGCTTTAGGCTAAAAGATCCAAGTCCAAGTCCATGTCATTTTCTATGTCTGAAAAGTGCCCACAATTTGATGGGTAGCCTATAAAAACAATTGAAGTAATTGTGGTGGTCTTATATTGTTTAGATTGTTTTCTTTCCACTCCCCAACCTCGTAATGTGAACAGAGCCATGACAATGATCTATTAGGGCTGGGGCCAGACTCGCTACAGAAAACTTAATATGACCTGAGAACCAAAATGCAGTCACAGCCCCAAACAGCTCAGGGGTGAGATGAATTCTTTGTCTATCCTGTATCCTAAATGTATCCAAATTATTCCAGTATCCATATATCTACGTGGACCACTTAACTCCCTCTTGAACTCTCCTTAGTGCTTTAAATTGCTTGTCAGCCACATGTGAAAATATCTAGCTCATCTAAGATTTACATTCCAGAGTTTTCTATCACTGATTTCTCTCAGCAGTAAGGTTTTTTCCTGATCTCAGTGCCACTGAAATGGCAGGACTGAATTTTGCACAGATACTCAGAATTGTGTGTGGAGCAGAAATTTAATGAGCCCTAGGTCAGAATTTCAGCAGTCCCTTATTTAGGGCATCAGAATGGGGGAGGGCTAGCTGAGATAACAAGGTAATATGATTGCTGCTGCTGGCAAGAGGACAGATGTCAACATTGCCTCTCCTTTTCACGGAAACATACCTGGCTTTATGAAGAATAGGTTAGCAAATATTTTAATACAAATAGCAACCTCAGCAGAGCTGCCAAAGCAGGCTCCAAAGAGACTGACTTGTTTACAGTCTGGACCAGTGCCTTAAAACCTGACGTGCTTATTCAACAGAAAATTAACCCCAAAACGGGTATCATCATTACTGTAGGGGGAAGCTCCAGAAAGATAATATCCTAACTCACTCCAGCTGAACTCAGGACATTATCCACTTTTTATCACATCCAGTGCCCTTGTAGTCATTCAGAATAAACAAGCAAATAAAGAAGTGAGGTATATCACATGTGATAGCTTGGGTCATTGGGACTGCATAGATGTTTGGATCTGGCCCAACCTCCTGCCTTCACTTGAATTACTACTGGAATCTAACTTCTTGCATTGTTTTAAGAGACTAAATTGTTCTCTCTGTGTACTTTGGTCATCCCAACTCAGATGTTATCTTTTTCCTTCCCACTCTATTTTTTGGCCACAAAAAATATACATGAAGAAGAATGCTGAGAAGAGCCTTTTTTTCCCAGCTGCAGAGTGTGTGTGTATGTGTCTATGGTACTGTTCTCCCCGAAAAGCCTTTGACAAAAAGTGTCATTTATGGGGTCATTTGTTTAAGAGGGTACAAATGATCCTCATGAAAATGAATACTGCTATAGATTTGACCTTGGAAGCAACGTTAGTAATACTAGACTGGTGTAGGTAAAAAAGGAGAGAAGAAATTGTTTCCAAAGTTACTGCAGACATGCAGTGACAGAAGAAACTTTCACAGGAAATGGTCACTGCTCTGGAAAAGTCACTCTGCAGAGGTGTCATAATCTTTAGCTATCAAATTTCTTGGAAGATGGAGAGAAAGACCAGTCCTGGAATTATTATGCAAAGGCCTGTAATACTGGATTTACCAACAGAGACCTCGGTCAGCTCCCGTTGCATAAGTCAGTTCATTTTGAGCAACCCCATGGGGGAACAAGGGAGACAGCTGAAGAGGGACAGGTATGAGCCAGGGCCTTCCTGTGTGACCCGGTGCCAGAGCTCTGTGTGAGACCACACATTGCCCTGCATCCCCGTTCTTTGTGAGAAACTGACCTCAGACCTCCATATAACCTGGAAACTAAAGTAACTGGACTTGGATTTCATGCAAGATTTCATTTTTTCTCACAGAACTTTTACTGAAACTAGAAAAAAATAAATAGTTTTTTCTATCCCAGACTATTGCTATACCAGACTACTGGGATAATACCACTAATATTAAGAGACAGCAGTTGTGATCTAGAAGAAGGGGCGAACACAGGGAGTTATTTCTTGGGGTAGCCAAAGGTGATAATAATTTGTGATGGCCACTCTTGATGACCAGCATGGAGGGGCACGACTTACTTCCTTGTTCAACTACTCTTTCAGTGAATTTGTAGCTGTACACACAGCCTTTCTGGGGCTGCAGCAGCATGCCATTTCTTGTAGGGATGGGATAACAATCCCTGTCAAAGCAGTGGACTCTTTAAGAATGCAAAACTGAAGCAGCCGGCAGTTATGAGGTCACAGGAAGTTTTGTGGATTAAACACATAATCCAGCTGGGATTTGGTGAGAGCTGAAAGCACATACTCGCTTCCACTGAAAATACCTGCCAGCGCCTCCTCCGTGCTGGAAGGGGAACAGAATGCAATGAGAACTGAAAGGTTTCTCACAGTAACCTACAAAGATTTTTAAAAGAATTGTATCTCTTTTGTAGAATTCTGTAACTGTTTAAAAACAAAACCAGAAAAACCTAACACTGCTTCCTCTTGTGTCTGTATTTTTAGAGTACTATCCACAGAAATTTACTAGAGCCAACCCCACTAAATTCCTTACAATTGTCCCACAAGGGTGGTTCTCAAAGTGAAGAAGGAGAAAAATGCTGGCAGTTCATGTAATGTCTTTTTCACTTATACAATCTGAGAAGATATCTAAGAATTTTGATGGTGTACAAGTCTCTGGTGACAAGGATCAGTCTAGAGAGCTTTCTCTACAAACTCAGCCTTGTTTATCTGCCTGTCCCCTTGTATACCCTTGTCCCCTCTCTCTCTCTGTTCCTGAGAAAACAAAGAAGAAAAAATACATTCTCTTGAAGATCAATAGACTGAACTAGAATGCAGTATTTGAACCACTGAAAAAAAATTATACATTTTGTAAGACCTGCTTCTAGATCTGTTTTGCTTGAAACAAATATTTGCCTACTGAAAAGTCTGGTTGGGTTCAAGTGGCATAGTAAAATATTCCCTAAATAATCCTTACTCAATTCCCTGCCATTCCTATAAGAAGTCCAGCTTCTTTAACCTTCTATATCAAAACTCAGGAGCACAGTCCCCTCCTCTCTCCCTTGAGCCATACATAATCTGGAATTCCGGACCTTGAAACACGCAACTTGTACCCTTCTTGCCATTTAGTGCATTAATGACTCTACCCCATGCTATTTTTCTACCTCAGATGTCTGATATAAAATGTTAAGCATCCTTGTGACCTTTAAATATCCTGGACACTTCTCCAGCTCCTCTTTACGTGATCCAGACTCATCTCCCCTCCTGTTAGAAAACCCTGTGCATGCACCTGGCTTGATTACATCAGCAAATCTGCACACAGCTGAGTTAACACATTTCAATGAATCTACTGCAGGAGCAAAAGGAAATGAATACCTCTCCTTCTGTCTGCAATCCAGCAGTTACTCCACCATGCTATCAATTTGGCATTAAATGAGAGTTATCTGTAAATGCATTTCACTGCTACCTGAATGCCGTGATGCGGAGCTGGAAAAGAACCAGCCTGACAGGATTTTCATGGTGGCCACTAAAAAATAAAACTATTTAATTTCCACACTTGAAACATCACCTCCTGTTGGTGTTATTTTTTCTCCTTCCTCTTTTACTAGGTGAAGTAGCCAGGAGTATTCGAGGAGTAATATGTGAGTAAAGCAAAAGTTTTATGAGAGACACATACCACTCCCTGAAAGCTACTACAGAATTCACATTACATGCAGACAGCCCAGCAGTTGTATTGCTCAAGAACACTGCTACACATACGGCATTTTTCAATGTTATTTTACTGTATATGAGTAGGTGATGCCTCTTTCTTTAACCTGGACAATGAGCATGCAGGAAACACCAGAAAGAGTCACAAGGGTCATATAAATGTACACGCACAGCAGCGCATTTGATCTATAATCCTGAGTTTCACTGTGCATGCACAGACCTTTTTCCTTCAAGGGTAGAGGGCTAATGGATTGCAAGGTTCTGTAAATAACTTCTGACTTCTGCCAAGCAGGATGAACCAGTGAACAGAAACACGTGTTCATCACAGGCACTGGTTAGCTGAAGGAGAGCAGCACTGTAGGAAAACAAGTGTTACTAGGAATAAAAAGTCTGCTCCAGATTCTTGTTCTGAACTTGACACCAGAGTACCAGGAAAGTCTCTGTGGGAGAGTTTGGAAGACTTCAATTCATGTCTGGTGGAGCAAACAGCAGTTGTAAAATCTCAAGAGATGAGGGCCACCCAGAGTGTGTCAGTTTATCAACTGGACAGCTGTGGTGTGTCTACAAATGCCAAACCATAAGCACATTGGCAGGGGAAGCAGGAATTGTGGCCAGCACACAGAGAAGTGGCTCCTGAGTTTCTGAATTGCCTGCCTCTCAGAGCACACTTATGGTCCAGGCCAGCCTGCCAGCTCCGGCAACACTACTGTGCAGCAGCCCAGGGACATAAACACGCCTCACACCTGGCTCCACAGCCTTTGGGAAGGACTCTGGATTAGAGAGGATGGCAGTTTGGGAATGCTGCAACATTCAGCTCAAGCTCCTGCATTGGTAAGGCAGCAAGATAACAGTGTAAATGGAAAGACCTTATAGCCTTATTGCTCTCCAATAGAGAGAAACAGCTCTTTGGGAGCTATGAGCAGCATGAGAAGGGGAATTTCTGGTGAGAGAGAAACCGCTGAGAGACATGATCAAATGCCCCGGGATCACAGCAGTAAAGCCACTTTTAGGCACCAAAGTGGGCTTACCAAAAAAAAAACAAACAAGAGAGCCATGTGTCTTCCATGAGAAAGAGTCACTTGTTGCTGATGGCCATATTTGCCACCCACTGGACAGCTGAAAATCAAAACAAATTACTCAGGAGAGGAAGGCAGAGAATTATGCCTCAAAGAGAAATTTGGGCTACAGTGACAAGATAACCAATGTCAACAACAAATGCCCGAGGAAAGTGCATGTGAAGTAGATTCAAAATTGAATAACTGTTATCTAAAATATACACGGTATTTTATATCAGTCTTAGGTGTCCTTCAGGTACCTTATAAGCTGTAATATTTATGATTATTGGTGTTTATAGTAGTAGCAGTAGCAGTGTTAATGTACCAATAGGCTGTGAAGAGATAAACTCTATTCCTAATGGAGTTCTAGTAAGTCCTAGAGCATTCCACCTAATCCATTATGAAGACATTGACTAGGGCTTAGTTTGTCAGGATTTTAAGCTCCTAACACTGGAAGCAGGGGCAGAGGATTATCCAGGCTTCTTAAAAATCCTCTAACCAGTTAAGAGTTAGGCAAAGGCAAGGAAAAATAGATGCTGCTGTTGCTGATTCTCTGTTATCCTCAGGCCTGGCTTCATGGGCTGTTAGATATTCTGGCCAGAAGCTTCCTGTTTTTCTTCTCTACTTTCTTTGGAGAAGAATACAAACCAGCAGGCCGGGATGCACCCTGGAAATGCCTGCAGCTCTTCTGACAAGAGGGCGAGGGAAGGAGGTCTTTAGAGACTGACAAAAGATCCAGTCTGCCTCTCCACTTTGCTTTCCTTGTGAAAAACCAATGTCCCAAGAATCATTGAAGTAACATGGACTTCAATTCCATGCAACTTCTTCCTTGCAAATATGGAGAAACAGCCTTGGGGTATTATATCAACCAGGAACCAAGGACTGGTGGTGCTGGATCTTAGTGATAAAAGTTTGCAGCAACTACTCAAATGTCCCAAACTCCAGCTTATGGTGACTATCATGACCACAACATAGAGGACAGCATAGACTGATTTAAATTTGTTTCCCAGAGAGAAGACAAATCAACATGTGGTCCACATCAGGTGGGTTGAATTAAATGACAGTTAAAGGTCCCTTCCAATCAAAACCATTATATGATTCTATGATCTCTGCAGTTTTTCAATAGGCATTCTGGAGCTAACAATTTGAGAGAGATGGGCATCGGAGCCCATTAGGAAGCAGGTGGTGATTTGGGATATCAGGGAACCTGAAGGTGTATACTACTGAGAGAACGAGGGGACCCCTGACTGTTGTTCTGTTTCTCCATGCCTGTGAGATTTTCTGTGTATTTCTTACTAACTGACCCCTGGCCCAGGCAGCTCCTCCAGGCTGGTGTGAGGGAAGGCAGGCAGGGATGGATGGCAGGAAGGATGGCAGGCTCCAGCTCTGGCCATGAGCACAGTTGCCAAGTGGCACTGTCAAGGAAAATGTTAATTGCCTAAAAAACGTGGTCCCGTCACTTGGCTGATGAATCCTTTCTCTCTACAAATCAAGAGGATGTGGGGCCCTCTGACATAGGATGACTCTGGTCATCTTCATCCCTGGATCTCTCATCATAATCACAGTAAAGCATGAAAAAAGGGAAAAAACCATCACGAAAACAACATCACTTGTTAACTCTACCTGTAAATGCCACACCTATCAAAATAATCTTTTCGCTACTGTGATCAGAGTGAGGAGTCAATTTTGCCTAAAAAATGTAAAGAGAATGAACTTCCCCTTTGAAACTTTTATGAGAGTATCCAAGCACTGCCCTGGAAAAGAAAAATTATCTATCTTATTAACTACAGTGCATAGATATGGATCTTGTTAGGACAGCTCTAACAGGACAGAAGGGGGAAAAGGTTGATGATTAGTCATTAATGAATGCAGCCACAAAGAAGATGACAGCTATGACTCTAGAATGTCTTGCTAAAGAAAGGGAAGCATTATTGTCATTCCAGAAAACTTGGAGCTTGGCAAGCCTCCACTCTGAATACAATACAATTCTGACCACCCATGTGTGGCAAAGATGTATTGAAAATGAAGCAGGTACAGAGAATGGCCACACAGCTGATCAGAATCTGCCTTGTAGAAGAAGGCCTAAACCAACTGGTTGTTCAGCCCAGCAAATCAAAGGCTGCTGGATGTCCTAATGATTGTAAGTTCAGCAGACATAAGGAGAAGTATAAAACTAGATAGAGAGAAGAAATTTGAAAATCTAGACAATAACAATGTCAGCGGTTGCACATTGGCTAGGACTGAAGTTAGGATGGAAATTAAAAGGTTTCAGATTTCTGGAAGAATAAGTGGAGCTTTGGTGCTCCTCTCCCTGCAATCCCCACTCTCTCTGTTCGTGGTCTCACTGAGTGGCTATTGGTATTTCCCCTATGTAAATATGAGCCAAGATTACAAACTGGCTCTCGGACTGAATGGGGCCTCCAGCTTCCATGGTTCCCAGGAGATCACAGTCTGTGACTAGCAGCTGTCCTTCTGTGCACTATGAGGGAGCAGGTTTTCCCCTATCTTTTAATCCATAGTAAAGTCAAAGGCTCACATTCCATCCCACTCTTCAACACAGCATTCAGATTTACAGAGCAGAACACCATCTTATTTTTTTTTTTCCCTAAAAAACTCTTAATGGCACAACTCTTAATGGCAAAACTACTATGTTTTTCCCAATAACAATAAAAAAGACATAAGGAAAATCTGATTTTTAATAAGGACATATAATTCAACAGAAGGAATGAAGATGAGGCTGGATACTTTAAGATTATCCACCATCCAGTACGAAATATGTTTCTTACTAACTGCTCCATACCAATTATTAAAATATCATTCATCCATTCCATGCACTGCTTTCATCTCTGCCACACATTACAAAATGTAATACCAAAGATAAGAAACCATCAACAGCAGCTCCACTGCTCTCAATAAATCTGCTTTCTACTCCTCTAAGAAACAACACCAACATCTGGATTAATCTTTACTTATTTGCAGTAGCAAATCCTTATCTTTAGTCTGAATTCTGGAATAAACTCATATAAACAAAGACTGGTGTAAGAATATTGAAATGCATTTTATTTATCTACATGGGAACGTGCTATTTTGCCCATAAACAAGGGAACTGTCATATTTAAATATTTCTCCAGTACAGTCATAAATCTCTCATAAATGAATGTCTGAGTTCTCTCTTTGAACTTTATCTTGCCTTTACAGAAATGTATTGTCTATGGTTTGGTCTTTTGATTTTTTTTTTTTTTTTTTAGTTGCTTGCAGTTTTGTCTGCTGTCTGTCTTGCAGTTATCCATGACTTGTTGAGTAATCCTATGTTACAAATGAAGACACTATGTCTACAAACATAGGTATATAGGAGTATTTACAAGGGAAATACTATATATTCGTCATCCTTATCCTAGGTCTAGTGAAGTCAGAAGCAGTTTTTACCCACTCCATTTATTTTTAATTAAGCTTTCTAAAACAGACTAGCTTTTTTCTCCCCTCACATCAATAGAGCTGATGTGTAAAATAAAACTCAGGAGAATTGTTGGGATATGTTCCATAGGTCTGGTGAAAGGCTTGTCTCCATAGCTTAATACTATAGAAAAGAGAAGGAAAAAAAAAAAGAAAAAGAAAAAGGAATTTCACTAGAGTCTACTGGGTCTTGAAAAACCTAGAACTGGAATCCAAGAATTTCACTCATTAGGTTGTGGTACTATTAAAAATACAGCAGCAAAAAGTTAAATGGTGAGATAGTGCCATTTATTCTATATTGCACCAATAACAAAAGCCTGGAAAGCCAGCCACTTCTGCAGGAAGGTTCTCCTCTGATCTGTATATTCCATACATCTCCCCTGAAATCTCTGTAATTTCTATAGGGAGGTTACATTTTCACTTTCTGTTCTGCTGTCCACGATCAAATGTTATAGTGCCAGACGTCATTGCTGGCCATGAAAGGATTCATGTGTTCGTAAAATGAATGGATAGTATTGCTGTGAGACAAAAATCTGAAGGAGGGAAAAACCAGCTCTATTAACAGCACCAGAGAAATCAAATTCTCAATAGCCAGTATCACTGTAAACCCTATTTCACCACAGCTTTTAAAAGAACTGCATCACAAGACACTAGTCTTTGCCAGAGACAATCCCCCTTGTTATCCAAGGCGAAGCCTGCAGGGAACGGTTGGATAGACTCTGCTGGCTTACTGAGGTAAGTGCCTTGTTATCCATTCTGACATAAAGGAAGTGGGAGTGATCCCCCAGAGAACAGCTCCAGAAGACAGGCGGAAAAATCTGGCGGAAGGAACCCTACAACCAGACGAGCCTGGGGAATTGGCAGAATACATGTGAAATTATTGCTAATGCATGGATAAGTAACAAAAGCCCAGAACAGATGGGCTCTTGGGATCTAGCTTCAGATCCAATAGGAGTACCATTCCCCATCCTCTAATCCCATGCCACCCATCCCAGGCACTTTGAGGGCCAGTAGGGTTCTCTTCCGATGGACTTGAAGCGCATCCAGCCATTGTCGCTTTCAATACCTCTTTGTAATGTCTGCAGCCCTAAAGTCACCCTGTAGGAAGCAGCTGCTGTATGAAAAGGGAATGAACTTCCACTGGAAAAAAAACCCCAACTTCTGTTATTGAAAATAGTCATTACTTCACCACTCAGCATGCTAAAACATTAAATACAGGAAATTGCCTCTCTCAAATCTAGTATTGCTAGACACATCAAAAAATACATAGTATTTGCAGGGCTCCATCTTTGCTACTCTCAGTTTGAAAATCAACTTGGGCCCCCTGTGGAGGAAGCAAGCAACACTATGAGTACATCTAATGACATGGACACTAGCAGCAAGGCCAGTAGTCTGCAGTGAAGAGAATTATGAAGGCCAGAAAATCTTCATTAAGGAGCAGGTCATTCCAATGGTGACAATCATGCCTTCTACAGAAGACCAGAGCCCAAGACAACTTTCATGCACCCATATGTGTGGGTCATCAGAAAAAAATGGAGTGATGCAGCAGAAAACCTTGCAGACCTCCTAGATCATCTCAAAGGAATATTGTTCCTACAGTATTACCAGTGTCTTATCGTGACATGGAGATCTTTCCAGTCATGCTCTCTAAGGAGTATTTACCTCAAAATGGTTATTGCAAACTACCACAAAGCACAAGCCAAAAACTGTGAAAAAATGTCAAAAAAGAATTTTCCTCAAAAGGCAGTAAAGCCTGAGAAAGAAATCCTTGCAGTTTTCTTTTCATCCTTTTCTTTTGGCCATGTTTTTGTCTTTTCCCTGGACATGTACTATCCTAACTCAAAGCCAAAGAATAAATAAATGTATGTACACATATGTAGTAGGGTTACTGAATGTTGAGGAGGGGAAGGAAGATTTATCAGGTCAAGTTTTCAAATCAGAACTAGATCTCCTTATAAAAGATACCACAGCAGTCAAAATGAAGGAATATGTCAAATAAAGCAATTTCTAGGGAATAATTTATGGCTGGGATTATACAGGAGGGGCTTCAAATGAAAGGGAAAGATTCAGTACAGGTCAGTAAAGGGGGATCCAAAACCATTTGCCTCTCAAACAGGGAAGATTCCTTCCCCATGGGAGTTGGGGCATATGGTAAACTTTGAATTCAGCTGGATTCAAGAGCCAGTACCACTGAGTCGGGATGTGGCCTCTGGCTGGAGGTAGCTGCTCCCAACCCCCAGATTCCTCTGAGGTCTCTGTCCAGGGAGAGAGGCAGCCAAGCTGCTCCGTGCCATATTAGACTACATCTTCTTTTGGGCTCGTGGGTTTTGAGGTGGTTTTGCCATAAAGGAAGGGAGTAACTGGGCCTCACATGAGTGTGTTAATAAACACAAGCACAGGCTCAGAGAAGCTCTGCCAAGCCCAGTAGCCTGCCTCTGACAATAAGCACCTAGTTAACTCTTTAAACCAAAGGGAAGTACACTGTATCAAACTGCCAGAGCTCCTTTCAAGCTCTGCATTTGGCAAAAGATGTTCTGATGGTGTTTGTCCTCAAGAGCTACAGAACAGTACATATGGGAGAAGCAGCATTTCTGAGACAGCATGTGTCATTTCCCCTGTATAGAAGGTCTCAATGGGAGCAATCCTTGAATCATTGATTTTCTGGGGTACTGCAAAAAAGATATCTCAAAAGAGAATGCACTTGCATTTAAAAAAAAAAGGAAACCAAACCACACCACAAACTCCACAGACTTCCATAATCCCTTGAAACACTTGCTGTAGGAAATCTGATTAAATGAACAGCAGTTGTTCTTTCTGCTCTTCTGGAATTAAAATCTGTGAATTTCTATTATTTATTCTCCTTTTCACCATGAAATGTCTAGAGGGGCTTAAACCTCAGAAACCTCAGGAATATTTTTTATCAAGAGACAAAAAATGATTTCTGTTTCTTTACATATTACACAGTAACTCATCTCAGTCTTTCTTGCATCTGATCTCTATCACTTGTAAGTCAAGGGCCAACTCTGTAGTAGGAAAAATAGAAATCACTTTAATCTATACTAGAAGAAATTAATATTTGTTCTAGTTGACAGGCTGGCAGGAACTCAGTAGAACAATATAAGAGACAAATCTCAGAGAAGGTTATTTATTCTCATTCAACCACAGCACAAATTTCCTGATGAAGTTGGAGTTCTGGAATGCCTGACCAGATCTCTGTGAACCTTGTTACCAAGGCTGAAATTATCATGAATTACTGTTGTACTCATTAGTGGAAGTTCTTAGAGACATTAAGTCACCTACTGGCTGACCTTCTGAAGTAGATTTACATTACCCAAGACTCAAAAAATACCAATATCAGCATTTAATCACTGAAGATTTTTACATAAAGCTTGCCAAGTTAAATCAAAGGATTGAATATATCAGTCTGAGAAACCAGTATTCACACCTGCTCAAAAACATCATTATTGATTAAATTTTGCTAGCTGGGTTTCCTTTTAATAGATTTATGCCAGGTTAAAAGTGACAGCAATCCCTGATGGTATAATACAACTTCAATCACTTTTAAAAAGACAGTTCATTATTGCATGCAGGCAGATGGCCAAAAAGAGCATTTGAGTTGGGACTAGAAGCATTTGAAACATCAGTGGCTACTTCTTACTTACATCTGAGAAAATGACAGTATAGGAAAGTTGAAGAATGCCACGGGTAAAATCTCAGCCATACTAAGGTTAAATGAAACCAGAACGTCTACCCTGAAGAAGTTTTTACAGCAAAATCTCCCTCAAAGTTTTGTAAAAAATTGAAGTGGTGTGGCTATGACAGTTACGTACATCTTAACAGGCAAGAAGTTTGCATAAATGTTGGAGGGTTTGGGCTAGATTCATTTGAAAGTAAGTAACAAAATTGGAACAATTAGTCCCTTTTCTTCCAGATCTCAAAAGTTCAGGCAGTAGTTGGAGAAGATCAGATCTGACCCTTATTTCCAGGTTCAGTAAGTTCTAAGTGTACCAAAGAAAACAGCACTGCTCTTCATTATGGTGTCTTAACAGATCCTTTCAATAACTAAACACATAGATTTCCTAGTGATTTTCCTTTCTTTTTCTTTTCTTCAAAATGCCTGATGTAACTTTGTCTTTAACTTACCCGTAATAAAATAAACATGACTCCTCTTCCCTGCTGTTCGTTTTTAGAATTCTGCAGCTTCAATCTCAGACAATTCTCTGGCTTTCAAGCTATCAGCAGAATTTCCCTAGATGTGTACAGCTACAGCACCAGTATATTTTGTTCTTCATTTGTGTTGGATATGAAATTTTAGTTTGGTGTTATGCATTATGGAGAGTCTGGAAGGGAAGGTCGTTCTCTTTGCACTTGGCCCTGAGGGTTGGCAGCAACACTGCAAAATTACTTTATCCCCAAACCAGATGTTCAAGTTGTTTTAATAATATCTTATGTTTCCTTCACAAAATAAAACAAAAACTCACTGTATCAGAATGTTCCAGTGTTACAGCAATGGGATTTTTGCTGTCTGCATTTTGCCCACCAGATGGTAGCACTGAAATGAAATCAGAACTTTTCTTATCTAAGCACTTATCACTCTCATAGGTTGGACAAAATTCTTCCTTTGCAGCAGTGGTAGGGTTTAATTGCAGGTAATTCCCTAGGGCATCTGTATCCTACAAGCTTCTGTATTATCTGACACAATACAAACATAAGTAAAATGGTGCAATATGGACCCTCCTTTCATGGATTAGGTGGTACCTAGTTTACTTGCAGTTTATATCCTTCTTAATTTTTTCTCCTCCATTTCAATTTTGTTTCTCATCATTATAAAAGAGACTAGCAGAAGGAATGTTATTCACACTATGTCATGGCTAATATTAGCAAACTTTAAATTCAGTAAAGTTGAAAACAGCATTGATTTTCTATGAAAACCTTGCTCTTGGTTCAGAGAAGGCTAAAGGCAACCAGAGGATGCTAAAAACACACAGAGAGTGTAATGTGTTGTCTTAGAGAGAAGCTACTTTTTATCTCTGTGTTATCTGCTTTTGTGTCCTATTCATGGACTAAAGATGCTATCCTGATTCACATTTGTGATAAGAACATTGCTCAGATGCTGTGAAGAATAGTTTTTCTCAGCTCATAATGGGTAACAGGCAGCACCGGAACCAGAGGTAACAAAACTTCTACCTGAGATCCTTCAAGCACCTCTGTGCATATAAGCTTTCAGTTAGAAAAGAGCTTTTAAATACATTTACTGAACTCAAATTCTTACTGTTTGTTTTGAATGCTTCATTCAAGTGTCATCATTAGCAGATTTTCCCAAGAAGAAAGGCTTTATCGAAATCAGTGATTTTTTTTTCACCTGACTTAATTCCAAGCTAGTGACTATCTAGTTCAGGCTTAAGCACTGTACTCAAATTCTATGAGGAAAGCAGTGCAAATATTTTCAGTGAGATTTGAATCAGGACCATTTTCTCTTAGGAGGTTTGTTCTTTTCCAGGCTTTTGCTCTGCATAAGTGTCCAATATATCATTGTTTGCAGACCCTTATCTAACACCATAAAGTTTTAGCAAACACATTTTCAGTTCACAGGAAGGATTATTGTCTCACAGTTCACCATGAAAACAAGGCTCTCACACAGTACTAAAGATGAAGTTGACAACTGTCAACTGCTGCAAGAACAAGTCTTCATGAAGTCTCTCTACCAAAATTACTGACTTGCTGCATTTCTACAGACTTGTCTGTTACAGGCACTGTAGGCTGATGGTGTATCATTTAAGGAGAATTCTTGTATTGTATTTATTTTAGACCTTAGCATTTTGTCTCCTCTGTTCGGGTGGACCTCTCTGAAATTAAAATTCTTGAGAATAAACCTCCAAGGAACAGGGGAAGTCATGAGTTTTCTGGTAGGATCAACATGAGTCCCTGAGGTTTAAATGTAAATGCCAAAAAAAAAAAAAGGCTAAAAAAGCTTAGCAAATGGTTTGGTGGAGAAGACTACAAATGTCTGGTAAGTATCTTGGTACTATACCATTTGAGGTAGCTGCTGGATTCCTGCCAAGCTTTGGAAGTGAAATGAACCTAGAGTACAGCAGGTTTAAAATATTTTGAATCTGTGCCATCAATCTGGAACTTGAGCAGTATTACTCAATTTTCCATACTTTCTTTCTGAACCTGGCTGCACAGTAAGAAAATTTGAAGTGGTTTTCTATAAACCTGGGTGGCTTCATGTTTTTTTATATAGAAACCATCTGAGGTGTTGTTTTCCCTAGGTTTTGACCCCAAACCAGGCAAAAGTTGGTCATTTCAGCTGAATTTCCTTTGAGGCTTTGGATTTTTTCCAACCTTAAATTCTCATTCAGGCTGTAGAAGGTTCATATGTGCCTTCTTTGTGAACCTGCTGAGTTTACTCATCTCACACAGTCAGAACTCAGAGGTTCTACCAAGAAGCAAAGGGAAAAGATGTACAAGGAACAAACAGATCAAGCCTGTAGTCCCTCAACGTGCAAAACGTCCATTAATTTTGTTGAGAGAACCACGCACGGTGCAGATCTAATCACCCCACCCCTTCATCAGGAAGGGCAATGTCACGGGACAAAGACTCAAAGTTCAATTCCTGTCTCTGAAGCAGACTTCCCCTACAATTTTGGACAAGTCAGCCAGGGTAGAAATCCAGGTCACATGGAAATAAATGGCACAACACTTATTGACACAAGGGCAGGATTTCATCTTAATCTACTTGCATTGGAGCTCTTGATCTTCCACCTGAAGCCCTTTACTTCATCCCTTTTTTCGTCCCAGCCATTTGTGCTATAAACTGAGTAAGTGTGAGTCTCTGCACAGCACCTAGGATCAGCAGGAGCTGAACTCAGGTGGGGCCTCTCGGCGCTGCTGTCATGCAGATGTCAGACAGTAATAAATGACAAACACGTGCACTCGACCTGAATGGAAACAGATGGAGACTACAAGGACAGAGGATTTCACTGGATAACATCACAGCACCGCACGCGCTCCATTGTTAAACTCTGCAAACATGCAAGATCTTCCTGTAGACTCTCCTTGCTAACAGAGCAAAGCAGCTCTCCTGGCACAACAGAAGATTGTATTCATTGACTGAGTATTCACATTAAAAGCTGTTTTTAATCAATAATTTCTGTTATCTGACTGGTTGGATCTATGTATGAAGGTACCATTTAGGTAAGCCAGTAAAACAAAATGATTTTAAAATACATTAATTATAATTTTATAAAGCATTTTTCATCAACATGTGGACTTTAACTAATGCTAGCAGGAAGTGAAGAAAGACCAGAAAGCTATGTTACTTACTTCCAGGTCTAGTTGTACCTAACATCCAAGTACCTCCATGAGACCATCTGCCAATTGGCAGGTTCAGCATTTGCACATTTCTCACTAGCTTCATATTGCTTCTAGACTGCATGTTCTGCCTATAGCAGCATAATTCACTACACGTGCTTTTATGAGCACAGCCATTACAGAGGATGATAAACAAGTAACACTGTCCACTCCCATGTCTGATATTCTGCCCCAGTGCTTACAAGCACAGAAGAGACCACACGTGCTGTCACCTGTACAAATACAGCGCTGATATTTTCATCAGGGTAGGCAATGGTTCCAGCATATCTAGATAGAGCTCTAGCTTCAGTTTAGTTCCCCTCCCCACCCCAGATTTATACATGCACTTCTAGTTTGGTAGTTTCCCATTCTTTCATTGCCTGGAGGTGCTTCTACTGTTTTGTGTGTATCTTGTCACTTCCTTTTCATGTGTTTCTTCCAGAAGTTTTCTAACTCTTTACCCTTTTCTATCTAAAGGAAGGTGACCTTGTTCTAAGCTAAGGAACAACTGCATCCTCTCTTTTAAAGAGAAGAAACAATGCACTCTTTGGCTGCATCCATGCTAGTAAACTAAATGTGCTAAGGAATGTTCCCTGGCCCACAGCAGCATCTGGCGCAGAACAGGCTGCCTCAATCCCATTCACTTCCTTTACCTGCCAAACTGGGCCGAGTGCATCCAAACTGCCTACTGGGAGCTGCCCTTGGCATGCACTAACTACAGAGCCATATTTGGGAATCATCTAGGACAGTGCTACCTGACCTGGGTCAGAGTGTGGCCAGCATCCATGCTAAAAATTTCATAGCAAGAAGTGGTCTTCAGCTCTCAGGAACTTTCCTGGCATGGCTTAATTTGCTAGAGTCATTCTAGGCTTGATTCCTGTGCTGTTAGCTAAGCACACACAAATGACACTGTGCACAGCCATATCCTTCTCGTTTCTACACACCTCTAGTGATAAAGATGGCTATCAAATCAGCAAAGCCAGAGGTACAACAGCATGGACAGGGAGAGAAAAATCAGATTGTCTGCAGTGGAATAAACAAGCAACAGAGGGGGAAAAAAAAGGAAGAAAAAAGAAAGAATTGTTTCATTGCATGCCTTTCACCCCAAAATACTCCTCTTCACAATTCACTGTTACATTTCTCTGAGCTCCTGATTCTTTTCCCATCTCCATGTGTTTTCTGCAGCCCCTGCCACTTCCTTTTTGATCTTTTTTCTTCCCTTCACACCTACTCAAAGCTATTATTTCTGAATCAAATTTGACACACATTTCTCAATTCATTGCTTTTCTTTCCTATGTTATGCTTCTCTGCTTTAAATTCTCCTCTCCTACATATTTTTCCTCCTTACTCAAAACTACCAAAAGCTCTTCTGTTTGATTCACTTATTCCTTTGAATTGTTTTTTTTCATATCCTTGATCACATTTTATTCAAAATCTAGAATAATTCTTGGACTTCTTCCTAATCTCACAGTTACTTGCTGCCTTCTCTTGACACACTTTTCCTGCACCCATCCTTTAAAATTCAGGATACCACAAAAAATCTTTCCTGTTTCTTTCATAATCATAACCCAGTTCCATTGCCTCTTGTCTCAGTGCCCCTTGACTCTTCTCCCAGACTTTCCATTATCCATTCTCAAATAAAAAGCAGTAAGAGAGAACACCTAAGTTATTCATAGCCAAGGGGAGTGGGATAGTTTCTTACACCAGCACTGGTGGGTTCCATCATGGTGGGACCGTAGCACTGGTGCTTGCCAACTGGCAGGTTAGAAAACTTGGTAAACCTTGAGACTTTGCAGTGAGACCTCAGGGAGAGCCTGACCCATCCACAGCCTGACACCTCTTTTCACCCAAGACCAGCAGTTATTTGTTGTCCTTCTTTGGGGTTCTGCTTCTGACGTTCAGTTACCATTCGTGTTTCATTTGCGTTCGGTCCGTGGATTGTGCTGGTTGATTGTGCTCCCAGAGGCGCTGACTCCTCTGACAGATATTTCACATTAACTGAGGTCTAGAGTCAGTAAAATATTTAAGCTTGTATCTAAAGATATCTCTGTTCAACAGTGAGAACAGCTGTACAGACAGACCTAAGGTGCCTGAGGCAGGAGCTCATCTGCAGCAGGCTGAAGTTCAGCACAGACAAAATGTCTAAGCATCTACCCAGGTCCTTGTGTTTTTCTGCCCCTAATCCTGGTGTCAAACCCAGGAGTTTCTGAAGGAGCCCAGGTGTGTCTACATGGAAATTCAACCATTCCTGTGAGTGCCTAGTGAAGTTTGAAGAAAATACAGAGCACACCTATAGCTGTCCACTCTTTGTTGCGCAGTGGCAAGATTATCAGTCAAGTTTCAAGTGGTAAATGACAACATCTGCCCACTTTGGAAAGCTCACAAACAAAAGGGAGGTCCACAAGCAGTCCCAGAAGTCCCACATTTGTTGGGCACAGTAACTACGCTTAAGTAGGAATAACTGCTATTATGCTATGGTCGGCAATCTACAGGAAAACAGAATAATCTGATGGTCTGGAAAAAACATTTTGACATTGTTCGCTCCTACGTGGCTTGAACTACGAAGCTTTTGTCAAATTGTAAATTAAATTTCAATTTTTGAGCCCATTCTTTTTCTTTGGACAACATTAACTTTATTCAGCAGAAAATCTAATCTGCAAATTTTCAAAGATTTCTCTATTTGTAATGTTGAAGCCTTTTCAACATTGAGAAATAAACAAACAAAACCCCCCACAAAACAAAGAAAGAAAATCTTAAAGAAAATTTCAGGAGTGAACAGTCTCTAGACATTAGTCTTTACATTGCATTCAGAGGCAAAAGAAAGTAGGGTGCAGGGAGGGAGGAAAAAATATTAATAGAAGAACAAAATATTTTTTCCAATTAAAAAAAAAAAAAGGAAAATTTTGAAGAAACTGAAAGCTTTTCCTGAAAGTTCTGGTTTTGGAAAAAAGCCATTTTATATTGAAATGTTTTACTCCAAGTATTTTTTCCGTCAGCTCTAGATTAAACTGTTTGAGTTGAACTTTTGCTTCATTAGCTATTTAGCAGTTTCAGGGCAAATCAACAAGACACAGACAAGCCTTAGTAATCACCCCAAGTATTCTTTTGTGGTCCAAACAACTAAACATTTTTTCTTTGTTGGATTTTACCCCTCCTCTCAATTTTAAGGGCACTTCATAGATTTCATTTGATCTCTCTTGGTCTTTGGGCTCTCAGAAAAAAAATTGTTGAAACTATGTGATAGAAAATTGGGGATTTGGCAAGGAAAACAAACAAAACCAACAACTTTTCACAAGGATACTTGCTTTCTGTAGGGGATTTTTTCTTTTTTTCTAAAAAAATATATTAGAAATGCATCCAATTTTCTGGCCTGAAATCTTTAAAGGAAAAGGATTTCCAACAGAGCTACTTACATAATTTCAATGGTGAGTTTTACATAACCTTTATAGGTTAAAGAACGTGTTTCAGCAATGACAATTTCTGTAATAAGTCATCCTTTCTTATTTTTATAAGCAACAGAGTCCCACAGAGATCTACTGAACACCCTCCATTTCAGCTTAACTGGGGGAGAGTTCTCAGTCATGCTACAACTCCAGGCATGTACAGGAACAGCTACTGGCTGAGCACAGACCGTGGTTTCTCTGCAAAAGAAATGACTTCTGTTGCTGGTAGTGATACCAGCACACAATGAGGGGGTGAGGGGTTCTGAGAGATCGTAACAAACTCGGAGCAAACCCACTCGAGATAAAGTGAAACTTGACTTTCAGAATCACGCAGGTTATACAAATTGCTGACTGCAGACTCTGCCAGTCTTCTGTTGCATTCCCTTTGTCTTGCACTTGTTCTCTACTGTCATTAAAAATTATGCCAAAGAAAATTTCCAAGGAACCTGGGGACTGTGTGCAATCTGAGGCATTTCAGGGTGGAGTTAAATAATTTACTTATCAGGGCCTAAGATCTGATGCTTGGCTGGTTGTTCTTACAGAAGTGGTCCTCTACAAGGATGGAGGGGCCTGGAGAGGCCAGCCTAGATCCCAGCTCCCTCACTTTCTTTCCCCTCAGCCCCAGCACACTGTTATTTTGTGTTTATTTACCCTTCTCATACTAGGACATTTTTGCCCAGAGGTGGATACAGCTGTAATAGCACTGTAAACACAGTGCCTCAGTCCTTCTTCCCACCCTTCAGACCAACCACAGCCAGGATGGTACTAGTGAACAGAGCAAAGCACCAGTCTTCTCCCTCAGAGAAAGTTACAAACCCCTGCTTCTTTTGCAGATACACAAAAGTTTAAAGAAGTGAGAGTTATGTGCCTTTCATACTTTATGTTCTCTTTGCAAACACCAAATGCTTATGATCTCTCCCACTTGCTTACAGGTTCTCTGGGACTGTAACAACCCAGTGATATACTTCAGTATATATATATATATACTTCAGTATATCACATGCAGAAGTCTTTATGCCTGTGAGAGAGATCTTCTCTCAAAACATTGTATTTTTTTTTTTTTTTTTTTTTTTTAATCAAGGGCATGGAGTTGCTGAGTCCCATCTTGCTGTTTTTCTTAGCTTGTAGCTAGAAACCTTTTCTGGCTCCCTACCCAGCCAGCCAGCACTTATTCTCTCAACAGCAATAATCACATCCAAATTAGATTTGCTGTTAAACAACATCCTATTTCTTTCAGAAACAGGAAAAATGAAAACATGTATAGGAAAGCCTTTATTCTTATTCACAGCAACAGGATGTGGGGTTACCATGGGTCATGCAAGCATATGGTGCAAAAGGTGAATATTTGTTGAGAACCTTTGCTGTTGAGATCAGACTGTAGAAACTGCATTTTCTCCATAAGGGTTTGAGCGTTCCTACTGGCAATGACTATTTGTTTCAATTCACACAAAAAATTTGATTTTGGGCTGACTACAAGTACTTATTTATTTTGGGTTCAACCACTGAACTTTCCCCCACCAGCCCCAAGCAACATTTGAAAAAATAAAAAAAGGTGACAACAACTAAAATTCTAATCCAGAGTTTACTTCCTAGGTCAGAGTTTCACACTGCTTCATCCCTCTAAATTAAGTAGTCCCTGATCTTTTCTTCCTTTTTATACCCAGCCTCCTCTGCTCTGAAAAATGCAGGCCTACACAGAGACTTGGATAAGAGAATTTGGGTTAGTCTTTGCTGTAGACATTTTTGACAAAAGAGCTTCTGTTACTAAGGTAAGCTCTAGGCACTGGGAGAATAGAGGGATTCTGTACAATTACCTTCTCTAATGTACTTCTCTAAAAAGTACATCTCTCTCAAAACCAAAGCAAGAACATTATGAAGCCACCATGTTGTTCTGATGACTTCTTCTCAAAAATACCCCGACAAAAACTAACCAAACCAAGAACTAGCAACAGTATAAAAAAAGTAGATAAGAAGAATGAAAAGCTTGGGGTAGCCTATGTTTGAGGAGAAATCTAGAGCTCTTCAGCCTTGAAAGAGACAAATGAGAGGTAAAGACATGCAGAGCTTCTATAAAGTCACTTTTCTCACTACTCATAATGAAAAAATGAGAAGTCATCAAAAGAGTCTTAGGTAACTAATTGAAGTAAATGAAAATATTTTGATTAAGAAGGTGCAATCTAACTGTGAAACTGCTGCATCACTTCTATTTACAAGCATAAAATACAATCTGAACTTTTTTATTTTCTAGGAATATAATTACTACAGTTCTTGACTAGAATGTTTGGCTTACACTTTATTTAAAAATAAAAAGTTTTCTTTAAGGGTGAACGTATGCACATACAGAAAGAATGAAATTTCAGGGTACTGCAGTAGACCATGAAGGCACACTTTAAAAAGCAAGTTTATTGGAAAACACTGCAGCTGTCTCATTACACCAAAAATACTGATCAATAATCCAGGAATGTTTGACATGCAATTATTCTGTCCTAATATATCTTGAAAATATTTTAAAATATTTCTAGGCAAAGTTATTTGGATCTGAGAGGCATCACAGACAAAACACCACTGAAGAGTTAAGCCTGACTAGGTATTTTTCAGATAGGCACATTGGTTCGTTGAAAAAGGATGTGATGTGCCAGAGGAATTACTAAGAGTTCATTTACACAAATATTTATGGTAACATGACGCCAGTAGTACTCTGTGAGTGGGCACCAGTAATACTGGGGCAGCAATAGATTACCCATTAAAAGAGCCCTATTAGAGTTTGGAAGGTGGGCAAAGATTCTGAAATGCAAAATGAGCATCTCAGCCTTTAATGCTGTACATAAAATTACTGCTTATATGGCTTATCTGAGGAGCTGCTGAAGGATTGTTTAATTTAATGAAAGATAATATTCTTTCAGCATTTTAGACCTTACAATATAACACAAAGGACTGCTAGTATTTTCTGGCATTAGCCATAGGATATGGGCTGGGTCATAAAAGACCGAGCTACTGGATTTGGTAGCTAAATTACATCCCCTTGCACTCCAGATATTTTTTTTAATCTTGGAAAATTACATAAGAAAAGCAAATGTTTCAACCTAAATTAACAACTACCATAGATGAATTCAAGCAATTAGAAAAGAATTAATCAATAGCTATAGAAGAGGAAACAGAGTAAACTCTAAGAATTCCCTACTGTCATAAGCATGTTGTAGTGATGATTTTGAGATCTCTGTTAGCAGTAATCACCTCTGCCCCCCATGATTTACCATCACAGTGTCACCATGCACTCTGAAGTTCATGGGGCTGCCCAACCAACTCTTTAAGTGGGAGCACTTCTGGAGGTTTCTGTGAGCCAGTTCCTGTGGCTTTCCATTTCTAAGGGCTGCATTGGCTTTATATTCATTCTCAAGAAACAGAAACCCAGTGGCTCCTGAAATTCTCTTCTGAGAGCATTTACCATCATGAGTGCTTATAGGAAAGGGCATTAAGGTAATCAACTTATTCCCTCAGCAGAAGTCCCATGGATTTGCCTGAAATATGCTCCGAGACATTAATGGCAACTATTGTACATTCTTGGAGTTCATTTTCTGCCCTATTCGTCATTCTTGATGTATAGTACTTTTGGCTAACCACAGTTAACCACCTTCGGTTCAAGAAACCCATTACATTCTGGCACTGAAACCTCTGTTCTTCTGCCCTGAAGTCTCTAACATCATCTCTGTGCAGCGAGATGTATGATGTTTTGCAATAGTGCTCAATGTGAATAAATTTGTTAAACGCTCCAGAATATATTCTCATAACCAAACTATTTCTGCTAACCCATGCAAATATTCATAAAAGGTTGGCTGAAAAGACTAGAAATTTATGGACTGCTGAACACAATTGGTTATTAATTCATCTGGGATCCTGTAGGTGGGGGAAGGGAGAATATACTACAAATTCATAAATGATTGTTTTCTGAGATGCAACATACAGCAATTTAAATTTACGCAATACCTTTCTCATTATAAAAATGTAATCTGAAATAATGACTCAAATTCAGACAAAAGCAAGCAAGATCTTCCTATTGTTTCAACTTCTTGTTTGTTTATCAGCATTCTGTTTCTTAGAAACTTGTTAATACTTAAACGCTTATAATGTACTCAGGTCCTTGGAGCAAAGAAAGCTACACATCATGAGACCTAAGGAGCAGAAAAGATTATTTAAAATTCCATTAGCACTTCTCCAACAGTCAGCACAGGGACATTTTGACACTACCTAGTGACACCCTCCCGATCTCAGCATGTTCTATTTCACTTCCAACACCTTTGCAAAAATCTATGCTTAGGCAAGGATCTCCCTGAAAAGAGCCCTCATAGACCACTTCATGCTTCCTCTCATAATCATGCATATTCTAATCATGCCCTTTTCAAATTGAAGACTTTTATTTTATCAATTTCATGGTAAATGGATGCTTTCTGAGGCTGAAAGGGTGATCTGTGAAGTAGTTTCTATCACATATATTCCCGTGGTAATATGGCCTGTTTTTACCTCAAGTGATTTATAAACATATACATGAAACCACTCCTAAGTCAATCCAATAACGAGCAGTTGCATTTCCCAGTCTGAGTACAGTTCTATCACAGTCAAATCTGTGTGTCGACAGGATATGCCCCCAGATCATCTTGTTCCAGAAGTACAGTCTCTAATCCACATAAACTTGTCTCATTTTGGACTCTTTCTTAAATGGAAAAAAATTAGTTTGAGCTCCCCTGTGGCTGTCTCCTGAGTCTTCCCCCTTGTAATCACAGGAGCATTCACTGTCATCCCCTAACAATATGCTCAGTGGAATACTTATAATAAATCAGGGAACAGGTTTGGTTAGAAATAGTAATGAGGCTGTGAATCTCTGGGTGGCCTCTCTCTTTTCAAGTCATTCCACTTGTCCAGTTACCTTACTGATGTTCAGTCAAATTCCTTTGTCACAATGCACAAATCATGGTAGGTTTCCTAAATAACCAGTCTTACTCATCCCAATCGGATACTAGTTCTCACTCAATTTAAGGCTTCTTTTTTTGCTTGGCATGCATTGCATAGATTTTTATAACACATAATAGCTTCTGTCCCAAATAAGCACATCATCAATCATTATTTTCAGTCAAAGAGATTTTGGTACATCTTATGTGTCAGTGGAATCCTGCAGGGAAAGCACTTCAATTTATCTGCCCAAGGAGCAGATTCTAACTCAACATGCCAAAACCATAGGCTGAAGGAAAAAAAAAAAAATTAAAAAATAAAATAATTTAAAGAAATAATGTAGGTTTGGCCTTTCCAGCTTTTCTCACAGGCTAAGAGATTACTTGATAGCTTTGTCTCCTTTCTAAACATATACTGTGGCCATACCATCACTCAAGTTCACTGACTTCTGACTTCATTTAGCACATTCTAAGTCTGCTAAGCCCTTTAACTTTCTTCTACAAGGCTCTGAAAGGCTTATTTGCACTGTATGTATGTTTTGGCAGAAAACTAGGATCTAAATTTTGGTGTTACATCCTTGGTACATTTCTCACCATTAAAGGATAATTATAACTTATACAGTTATGAGACCATCTATGCCCCATCCAGTAGATCTGCTAAACAACTTATGGTTATCAGAATGGCATTCAACTGTTTTAAAAACTGAGTGCTGGTCATTTAGCTTTACTATGTTAGTGTGATTTTTGTCACTCAGATGCCTATTATCTTTGCTGCATAAAAATAATTTTCCTGTGCTAATACTAAGTAAAAACTAACCTTTCTGTTAACTGTTAGATATTTCAATTATATTGTTTTGAAATTGACTATACAAACACTGCTGGTATCACAAAACTATTTTGAAGGAAGCAGATATACCACAACAAAGAATAATCACATCCCAAAGCTGCTCCACACCCAAGCTCCCACCACTCTTAGAAACAGAATGCACAGAAATAGATTGTAACTCACCTCTCTTTCCCTCTCAGGGACCTTCTCATCCTGGCTCTTTAAAACTTCATCCGGGAAAGCAATTAAGTAGTGGAGACCTAGGAAGACTGGAGGTTTTCAAGACCAGACTAAATAAAGCTCTAAGCAACCTGGTCTGATCTCAGAGCTGGCCCTGCTGAAGAAGAAGCAGAAGAAGTCTTCTCCACCCTGAGTTAGTCCATTATTCTACACTTCAAAATGTGATAAAGTTGTATCTCCTTCTTTAGTGACTTTAGAGTAAAATTATATATTTAATCATGACAATCCTCCTAAGAACACTCCTAGAAGCCCCATCTTCCCTGAGGTAGTCAGCCTTAATTTTCCTCCAGCCCTAGCATTGCAATCAGCTGTGGATATCAACAATCTGGTGTCTGTTAAGGACGTGCCAACTAAGATGTTATTCACAGATGTATCCCCTTTAAACAAGAACCATGGTGCTCTTCCTCTGATTACTGACCCATTATTATGGTCATTCAGACAGCAAATGAGATGGCTATTGCTTCCCTTAAACTTTTTTGCATCTTGCTTTTAGAGTAGAAGTATGCCAGAAAGCAAGGTCTGAAACAGAACACAAGATTACAGGAAAGTGGTCTGAAAGTCCCTAAAGGACACTTGAAAACATATATGTATTCCTTATGGTTTATATCAAGGATATAAACTCATATATCATGGATACCAATGCAAATCCTGACTCAGCTGGTCCCAATAGGAAGTCAATGAGAAAGTCAGGTTTCCCTTGCCCAGAGAACCTTAGCCTGATAATATTAACATGCCTTAAATCTTTTTCAGATATGGTAAAATTAAACCTGCATTATATATTTGCAAGATTAATCCCTAAGATCTAAAACATGCATATATTTCTGGCCAGACAAAGTAATAAACTGGACCAAAATCTAAAATAAGATCTAGATCTAGTAACTCCCTCCTGCAAATTCATAAATACCTGTCCATATCTGAGCAGTTACACTGAACCTATTATATATGCCAATAACTTTAACTTTTCTACCCCTTTTGGGGAATTTGACTCCAAATATGCTGCTCATTTAGGTTGATGGCTGTCCTAAAAAAAATTTTGACCCAGTTGCATACTGAAGTGTTGCAGAACAGAGGTCTTACACGCTGTAATACAGATATTTACATGAGGAAAAACCACTCACAGATATTACAGTGTGAAATCAAGATTGTATTTTTCCTACATACTGTTCAATGTCTAAAATTGTAAGCTTTCAATATGAAAAATCCTACAATTATACATCTATAATTTTTGTTTTCATTTAGATTTTGTTTTGTATTTACATTTCTGCCTAAAGAAAAGCATAATTTTTCATGTATATTCATTAGTTCTATGTCATTTAAGTATGGTTTTTTTTTTTTTTTTTTTTTTTTTTTTTGGTTTTTTTTTTTTTTTGTGTATGGAATTTAAATACCACAATGACAGGCAGATCAGTCAAAAGGGAAACTAAGATAGAAGTGTAGCAAAATATTGTCCCAAAAAAATCTCTTCAGCAAAGAACAACTTCCAGACCTTAGCTTTTTAAAAAAAGCCAAGAATTATTCCCTCAAATACAGAATCTTGAGGTTAAAAAAGATAAGTCTAAACAGTGATTTCCTACATAAGACTCAAGTCTAGTCTACCTTATCAGGTTTAGTATTCCTATGTTCTTGAATTGTGCAATTCCTGAGCATGATTTTTGTAATAGGTCTTCTTCTATAACCTGTATCTTTAAATTCTGATCATTCAGCTCTATCCTCCCTTCTAATTCTTGTTTTCATATTTTTAAGACTTTGGTCTGGCTCAGCTCATCATTTTAAACTACTGTTGCAGTCCCATTTTGAGCCACTCTCTTAATTCTTAGATGAATTTTATAACCCTTGATATCACTACATGCACTGGTGAAAGCAGTGATTTACTGTGATCACTCTGCAAAGCAATAGTCTGTGATTCTTAAAAGAATCATGCCTTGATTGCCTGTATCTTCTTTTTCTGAGACTTCGTCCAGAATTAATTTCCCTCTGCTCCATGCAAGCCCCTGTCTGCTGAGTAATTACTCCACGTATATATTTGGCCTTTACCTTACTACCTCAGATATGAGAAATAGTAGCTGGCCTTGCAAACTCTAACCTGTCATATCAAAGAACCAGTTCCACGGATTCCATTTTAATTTTTCTACTTTTAGAGTAAATAAGAAATTCCACAAGGATGAGCTGGTACAAACTCTGCTGTAAGACAGGTTTTATAAAAAGGATTTCTTCAGTGTGAATGGAAATTATAATTCCTCACGACTGATTTAGGGCATACTATTTAGAAGAGCCCATATCCTCCACTCTGACCCCACCATCCATACCCGGCTTTCAGAAGACTTCAATATTTGGAAGAGTATTTGTTGAATATGTAAGTCCAGTTTCTAAAAAGAAAAAGACATCAAGAGTTCCACATTTCCAGGAGAAAGCTTTCATGTTCAACAATAAATGCATTGTACCACCTCAACAGATATTATTTTCAAATATGTGTGCTTGTCTTTTTATGGATATTTCTTCATACCTTTACATAATTAAAAAAGTCTATGGTTCTTATTTTGGATATCCAGCTACTTCATGGGCAGCACTAGTGTCTTTCCCTTAGACAAGCAGGGGGCAAGGACAAGTGGGTGCAGAGAGCAGAGACCAGTTGGTACTGAAGTAGCACTAGGAAGGTAGAAGGTTGCTAAAGCCTTAATGGGACACAAAATAAATTTGCAATGGCACCGGCAGCAGAGGGAGGAGAGGTAACAGTATCTTCAAGCTCTCCCTTTTCCAGTCTCTAGTGAGAGAGATTCAAGAGTGATTTTTTGGTCCTGCTGCTGCCCAGGACCAATACCACAGCCATGAAAACCTGACTGTCTATTTGTCTGCAAGCGTGGTGGATATGTGCACAGTCCAGCTCCCCCTTATCTCCAGGGCTTGGTGACATTTAGTCAGTCCTCAGTGTTCCTCTTGAATTCACAGCCATGGATCTTAAATTTTTCCAGCAGACTGTCCATCATTAACAGCTCACTAAACACAACAGGCTACCAGTGTCACCCTCCTTCCACTGTGTAATTCCATAATCAGATGAAGTTATATCTCAATTTTATTTCCCGTGCTCATTACAATCTTTTTTTTTTGTCATATGCTAGACACTTAACCTTATTTCTTCTCCTATTTTTGTCTTTTATACATGAGCTAAGGCAGCTGCATAAGGCAGCACAAGTATTTTGTCACAGTAATATGATGTTCCACTCTCAAAATCACTCCTTTGGAAAGCCCTGGGATTCTGGCAGACACCATAAATTACCGTTTGGTCACATCCACACCTCTAAAACAGTGTTCACAAGCACTGCTTGTTACGGTGTTTGGCTGAAATGCCCCATCTGTCCTCACAGTCCAGGCTTTTAGCATACCTTAAATTGAGCCAAATCTAGTCTGTTTTTCCTGACAGGTAGTCTTACTCCCAAACTTTTGCTACTCAATAGACAGTGCCTTTAATTTTTTTTTTCTGATATATTTGCACCTAACAATTCTAAAACCTCCCACTCTGCCCTATATCAAAAGTTTGACTCAACCCAGAAGCACCAGGATTCTTTAATCAAAGAAGAACTGTCTCTGGTGCATAAGGCAGGTTGGGTGTCGAGGCTCATTCCACACTCTCTGAGGAAGAGAGGTACATCTATAAGCTCTGAGGCCAACACACAAAACTTTGACAGGCTCCAAATGAAGGCATTTCTTGACCCATTCCTTCATAATTTCTGACAAGAAGCACCCTCCCTTCAAATAGTACAGGACTTGGGTCAGCCATGCTCTTAGTCTGGTGTTCTACCAGACTGTGAATAAATACTGCTGGTGTCACCTACTTCTACAGGGGTGACAATAAAATCAGTGGGTTTCCTTGCTTATCCCAGTTCATGTCAGGAAAGCTTGCCCCTGTACCTCTTTATTCTGCCTTCCTTCTTCCCTGTGGGTTGACTCCACCTTGTTAGCTGATTAACATCAGCCAAAATGAGCTGTTTCTCCATAATTATGTGTAGTAAGTACCCCAGTTACATGCTACCTTTGAGACATTGGAGCCTTGCTGTTAGCCAAGCCCCTACCATACGTCTAGGTCTCAACCAGCCTTTCCAGAGAGGCAACCAAGACATTTGAAGCAGCAGAGTTTACCAGCACGTTGAGTAAAGACTCCAGGCTGAAAAAGGGAAAAATGGCACCACACAGTTAATATAGGAAGATTATTTGTCCTCATGTGTGAATTCTCTGGAACTAGTAAGGAGCTTAAAAATAAGGCTTGCTTGGTCCTCAGATAATTGTTCTTGAAAAAAGCTCCACAGAAAATAAAGAGAAGCCTCTTAAACTCTAACCCTTACTTCTGCTCTAACATGCAAAGTAATTAAAAACCCAAACAATAATTATGTCCAAAGTGGTCTCTTTGTCCTTTGGGCAGGCCCCTTTTGTCTGCTCAGCAGGTATTTCTGTCCTTACCCTTTGTAACTCTCAGGGATTCTGGACAGTGCCAGAGATGGCCTTGAAAGTGGTTCACAAAGCCCTTGGGACTGTAAAGAATTATCTGTAGATAGCCTAAGAGCAAGGAAATTTGACATCTGCCAGCAATTTTTTTGCCCTGACTCTTCCAGAAACCTGGCAGAAATCACATGGCATCAATTTCTGCTCTGATCAATGGCATCTCACACCTTTATGTACTCACCTTCTTCAAGTATTCATTTAATATTTATTCAACCACCTTTTATGTTTCTCCCATGGCTAAACAGGATTTTGGCTCTTGAGTCAACAAATCTCCTTCCTCTCACTCACTTTTCCACCTCTCTATGATTAACTTATCTTCCTGGCTTGCAAAGTGATGTTGTTCCCTGTGCCACATGCTTCTCTAAATTTCTGTGATCTTTGCTTTTCCGCAATTCTCTGACCTCCAAATCTCTTATTGCTGCATAGTCCTGTTACCAACATCTTCCTAATTTTTCCTTATTTGCACACAAACATACCTTCACCACCTCCTGCAATGCTTCACCACTACCACTTTGCCCCAAAGGTGGTCCATAGACAGTTGGAAATTTTTGTATTATTGACCAGAACAGAGATTCTTGGCCTTCATCAAAGTACTGTCACTTATGAAAGCATTGCAAGTGTTCTCAAAATACCATTAATGTCCATTTTCCCCCAAACGACAAGATTTTTATTTAGAAGTGATTTATCCAGAGACTTCTTCCAGAGATGAATCATAAGAGATCAATAGACACATACTCCAGGAATAGAATAACTGAACTCCTTTGCATTTCAAAAGAATACAGAAAGCCATCTTTTCCTTCCAGCTGAAAAACAATATGAAATAATTTTTTAATCCCACAGAATTACTGCCATGATCTTTTTCATTTCATCTTCATTAAGATCTTGTTGACATGTAAAAGAAAGTTTTTGTGGTCCAAATTTCAAAGTAGGGCTTTATAATGATGGACTTGATCAACCTATGAGACAGACTTTGAAACCAGAGAGTTAAAGTGAAGAAAATGCATTAAACACAGATTGTTAACACAATAGCAGTCAATCAAATTGATGAATCATGGACTATAAATTCTTCTTTTTTTTTTTTTAAATCATGCAGGTCCCTGGGGCTTGACCTTATTACACTTTTTTCAGAGATGCGGCAACATAAAGGTGAACTTAAGTGACCTGTGACTTGTGAAATGGTAAAATTTTCTGGACTGTAGCCTTAGACTTTGCTTGTGAGTTCCTCATCCATGTTCTTACAAGAAAAAAAAAACCCAAACAAATCAGTTAAACCACACAGCTTCAGGTACAAAGGCTTTAAAAGAAAAACAGGAATTGCATGGTAGCACAAGTGGAACACACTTTTAAACGATCAAGGAGTTGTGTCACTCACACTGACTTACAGTTGCCTTGGGTAATAAAGGCTTGGTTTTCCCTCTCTTGGAATGGACACATTTCATAAAATGTTCCTGGCCTTTCATTACCCCTTGAACATTGAAAACTATGAGGCGGAAAACAACATGCATCATTCCTTTGTCTCGGAACAAGAAGAATGGAGGCGTGTGCATGAGCAAGACTTTCTAGGGATCAGCTAGAACAACTAATCAGGATGCACAGCAACATCAAGAGGGACTATCCCAGGAGCAGAGCAGGGAAGGCTGTATTGGTGCTTCCTTTCTCTCTATGAAAGGAAAACATGACTTTGTCCTTTCATGGGGAAAAACCCTTACTTTTATCTGTGTACACAGGTGCTGATCCAAAGCCACTGAAATCAACACAAATATTTGCATGGACTTCAGAGGACCCTGGATCAGACCTACAGCCATTTGCTCCAGCTGGCATGTGGAGGGGGAGGCAGAGTCAGGTTCCTTGCATTTTTCATGGTTCTTTGCCCTCCTGTTCACCCTCACAGGTGAGGAGTCACTGCACCACCAGCACCCACGCTGGGGCCACTACCCCCGTATAAAAGTGGTCAGGGAACAACAAAGGTGTCAGATAGAGAAAGGGGGGAGGGATGATGGGAAGCTTGTTCTCCAAGTTGTGCTGAGTAAGGATTGTGCTTACTTCTCCCATCTGATCACTACAAGATTATTTATAACTGTCCTTGTGGGAAAATACAGAAGATAATAATGAATGTTATACAGCAAACAGCTGAATCACAGTGTCCCAACCTCACATTCTCCGGCCCTTGAGCTCAGCCATCTAGGAAGTGCCAGAAACTAGAATGCATTTTTATAAAAGAAAGTGCTCGTATCTTTTCAGCAGCCAATGTTTGCCTGCCATTGGCTGCTGGAGTCATAGCTTTCATCTAAATTAAGAGTGGTCACAAATATTCTCATAAACTCAGTAGTCATCCAACTGTGTGGTGTAAGCCGACAGCTGTGTGACACACAAAAGTCAGAATAGAACTGGCAGGTGAGCCAAGGAAGTTTTGGCTGTCCTTTGAAAAGGAAGACTTCTGCAATGTTATTTAAGCCTTCTCTGAAATCAACTGCACTGCAGTGACAAAAAAAAAAAAAAAAAAGAAGCCTATTTCATAAGTCTTATGAGCCAAGAGGAAAACATCCTGTGAGATGGACTTTGCAACTTCAAATGCTAGGTCTGTTTGTTAGCTAAGAGTTAAATTCAATTGTGCAATCAGAAAATATGGCTTAAAACCTGATTCTCAAATCAAAGAGCCCCGTTCTCCTGTTTGTAAGTTCTCACAGTCTTTCCTAGCTGACTGCCTGCATTTGTTACCACCTCAGCTTCAATGCTCTAGGTTGCCACTTGGGTTTCCTCCCATTTTGTTACCTGACCACCTCTAAAACTGTTTCCAAACAGAGCTGTTAACCAATAACATTGTTCCCATTTATCATTTAAATAATCAACATTTTGTTTAATATTAATAGATTGCCACATGTTTGTCCAGGGAGAAGGGACACAGAAGCTTTGGAAGTGAAGTTTGTCATTAAAAACATTTCCCAGCTGATGATTACTGAACTATTTATAATTAGTCCCGTAGGACAATTGTAAGCTACTGATGAAGCAAGATCATCCTGTAGATTAGATGTGCCTTATCCTTGCCCACAGAATACTTTCCTGTGAAACCCATGATGCTTTTTTAACCCTATCCTTCCCGCAAGGCAATTTTAGATTGCAGCCTCAAATATCAGGGTCAAACAGTTCCAGCAAGATTAGCATCAGCGGTGATGCATCCAGACACATCCAGCTATGCTGGACTGAGGAAAAGAAGAGGCACAGGAGGAATGTCTGAGATGAGTGTGACAAACTGGTATCCAGAGCCATGCAGGAAAGAGAGGACATGCATGGCCAGCTGTATCTGTGAAGAAAAGGGAATGTTCAGACCCTGACGGAACAGAAAAACTTCCTGGAAAATCGTACCTAGTGTCAGTTTATCATTGCAATATTTTCAGGTTTTTTTTGCCATTTTTGCATTTATTTGATATTTAGTTACAATTACAAGCCAAAATTAATAGCCCTACTTCTAAGCAATGCAGAGTCAGATCAAACAAACCATTCCAGAATCCAGGAAAATGTTGCCTAGGGCAGCACAGAAAGCTGGAAATCACAAAAGAGAGATAGTGATGTTAAATCAGACTTAGTGTGAGTTAGTCTTTCAGGACTCTGCCAAGTCTATAACCCTATGGAAACCTCCAAGCACAAGGTGTAGGTGTTATAAAATGTGCATATAGAATAAAAAGGCAATTGTAGGGCAAAAGGACATTAAAAAAAAATCCTCTCTTCTGTCTTTCAGGAACATCATATTCTGAACATCATGGGTATCAGAATGCTGGTCAGAAAAGAAAGTATTTGTTATGCTTCAGAAAGATGTAGTACAGAGATCTCAGTCCAAGAGCACAAACCAGTCACCGTGAAAAGGAATTTAAGTTTTTGTTACTCCATCTCATCCACAGCCTATAAATTTTGGGACTGAGATTCAAGGTGCCTATGTGTCTTTAAGTATATCTGTAACAGAGCGCAGGAGGCAGAAGCACTGATGCAAAGTTATCAAAAGTTAATGGAAGCCCCCCATGGAGGACTACTCAGTGCACTCTAGGGACTGGCGTTCAAAACTCCAAATTATGCCAATACTTCCTTCAGCTATGAAGAGTCTGTCCCTTCTACCTTCTCAGATAAAATAGGCCAAGATTTGCTGTCTTATTTCAAAGTGCTCTGATCAAGTATAACTATTAATAAATACACAGAATTAAGTCAAGTTACTGACAGCAGTCTATTGTGAATAATAATGTTTTCTCAAATTTATTACCTTGTTGTTGGTTTCCCACATTATTAAATAATAGGATTGTAGAAGATATAGAATATTACCCTTGTTAAATCTTTCTTGAAGTGTTCAGATTCAATCATTTAGGATCTATGTTTTCATTTTTGCAACAAAGAGCTATCACTTCTTTGTCCTGATGTTCATTGACTGGATGCACTTGGAAAGCCAGCTTCTCATTATTTCTTTTGCCCAAGCTCTGTTAGCAATACCTCCAACAGGAAATTTTGAGGTGGTCACATCTGGAGGCAGGGAAATGCGATTTGTCCTCCAAAGGACTCCAGAAGTGAAATGTAGAGGAGCATGTTATAAAACTTTGACAATTTATGTATAAAAACCAAACTAAAATGACAAAGGGGCTCAAGGCCAGTTAGGATAGGCTCTTGAGCCAGCAGATCCAGGTCGCTCCATGGCAGAGGGGGCTGAAGCCAGATGATCTTTCAGCTCTCTTCCAATGCAAAATATTCTATGATTCTATGAATAAAGTCATGACAGCTCTCAACTCACTCAAATCCAGATAACTGCCAATCACTATAGGTTAGATTTTTATTATGTCTAAATTATAATTGAAATTTGTAGTAAATCCCCAAAAATCTCTGCAGGGGCTGTGCAGCTTTTGATCCCTGCTTTGATCCCATTTACTTCTGCAAATGTCCACTGCAAGAGGAATCATGGATCTTCATATTTTTCTGTCCAGCACAGATCAAGAGTGTTTTAAGGTCAACTCTTCCTTGGACCATGAGAAGCACATCTTCATCAGAGACATTTGTGATACCATCTTCTGGAAATATACAGTTTAAGCCCTCTTTCACACTCCATATTCTTTTGAAGAAGGCTAAACAAAAAGGCAACTAAAATACCATCCTCACACAGAACATTATCAGCTAGAGGTTAGTTTAGGTGGCACTGAATTTTTCCACATTTTAAAAATAATAATTCTGTATGTTTTATTTTTTTAGGTCTGCTAAAAGGCAAAAAAGCAACTTAAAAAACCAACCAACTAATTCCCCCATTTTTTATTTTGACAAAACTAATTAAATACTTAGTTATATAAAAAAATAAAGCAAATATGTGTTAAGCTTTTGTTTTCATCATTTAATCCAAATGAACAAAATCAAACTGAAGCAACCCCTGGCTGCTGCCATAGGACTTATGATAACAGGTTGCACCTAAATCAGAGGCTTGAAGGAGCCCAGCTGAAACAGCCTAGATATTCCTACTGTCACCTGTGAGTTTTGGAGAAATCCTGCTGCAGCTGATTTTACAATGGCAACCAATAATGTCATTCAGACTTGGGAAACTTTATGGGCAGCAGGAATAGTTGAACACTGGAATAGGCTGGCAATCCTATGGTGTTTCTGTCAACAAAGAATCATGACAAGAAGGCAAAGCAGTATCTGTTAGGAATGACATGTGGCTTGCTTGAGTCAGAAGAAATTACCTGGATATCCAACATATGGCTGTTCTTTCAGCCTATTTTCAATGATTTCTTTTGTTTGAAAAGATAGATTATTGGGGGTTTTGTTTGCAAACTTTGGGTTTGTGCTGGATGTGACTATGTTTGCACTGTCTCTTGCAATACCAATCACATAGAAAGGCCAGGAAATAGGACTGGATTTCCCGTAGCATGAGAATCCAGTTTCCTGAGATCACATATTTTCTGTCATATGATCTTTTTTTCATAAGGTAAACCACTGAATATTCTTCTTTTACCCTTCCACTACCCTTTTAGATGCTAACAATACAGAGGTGGCTCAGGCAGCTTTCTAATACTTCAATGCAGAACACAAGAGGAAGGAGTAATCTACCAGCAATAGTACTGAAAGGCCAGTTTTCTGAGTTTCCAGAGAAGAAGGATGTGTGCCAGTCTGGCCCCAAATGTGAATGGAAACAGAATCATTTATCTGAAATGGCTTATTTGGATTGTAGGTGAATTTATACCCATAGGTCAGTTTTACAGGTATTCTTACTTTGTGCATCAAAACCACAGCTGTTCTTAAAGGCTTAGCTCACAGGTAGGAGTAGTTTAATGGATGGGAAATGATGCCAAAGCTTATATATCCACATATATATATATATATATAAATTCTTTTATTGCTAATACACACTGAAGTACAATGCCATAGTACAATCCTATGAGTGAAGCTAGGGAAGGGAAGGGTTCACCAGTTACAATTGTGGTTTAAAAATATAACCTGGGAAGGTGTGTTACTTCATAATTTTAACCCAGCTGAGTTCTAGAGAAATTTCTCTGCAAGTCGATGAAGGAGGAGTATTTACATTTCTGGAGGAATCTAGGACAGACTGGGAATGAAATAGAAAGTAATATTCCTATTAAAGAATCCTTTACATTCCTAGGTGAGGCTATCATTCCCCATTGAATTCACCAGAACTTTTCCATAAGAAGACAATATAAAATGAGTTAATGGGTACATATAGTGTTGGCCATATTAAAACAAGAATAAAAATGGGCAGGTATCCAAACCAAATTCTCTGCTAATGTAAATCATCCCAAATCTACTGAACCTGATTAATAGTAAGTTAGGAACCCACTCAAAATTCACTCTCATTGGCTCAGAAAAATTAGCAATATGTATTTTTCTCCTTGTAGACTGAATTCATGTAAGTTGAAATTTTAAGGGTAACAGACAGAGTTGAAGCTGACATACTGTCTATTTAAAGGACAGGATGTGAGCAAGTAAAGATTTTGTAATTAATTTTTTTTAAATCACAAAAGATGAGATCCAGTGGGTTAAGTCTAGCTACAGAGCCCTAAAACATAGCATACATTTCACAACCTCCTTGTGTCCTGCCTTTTTTACATCTCTAAATTAAGTGGCACTTGGAAAAGATGCTCCTTTGACATCATAAGAACATTTGATTCTTGAAAATTTTCCTGATCCTATAGGAGAAATAAAATGAAAAAGCAGCAGCAAAAATATCCAGGTGAATTCACTGGGACAACTGAGAAACTAAGGAATGAATAAAAATTCAAAACAAAAAGACCAAAACGGGAACCGGTTCTGTACCCAAACTCATGGGACTAATCCATCCTAACAGTCCAGGAGTTGCCAAGGGAAAGAAAAAAGGAAGATGAGGTGCTGGCAATGGGTAGAGAATGATTTTAGAAGCACGAATACCAGAGTGTTAGATGAAAGAAAATTTAAAGGCAGTGGGAGTAAAGTATTGGATCACAAAGAGAAAAAAAATGGGCTGAGGAAGAAAGGCACAGAAAAAACCATCTGCAAGCAGCACTAGTGATGGGGAGAAAAGAAGCAGGAGACACACACCCAGGTGCACCATTGCCAAGCAGCCCAAAACAAAACCCAGCATCTTTTGTGTGGGGATTTTTTCTCGCGCTCGCTCTTTAGATCAAAAGGAGAGCAGCAATGCAATCTGCTCTTTGCAAAGAGCACTTTCAGCCAAGAGAAGGAGAGTGCATACACTGGAACATCTGTTCCAAGAAGCCACTTGAAAAATAATCTTATAATAGCATGGGGAAAACATCTGTGCAGCATGCACCAGACCACCAGTAGTGCAGCAGTAGAGGAGTAGAAGGGGGAAGGAAGACAGGAGGGAGTGAGGGAGACAAAGTAGAACAGGATTAGGTCAGGGGCAAGTACCCCAGTGAGGGGCATGACCCACATGTGAAGAAACTGCTCATTTGGTGTCTTTTCTCTTCTAATCCTCTGCAAGACGCAGACAGATTTCTCACCCACTGAGCTGTGTTTATTGGCAGATATTACTCAACATGTGCAGCTTTGAAAAATCCCAAACTACAATCAAAGTGTTTGAGAGGCTGCACAAAAAGCTCCCTGCCCTTGGCCTCTCATGTAACCCCCACCCCTTCTTCCTCAACTTGCTTTATCTCTGCTGATAGTAAAATAAATGTGCTTGATAAACAGCCACGGCTAGCTCAGGTGAGGAGAACCAGGAAGCCAAAACACTTTTATACTGTCGGTGTATTTGACCTATTGTGACCTCAGTAAAATAGAGGTCCACTTGTTTTCACCTTCAGTCTCAAAGCAAACAAATTCAGCAAAAAAACACCGTAGCCATCACATAAACATGCGCACACATGTGCAGTGTGCACTATGTTCTTGGCTTCTCCCTTCTTCTGATTTATTTCAAGAGAACTGAGCCCTTAGAGCTGCCCTGCTCAAACTTCCGTAGCATGGCAACAGTCAGGATATTTCCCCTGACTACTGACACATTTTGCAGGAGATTTATAAGGAAAACAGTGTCAAATTGACTGAGCCAAAGTTTAACTCTAGGTTCTCTAAACAAGAAGAGCCTTCCCAAACATGTATCTTCTTGACAATGAGAAAAAGAATCAACAAGCCTTAAGCATGAAACCGCCATACAAACATTTAGGTGATTGACTAGGTACGTAAAGCTGAACAGGGAGCTACTGGAAGCTGAAGTACTTCTGTGTACATGTAGGTAGCTGTAGCCTTTGCTTTCAGCACAGACAGGAGAAAAAGGCTAGTCTCCCTATCCCTCACATAATCAGACTTCACTGTGGGAAAGTGATAGGGAAATTAGAACGTTCGAGTTATTTTAGAAGCTAGTTGTTAAGCTGAATTAACTAGATGCAACTACTAACTAGATAACTTTTGCCCATATCCAAAGTGGGCAGGAGAAGACATAGCAAAAGACATGTTAGGACATAACCAAGGATCAGATGTAAACATCTACAGAGGTACACACAGATGGGATATTGGGTAATCAGACTGCTACATTGGAACATATCCATGGTCAAAATTGTACACAGTTACAGCTGGTAAAGTGTACCATGCAAAGCTCTTCTTTATATCCGTCTTACCTTAGTGCTGCTCTAGGTGCTCATCACCTCTATACCATGCTACAGAAGGCAAAAAGCAAAGACAACAAAAAAAGGCAATAAGCAAATTAGGAAATTAGGAAGAGGAGCTGGTAGCATGATGGAAAGGAAGGCACAGCTTCCCTGCAGATTACAGACCAATAAAGGTCTTAGTAATTAGACAAAGTGTGAGAAACCAGGAAACACCAAGGATCAACTTTTTTTCTGTTTCATTCACAGGGAAACAATCTTCTTTTCATGCCCCACTGTTGTGTTACTGGAGCAGGTCTTTCCTATTTCTAACAGTGCTCTGAGAGCTTTGTTCCAGTTGGAAGGCAAGATATTTATTTACTCTTTTCAAATCTCAGAAGTGTAAAATGGAAGAAAATTGTTTTCTTGTCAACACTCATATTGGCTCTCAAAAAGGTTTTATCAGTTTAGCTTCTGCATGCCAATGCAAACTAATGCATATATCATAGGCTTATACAATCATAAGAGGAATACCCCCAAAGAGAGCTGCCCTGGTTTGATTATTCACCTAAAAATATGTTAGGTCAATATAATTCTATTGGGAGTGTATGACTTGCTCCAGAAACCAGTTGATTAAAATCGAGATGATTTTAATCAACCAGTGTTGATCAAAACCAGTTTCACTTCAGTTTTTTCTTTTGTGGACCACAAATCCTGTGAACTGAGGTAATTTCCAGATCAGAGATGTGGGAGGGGTAGTCAGAGGAAATGAAACTGAATATAGAGGCAGGAGCACACAATAAGGGCGTTGTAGGTAAAGATGAGCAGCTTGAATTTGACATGGCAAGTGACAGGAAATCAATGGAGTGCTAATGTGTGGGAGGAAACGAGGATGACTTTAGCAGAAACATTTAGGACAGATGTGAGGGAGAGAGCAGAGGAACCATGGGGCCAGACAGGAGGAGATTACAGTAACCAAAGCAAAAAAAATCTGAGACACTGACAGCAACCTATTTTGGGAGTTTCCTCTTTTCTCACTCAGAGACAAGTCAAAAGTTAGGTGAACTGTTAGGTGTTATGTGAGCTCTAAACCTCTAACAGCTCCAGAAATATTTTTTTTCTTACTATGTATTGTAAGTTGTGCCATGAGTTTCAAACAGAGAATATCATGCAAGGCTGTATCTCCCCTGTTCCCTAATCTCATTCATCTGCACGGTTATCAACTGGAATATCATCCAAGACATCAATATTCTGAACACCCTACCCCTCATTTAATTAGTAGAAGTATCAGAAATCCCATTCTTCACTCCCTTGGCTGGGAAGCACTTGCTCAGGGCAAGCCACACGATATATTTCACCAGCATTAGTGTTGTGAGTGTTTTTCTCTTACCCTGAAAAAGCCTTCCATTAACCCAATGACCAATATTCCCTGAAGTCTGTATTTGGCAAGCTCCCTGCACAACACCTCTAATGCAGTCTGGGCTCTGGCATGCCAGGCATGATTACCTGCAGGAGGGAACAAACATTTCTCCACCTTCTTTGTATGCTAAAAGAACTCTTAGAAAAATGGGGATCCAGGACAAGATCCTTCAAATCTTGATAGAGATTTCTTATTTTTGGGGGTGAAATAGCTCATTCACTCAAGTCCACTGCAGGATGTTCTTTAAATTGGCATCTCTTATGTAAAAGGTGAATGTGCTGCCCTTCTGAGGCAGCATCTTATTCCATAGCCCCCTCAGACTGATGTGCCACAATACGACATTGTAAGGGTGTTACCAGTTACTTGTGTAACACATTTAAGACAAAAGAGAGCAAAGAAGCATGGAAAGGTAAAGCCCCCAGTGGCACACGGCTTTGTTCCACAGGCAGCAGCATGTCTCCCCGATAGCACAGCAAATTTTGCTTGTTCAGGGCTGCCTTCTTCAAAATTCATCAATACTTTGTCCCCACAATCAGGGTAACTGATTTGCCTGCTGGCATGTATTTAGAATTGTCTCACCTAAACAAGAAAATACTGTAATGTTCAACAACCAATGTCTTCTTTGCATAACTTAAGAACTCCTTTACTGCTTTTTTCCTCCAACCAGGCAAAATATGGGTTTTATCCCTAAAGATATGGGGCATATCAACTAAAGTAATGTATTACTGGGTTTTTTTGTCTCTTGAAATTTAGTCAGAGAGCAGAAGCTGAGCAGAATGATTTTACCATTAGCTTACTGTATTGTACATAAAATTGCCACTGAAAAAATAAAACTTGGTTGATTTACAGAGAGAAAAAAATATGCTTTAACTCCAGTAAATCTATCAAACTTTTATTCCACATACACCTCTTACTTTTTGAAATATTAAGGCAGAGGGGACTGAAAAGTAAGCAGTTCTGAAGTATGCAGTAACATACTTAAGAAACTTTTGAATAAATTCACTCAGCCAATCATCACTCCATTTTTTGAACCATTTCAGCCTACTAAGGTTTTATTCATGGATTAAAAAGGTGCAAATTTTCACAGACATACAACATTTGACTGTAAAAACCAGACTGAGTATAAAAGAGAATACAAACTTTCACTCCTCCACTATGATCACAAAAGCCTGCACCACCTTATGATTTTTTGGAACCACTTTAAATAATCTCCTAAATATCAGGAGAGACTACAGACTCACCTAGAGGAGATGAAAATAGTAGATTCAGAGCACTGTAGTTCATTGGGTGGCACTTAACTTTAAATAAATTTAAACTCCAAGTTCATTTGGGCTGAAGAAGATGGATAACAGGTTGCAAGGCTGTATTCACAACCCAGACTCCTGACAGGTACCACTGAGTTTGCCTGGCTGTGGAAAAGATTAGGCTAATAAAATCTGTAGGCATATGTAAGAGTAGACTCTGACCCCAGGGGACTGATGATGAGTTTCTTTCTTCTGAGACTCTCAAATGAAGAAAGCACCTTTTATCACTTCTGAGGGACTGAGGAGTCAGATTTAATTATGTGGTTGTGAATACCATAAGACTAGTTTCTCACTTAAGGAGTGTGTTCAAGGAGAAGTCATAAACAGGAGCCTAAATGGTAGTAAGGGGAAGTCTCAGTGCTAATAAACACATGCAGTGTGTAGGGACAGCAGCCTAAAAGTCTCCTTGCTTATGGTGAAAACAGTGAAGAGAGAAATAAAATTAGTTTCTATCAAAAGAAAGAGTTTTTCTGATCCTGTAAAAGTAGTATGTTACTAGAAGAATAATTTCCCGTGGGTAAAACTGTGTAGAGATCTTTCTTTGAATGGCAATAGGTCTCTGTGCTGTCATGGAGTCACCAACATTGTCAATACTGTTGGATCAACAGTTCTCAGAAGATACAATTTTTAGTCCAGTAGGTGAATACCAAGGGCTTCCTGCTGTTCCTGATGATTTTGTGTCATCACAGGAGCTCAACACTGAGTTATTCTTACAAACATACATCTGAACTTCTTCAGGACCAATACAGCTACAGCTGCACAAGTAAATAAAACAACCCAGGATCCCTTTTCTGTCCTTTAGAAGGAATGGCGTACTCTCGAGAGCAAACTTGAGCCCTTGTAGCCCCGCACTATAGCTACCCCAAACCAGGTGGTTTTATCCATATTGTTTTCTACAAACACCCCCTGGCCCTTACTATAACCTCAGCCATGACTGAGTGCTGCTTTGGAGGATATAGGTTGTCATACAAACTGTGCAAAGGTGTGTGCTATCAGCTAGACACTGTGCATTGTAAGAGAATGGTAGACAAATTCTATATCACTGCCCATTATATTTTTACAGATGGAGCCTGGGGGATCACTAAATAATGGAAGTTAAAAAGCAAGGAAGAAACAAGAGACATTTATTTGAAGACTTTGGATTAAATTATCTGCCTTGAACTCTCTATGCACTCCATTGCACCAAAGGAAAACTACTCAGATATTAATAAGAAAAAAGCCCTTCCAAACATGGAGTCCTTGCCCTCTGAACTGCCCCACTGGTGTCTGAAGAAACCCTCAGAGTTTCCCAATTAAGTTCAAGAGATGATACTGAAGTTCTTTTATCTGACCAAGTGAAAGACCTGGAGTTAGCAGAATCTCCAGAATAAAGAATTCTTTCTCAAAGTAATTGTCTTCCTGACAGTAAGGATTCTTCCTGACTCATGCCCTCAACCCATGTGATGGGAAGTGCAAGCAAGAAGACCTTGTCAGAAAAAAACCATTTGGGATAGGGGACTAAACTGTTCTGAGGCAGAGAACTAAAAGGCTATTGGAAGCCACATGGCTTAACTCAAACTGAAAATCTCCTCTTTTCCCTGTTTGCCAAGAGGAAAGTTCTTGGCAACAAAAAAAGTCTAGGAAAACAAAGAAAATTGCTAAGTAACCAATGGACAAACTAACAAGCAAAATGACAGAAAAATGATCACAAGGCCAAAAACATTGCAGCCTGTGATGAGAGCAGAGCTACATCTGAAGCCAAAGGCAGTTGAAGCAAACCAAGAAAGAAGAAGTTTGCGCCACTCTTCACAATCTCAGTGCAGAGCACAAATAGAAATAGGGCATGTATATGCTGTTTAGGCAATCCAAAGGCAGATAGTAATCTGGTTTGAGAGCAGAAGGCACTTTATCATCCCCCAGTAGATACACACAAGGACCAATGCTGAATGGAGCAAGATGGTGTTTTAATATAATATAAAAAGGCTGAGTTCTCGCTGCCAATGTAAAACAGAATGCAACCTTAAATATGGCCTCACAGTGGCTCCACCATAATTGGTTGTTCCCTGCTGTGTTCCCCATACAGCAGACCTAGTACAGACATCTGGTACTAATTTAGGGTTCATCTGTTCTACAAAAACAAACATATTGTGGGGCCTCCTTGCAGCATGCTTGCCCCTCAACTTGGTTAAACCACGTTCCATCTTGTAAAGTAGATGTGACATAACTGTTTGCATTTTGGCCCTGAACCACACTACAGATGTTGCAATGTTCAAGAGCCTGAAGTGGCTTAAACTGCAATGCTTGGGATCTTCTAGGAAGCAGCAGCAATTCCAGCTCCTTAAAGAGAGTGGCAATAACCCTTTCCCTCCACTCCGTACGAATACTTCCATGTTGTTAAATATATTGATCTGCACAAATCTAACATGAGGCAGTTTAATTTTGACCATGTTTTAAGATGTTCTTATTTGACATCAGGTCAGAATATATTGTGGGAAGTTTGTTTGACCCTGCACATAAACACATTTGCCATTTATGTGTGAAAGGCTGTACACGGAAGTCTCAGAGAGACAAACAAATTCATTTGGACTTAAACACAAAAGGAATTAGTTTGGGGGCCAAATGAGGGGCTGTGTGAGATACACAAAACTTCATGGAAAGTACCTGAGGGGCACCTACCTGCCTTAGCAAAGGATTTATCCCAAATGCCTTTCTGAGTACCTGAATATTAATTAAGATTTCATTCTTGAGCATTCCAGTGTGTACATCCCCACTTACTGCTCCAGGGACTGCATGCTGACAAGGCTGCTCCAGTTCCAGTTATTGCAGAAACTTCTCACGCTCTGCATGCTGTTCATTCTCATGTGGCATCCTCTTTCACTTTTTTTGCTCCAGCTACTGTTTCTCTTGCCAACAAAGATTAGCATAACCTTCAAGAAAATCTGGCAGAAGGTCACGGTCATTTCAGGGAGAAGTAAACAGAGTGAGAAAAGCATAGAATGGAATTACTAGAAGAGTGTAAGAACTCTCAGCCCACTATGTAGAGGCCATGCTGTCAAGCAGAAATATATTGGTATTTGAATCAGTTAAAACTTATGTAAACTCTGCTAGATAGCTGAGAAGTTGCATGGGTCTGGAATTCAGGACTGCATTAGACCTTAAAAATATTCAAAACCTACCTCTTACTCAATACAGATTGTTTTTCTATTAGTTGGGGTGTAAACAGCAGAAGAAACCATTTGCAAATATTTGGAATGTTTCTATTTGTCATTTTAAATAAATACATATATCTTGCTATTCTCCATAGGGTTTTTCTCTGCCTCTTATGTAACTGGTAAAGCAGATTTTAATTTTTCCTCTAAGAAAAAGAGAAGTTGATCATATCAGTCCAGGACTTTTTCCAAAAAACCTGGAGGCAGTGAGGTTTCCATACACCAGGGCCAAAATACAGATGTTTGGCCTAAAATTGGTTTTATTATTTTTATTTTGGATTTTGGAAAAACAAGCACACAAGTCTCCACAAAATAACACAAGTACATGTGTTCTCTCTATTACTCTGGAAGAAAATGTAGCAACCAAAAAGAACAAAATGAGCAGGCCTGCTTTCTCTGAGCAGTGCTTTCAGACATGGAAAAACCAAGCAGGCAGAAAACAAGTGTAATGAAGGGACTCTGACCCCGCAAGAATGCCCGTTTTTTCCAAATGAACCAAACAGTCTAATAAAGGATATTACCTTCCCCATAAATATTGCTTCTCAGAAAACAAAGGCATAATGGTTTCAAAATGCTTCCACAACAAGGAGGAGAACCAAGCCATGGAGCAGCCAGGGAGACAAACAGGGAGAGACCAAAGGTGGAGTTCAAGCAGTAGATCATCATGAGAGGAAAGAGCTGGATATATGGCCCAGTAAAACCCTCCTGTTTGGAAGTCTCATGAACAATTACAGGAATGCATCGTTGATTCTCACGCATACCACCTGAGGTGTGTGCTCTTCCTCTGGCATTTGAATTTTGCTGATAATTCTTTACACAGGATGGGATTGACTTGGACAATGAATAAAAGCTAGCTAATACAGACACCGTGAAATATAAATAGAGGAGTTAACAGCAGAGTTTCCATCAGAATTTGCAGAGCAGTGTTTATAAGTTTTGCTGTATACATGTGGTTTTGCTATAGCAACAAAGATGAATAGTCATCATTTTCTGTGACCAACACCAAATCTAGTATTATCTGTATCCTTCCTTGTGAATAGAAATGATTTCACCTCTACATGAGGTTCACTCTGGTAGCCAAAATGGGGAAGAAATTTGTGATACTGAAGTTCATATACTGTGCATATGTGGGATTCCCCAGTGGATGAGGTTGGTCGGTATGACAGCAGATCTTCCAGTTTCCCAATGACGAGTAACAGAGTCAAGTGAGAAACTACAAATATTAGTCCATTTTCACGCTACATTTTGAGAGTCTGTAGAGTCTATTGCTCCCAGATGGAAGTATCAAATAACTACCTGATAGTGTGTGAGGCATCAGAAGTGAACAGCCTGTAAGAACTAATCTATTAGTTTAGCAGAGGGAAATTCAGAGAGCTGATGTTCGGCTCAAACCAGAGTACACAAAAGTGCCCCAGAAATATCTTGGGCATGTGCCTAAGATGTATTCCACAATGCACAACAGACAACAGGATGATTTCTCTCATCCAACAGGAAACACTAAAGGCAATTAAAGAGCTTTGAAGACACGATTATTTATATATTTATTTATTTATTTCAGGTGGTTTTCAGCCACTAAAAACATTAGTCAACCAGGCAGCTGAGAAAAGGATAAAAAAGCTACCCCCAGCTGATACTTTAAAAACTTTAAACTTATTTTTTTCAAGCAAAATTAAAAAGCAGGCAGAAGATAATGCAGCTCAGTAATAGGGGTGGTAGATGAAGTAAGAGAAGATTTTGGTTCAATAAAACAGCAGGGTAAACTCTATAGAAATAAAAGATTGCATATTATTATGGCTTTCATTTCAGTAAAATATGTACTAGTGCTCTGGTTGACAGATGAAGTAGTCAGGAAGACTTAATCTACTCAAACTACGTGAAAGGAGAGAATCATGATGACAGAACAAGACATACATATCCAAGCACATAGGCCAAATAAAAACATCATTTTTTATGACAAAACAAAAAGCAAGTAAGTATGCTGAGAGGTAATATGATTACTATTGTGTGGAGCCTGGAGAGTCAATAAGGGTAGTTGGAAATGGTCATGTAGGAGAAAAGAAATTATGTGATTAATAATAGAGAAACCTGATGGGGTAAGTCCAATGGGTTTTGGAGGATTGTATTTCATGTCTAATGTGTTCCATAAAAGCTACAGTGGAAAATCAGATAAGGTGGTGGTGATATTTTGTGTCTAATATGCTGCTATATGATTAGAAAGTCATAGATGACTGAGTGGGCTCCACAGTGTTTGTGGTTAAAGTACTAATTAGCTAAACAAACAAAATTAAACTAGAAGGTCTCTTCAACAGATTACCACATTTCACAAAAGTAGAGGAGCTTCCCCTCAAAAAATCTGGTTGTTAAGAGAAGAAAAGAAAATTCTGTTACCTAAAGTGACTTTCATCCCGCAAATCATTTTCTCAGTCTACACAGCCAGTGTAGACTTCAGAAATTTCTAGAAGTAATGGATTTTTTTCTTAACACAGAAATCCTGCATGGGATATCAAGTAACTCAGTAATGTCCATTATCAATTACTCACCATAATGGACCTCATTATGATAAATAAGGAGCAGTTAATGGCTTTTACAAAAATTGAAAAATTGAAAAATTGCCCAATGAAATGAGGTTTGATTTATTTAATGCAAACAGGATATGTCACCAACCTGAAATATCTCATTGGATCTCTTAAAACCTGCAGGTTTTTGAAACTGAGAGGAACAGCTGAGTTTAGACTTGGGAAAATCCATTTAAATTAAGAAATGTTAAAACAACTGGGATTTTTTCAGGGGTATCTTGCTGGATGCCCAAGAAGCCAAGATCCCTCAGATTCAGAAAAATATGCTGGAGTGAAGAAGATCTTCTTGGTGAAAGCAATCACATAAAGTTTTTATTTGCACCTATATACTTGCAGAAGCATATATGTATGCACATACATGTATGTGTGTGTATACATGGAGAGGGAATTAAAAAAACAACAAAATTACTATAAAATACATATAGAAGTAAGTGAGTAATGAGGTTAGTAACTTGAATGAATGAATGAGTCTTACTAAGATAACAAATTTTAAATAATAAGGCAATTTAAATTATTCCAGAAGCAATAAACTCAGTGAATTAATTATAAGTTAAATAGCTAGGTTCAAACAGTGGGATGGCGAAGTGGGATCAAGTAAAAGCAGAAATGTCCATTACTTATTTCAGTGGAATTTGGAAGGAAATGAGCTCTGTGACTACTTCTGAATGTATTACTGATAGATCAAATAATTAGCCATGAATAGCAGAGGATGTGAGGTAGTCTCTGTGGCAAATAAACATTTGCAAACTCAGATATCTTAGGTTCAGGAGTCTTACATCAACTAGCTGAGGAAACCTCTAAACCATTAGTATAATTTTCTGGCAAACATTAAAGGGTAATTAAATAAAAAAATTAAAGAAGATTGGAAAAGTGACAGCATTGTCATTGAGAGAATCTTGTAGTTAATCTTCATTATTCTGAAAAAAAGTGAAATTTACTAAAGGTAAATACTGATCATTTTAAAGGTTACCTCAGATGCAAAATGTGAACTGCAGACACCTGAATAGTGAAACAAAAAGAATTAATAACTTGGCCTTAGAAGATAAAAATCAAATTAAAAATAAAATCACCAGAAAGAATCTCATTGATTGCTACAAAGATAAGCAAAATAGACATATAACCCTTACAAAGGTGCTGATGAAAATAAATATCTGAAATTCACATCTCAGTGTTATATAGTAGTCAAAGACAGCTAGTTTGAATTTGAAACAATAAACTGAGACTCAAAATGAAGTACCAACTCCAATAATTACATAATATAAGCATAGATATTTTTCATAAACCAATCCAATAAGATGTTCTGTTTCTTTCCACCCTTGCCTCTTAGAAAATGTAAGGGTAAGTTTCAATAATCTAAGCAACATCCACCTGGAAAAGCAGATAAAGACTGGTAGTAAAACAGATCAATCAACAGGCCTTGTGGACAGACAGAGGAGTAACGTGTATGAATATAAATCTGAGTTCTGCTGTGGCATTTAAAGCAAGTACTCCATTTATCCTTCCTTACCAGGTATCAGTTCAGATTGTGAAGCCAACCTATCAGGGCAGAACTGCTGATAAGGTGACTGCATTACTGTGAAGTCTCCCAGGTTGCACCAAAGAAACACACAATAACAAAATGTGTACACTGTGTAACTGGACTTCTTCATCTATACAACCTTTCTGCTGCCTCAACATCCCTTCTTTTTCACCTGACCTTGATATTTTTGCCCCTGTACTCAGATTCTTTTAATTATCCTCTCTTTTCTCCCATCACATTTTAAAATGCTGTTTTCCCTAGTGTCAAGAGGAAGTTTCTCAGATGAAACTCCAAAATGTCCCCTAAGCCTCTAAAGACATGACACCTGTCAGCCTGCCCTGGGAGAGGTCCAAACAGTCCTCCCACAGCAGGATACCCCAGTAGTATCATCATGACTGGTTTTACAACCTCTACTGGGTCTGAGAGATTTGGTGATTCCTTGAGAGCAGGAAGGGCTGAAGAAATTGCATAAACAGCAGCCTGTATGACACTTTTGGTCTTCCTCCAAAATCTTCCTCCCTTGGCCACTATGTGTTGGCCAGCTGCAGGAGACACCAGAGAAGAAACATCAGCTGAATATGGGATCAAATCATAGAATGTTAAGGGGTTGGAAGGGACCTCAAAAAGATCCTCTAGTCCCAAACCCCGCTGCCATGGGCAGGGACATCTCCCACTAGACCAGGCTGTCAATCCCACATCCAACCTGGCCGTGAACAGTGGCATGGGTGGGGGAAGCCACAACCTGGCCCTGGGCAACTTGTTCAGTGCCTAACCATCCTCATAGCAAAGAATTTCTTCCAAATCTCTAACTTAAATTTCCACTCTTTCAGTTTGTACCCATTACTCCTTCTCCTATCAAAGAGTCCCTTTCTGACTTCCCAGTAGTCCCGCTTAAGATACTGGAATGTTGCTGTGAGGCCTCCGTGCAACCTTCTCTTCTCCAGTCTGAACAGACCAAATTTTCTTAGCTTGTCTTAGGAGGAAAATTGCTCCAGTCCCCTTATCAACTTCAAGGCCCTCCTCTGGAATTGCTCCAACAGTTCCAAGTCCTTCTTTTTTTGGGAAGACCTGAACAGTGCACAGTACTCCAGGTGGGGTCTCAATCTATCCTCAGTACTCAGAAACACCCCTTATGCTTCCAAATTGGCCCACGGAAGTCAGGCATGTCAGCAGGATTTACACAGCGGGGCATCTCCTGGGGATTTTCTAGTCCTCTCAACAATCCTGTGTGTAACGACTGCTACACCAGCATTTTGAGGGTTTTAGTCCTTAGTGGACCAAACTACCCTGCTAAGGAATATTTGAGTGGTGGGCATATATGCTACCCTGAACCCTTTTCTATTTCCGATTCACTCATAACCCCCAAATCTCTCTCCATCTTCTGGCAACTCATGGGTCACATTTGCCCTCTCTGGGGCAAAAAACAAAAATTTGTTGTTTGAATACTCCTGTGGACACATTTCTGTTCAGCTGCAGGTGTTCCTCCCACTAAGATTTTTGGCTGTTGCTCAAAGCTACATCCCTGGTCCATGGATTGTTGAATAGTGGTCCCTTTCTGACTTTGCAGGAGAATAGGCATGCAGAGAGCTTACCTCCTGAATGCACTGTGAGTGGGAGGATGGAGGTAGTTTCTGGGACTGAGGAGATCCAGCTGTGAGGAATTTAAGGCAAGGTATGCAAGCCATGGGGTGTCAATGGCCCATGTTAATGAAGTTTCCCAGCTGGGAAGATGTCCCAGAGATGTCCCAGCAGGAGGAGGATGTCGCCTCCAGCACTGGGGACAAAGCCTTGAGCCCAGTGAGTGAGGAGAAGCCCCAGCCTTGTGCCCTGGCAGGGCTCAGCTCCCCCAGCCCCATGGGCACAAAGGTGGCAGCAGTGGCCACTCCAGCCCTGCCCAGCAGCTCTCCTGAGCTCGGCAGGACCTCTTCTCTGGCTAGGAAAAAACTGCGCATGCCCCTCTTTGTTTTCATTTTTCTCTTAAGTACCTTAAAACAGAGGAGTTCACCACTGTTCACTGTTCACTCTCACTGGCCCAGCCTTTTCCAGCGGCATGCCCATCTTCAGAGCCATCAGGGACTGGCTCTGCCAGACATGGTAGAAGCTTCCAGCAGCTTCTCACAGCAGCCACCTCTGTGGGGCCCCCAGTATCAAAAACCAGGCCCTGCAAAACCATGAGAGTCCCCAAGGCCGGGCCTGATATGGGCCCGTTCCTGGCTGCCCCTGCTGAGATTGCGGTGCCGGGTGGCCCTCGGTGGCACGGGCACTCTGTGTCGGGGCCCTTTATGACACGGGACATGGTGGTGGCCAGAGACCCTTGTGACATCAGAGAGCCCCGGCCTGGCTGAGGGTTTCTAGGGACACCGCAGGGCCCGGGATGCCCAGTCCCAGGAGACCCACTCCGGAAGGAGGAAGCAACTCCCGGGATCCGTCTGCACCAGAGGCCCAGAGCGACAGAGGAGGACAAAGCCACCAAATCCACCCACAAGTCCTGGTGCCCCGGCCCCGTGCCCAGCTGGCCGCACGCCCAGGCCCTCAGCGGACAGTGAGCAGGAGCAGGGGGCAGGTCAGGCCTGCCACTGTCACACACCAAGGAGGACAAGGGCACCTTTGGCGACATGGCCTGCAAGTATTCCCAATGGGAAGCTGTGATGGAGCTGCCCCTCTGGAGTGTGCCCGAAGTTTCCCAGGGGGAGGATGTCCCAGAGATATCCCAGCAGGAGGAGGATGTCGCCTCCAGCACTGGGGACAAAGCCTTGAGCGCAGTGAGTGAGGAGAAGCCCCAGCCTTGTGCCCTGGCAGGGCTCGGCTCCCCCAGCCCCGTGGGCACAGTGGTGGCAGCAGTGGCCACTCCTGCCCTGCCCAGCGCCTCTCCTGAGCCCGGCGGTTCCCCAGAGGCCGAGCCGGCAGCTGCTGCCCCAACCAGAGCTGCTGGGTGGGAGAAGCCCCCTGAGCCTCTGGCTGCCCAGCAGGAAGAAAAGGCAGCGGAGTCTCCTGTCCCCAGAGAGGAGCTGCCATCCCTAGGGACACAGAGCCCACCCAGCGTCCCCTACAACACCCGGGACAGCAGCCCTGCCCTGCTCTGCAGGGACCAGAGCAGCTCTGGGCATAAAGAACCCATTGGCCAGGGCCTGTCCCAAGAGGAAGCATCCCTTGGCCAGGACGTGTCCCACGCAAACAACCACGGGCCCTCCACACACTCCAGCTGGGAAGACAACAGCCACCAAGAGCTGCCACAGGACCCCTGGGAAGTCGGGTCTGACTGCGGCATCTGCATGGAGCCCTTGGACTCAGCGGAGGACGAGTGGGACGACGTGGACGTCCTGGAGCTGCTCCTGGATGGAAGCGAGGAGCAGAAATGGGGAGGTTTTGCAGCAGACCGGCTCCCTGTGCGTGTCCCTTGTGAGGCTTGGGTTGAGGACCAGGCACCAGAGCCATGCAGCCCAGGGCCAATCTGTGCCTCGCCTGCCTCCCTGGAAGGCCAAGCCCCCGTGGGACATGCAGCTTCTCCTGCCGGGGCCCTCGATGCGCAGCCACCTGCCCCCAGGAAACGCCCCTCCCGCTTCAGGCGGGCGCTGCGGGCGCTGCGGCGGCTCTTCCGCTGTCCCTGCCTGGCGGCACCGCCCGAGGAGTAGCCCGGGCACGCCACTGACAGCAGCCATTGCTCCAGAGCCGCCCTCCCTGCGGGGCTGCGGCACCCATGGGACTCTGACCAACAACATCAGGGACCCAACAGGAACGGGAACAGGAGCGTGGAGAAGATGGAGATGACAGAGGGATGATGAAGATGACGACCACGACAAAGACCAAGATGAAGGTGATGAAGGCAAGAAGACGGTGAAGATGATGAAGACAAAGAAGTTGACAGAGACAAGAAGACAGAGATGAAGAAGACGATGAAGACAAAGAAGTTGACAAAGACAATGACGACAAGAAGAATAATTTAAAGATACATAGAAGAATAAGAGTAGTGATAGGAGTAAGAATTTAGGAATACATAGAAGAAGAGCAATAGGAATAAGAATTATAAATTTCATAGAAGAAAAGGAGAAAGAATTTCAAAAGCTATAGAAGAAGACTAGTAATAAGAATAAGAATTTTAGAATCCACAAAAGAAGAGTAATAAGAATAAGAATTTAAAAATCCATAGGAGAAGAGGAATAATAATAGGTAGGATGTGAAAATACATAGAAGAAGAAGAAGCAGAATACTGAGAATAAGAAGAATTATTTAGAATTATTTAGAATTTCATAAATGAAGGTGAAATGGGCAAATCTTTTCTATTTTCCAATAAAATTTGTAATGCACAAGAGCAGAGTCTCCAGATTTCCTTTCTCCTCTCTCCAAGCCATTGATGGATTTTCCACTTCAGTCCCAGGGAGTGCTCTCGGAGCCGTGACTGCTCAGCCCCAGATCCTGTGGGACAGTTCCCGGCTGGAAGCAGGAAAGATTGGAGCCAGCTGGGATCGGGCTGTGTTCCCAGGGAATGAGGGATGGCATGAGAGGGAATGGCCACCAGCTGTGTCAGGCGAGGGTCACGCTGGATATTGGGAACAGTTTGTGCCTGTAAAGGGTTTTCCAGCCCAGGGCAGTGGTGGAGTCCCCATGCCTGGAGGGATTTCAAATCCATGTGGATTTGGGGGGACCTGGATCAGGGTGGCCCTGGCAGTGCTGGGAATAGTTGGCATGGATCTCCAAGGGCTTTTCCAGCCTAAATGATTCCCTGATAGCTGCTCTAGGAATAGGTGCTTCAGCCAAAAGCATAAACGCAGTATGGATCAATCATTTCACTAAAGTAGCAAAAATAATAAAGGGAACAGTAGGAGCAAAGCTCTTGTTCCAGTAGGGGTAAACGGCTTCCTTCTGACCCACATGGAATAATCAGATGGGTCAGCACAGTTGTCTTAGACAAAGTCATGCAAAACCAATATCCAGCTTCCCTTCCCTCACACCCCTTTGTCCCTTGCCATCTACCAGTGAAATGAAGAGCAAGGAATGCCCTTCTGTTCCTCTCTATTTTCTCACTTGTTGCTTTCTAACATTTTTAATCCATCTTGTCCAACAGCCAAATTATCCAGCATTTATCCTACCATTCATTAACAACTTTGCCTCATCAGTGGAGCAAAGTGTTTAGCATTCAAAAACACACTTAAAATTACTATTGTAATATAATCATACAGCTCTACTTGAAAAATAACAAGTATCTTCAATTTTGGCATAGTTTTGATGTATTTGACTTTTCAACTGTAACACCCTTGCGGTATTTTTAGTGCAATTTCCTGAAATTTTTCTTGTAAACTAGAAGTCTGACCTGAAGTAGTCTATTGGTCCTCATCTGAATCACAACTTTTACAATCACAACACAGTCTTTTACAACCTGAGCTAATGCAACAAATATCGGGAGAAGAAACTGAGAAAGTGAGAATTGGAAATGACCTTTAAAAATCGTCAAGTTCATTCCCCCTAGGGACATCTTTCACTATCAATTTGCTCAAAGCCTCATTCAACCTGACCTTCAACACTTCAAATGATGAGCCACCCACAACTCCTCTGGGCAACCTGTTCTAGCATCTCATTACTGGAATTGTAAAATATTCCTTATGTCCAAGTTAAATCTACCACTTTAAAACCCCTGCCCCTTGTACCACCTCTTAGACCTTGGTAAAAATTCTGGTTTGCTAAAGCAGATTGCTTAAAGCTACGTTCGCTAGGGAGGATCAGCCTTAGCCTCCACTCTCTTTCTTGAACATCCTTCCTCCACTCTACCTTCTCCATGACATTTTGGGAGCAAGAGCAAGATTATGGTGAGTACAGATAGGCAGTGGATATAATTACATCAGGTGAGGGAGGAAAATGCAAATACCTAAACTAGCTAGCTAAGCCAGGATCAGAAGCAGTACAGGTCAGCACTGTGTAGAGGCAAGAATAACTGTACTTGCTCTGTGCAATGCAGATACAGCCAGTCATTACAAGCCAGCATGGAAAACAGTAAAATTTTGCATGGTGTGGAAGTTCTTCATGCAGTGTCCTGGAAACAATGAAAACAATTATTTCCTCAATGAGATTGAAGATGTTTCAAATGGTATAAATTGCCCATCCACTCTCTGAGCAAACTAAGCATGCCTTAGACAGAGGAAATATTCATAAAATGTGTGTGAAACTTTGTTGACAAAACTCTACTGAGGATGTGTAAATTAAGACTATTCAAATAATTGTAAGTTAGCCAAAACTGAACAAATTTTCAAGGGCAAGTAAATGACCCTTCCCTAAAACTCAAAACATCCTTCCCTCACATAGCAAGTCCCCGCTCCGAAGACTATACTCATGATCATCATTGTCATGGCAACAAGTTTAAGATGATGTGTAAAACTTATCTTCTGTGAAACTGAAACTTAAAATGAACAAAACCAACTCTGGTCAGACAAGGAAATTTCAACTCCAGAAGTTTAATTCTAGCAAAGTTAAAAGCAATTTTTAAAAAATCACCTTATAATGGAAAATGTCAGAATTTTCTTGCATACAATGCTGCTAACATGTCAAAAGAGCTTCAGCTATCTGTATAAATTTCTGCAGCATGCAACTAAGTGACAATTTCTTTCATGCTGTACAAAACACTAATAATTTTCTTACACTTTTCAAATCACAGTGCGGGATTGAATATTGTATTATTTGATATTTATTACATCTTACTGTTTGTAGCACCTTGGGTACAAATTTGGGTCAAAGAGAATCACTGGCTCCAAAAGGAGATTGTGTTTGCAGATTCTCTGACGGAAAAGAGTAATAGAGGTGAAAGGCAAGGTGAAATCAGAATGGAAAGAAAGAAAAATAGATTTTAATTAGAATGAATTTGTATGCCTCAGGGACATCACAGCTGATGAAAATATGAGAGATAAGAAGGGGAGATAACAGTCTGGAGTATTTACAATTCCTTTTGCACTTATCAAACAACTTCATTAAAAAAAAAAAGTGGATTAATTTATATCAACACATTTACATCCAGGATTATTTTCATCCATTTGAATCTGTTCAGAGATGTATTTAAAATAGCCAAGAATCGCATCATACACTCTTAAGTCCTACATGTAATTGCATTCTCCTACTCCAAACATGTCTATTTATCTGAGCCAAGGGTGTCTTCCAGCTTATAATTCCTGTTTTAAAGTTTCTCTTTTTTTTTGGAAAAAAAAAACAAAACCAGAAAAAATTACACAGAGGAACTTGCATCTGAATCACCCCAGTTGTACAAGTCTAAATTAACAGTAACTAAAAGAGACTCATAAAATTGTAAAAATAAGGCTAATACTCAGCTGATAAAAAGGTACTTGTGTCCTCTTATTTTTCCATGTGTTGAATCTTCAGGATCTAAGGAGTAAATATTTGGCCACTATTTTTTAACTGACTGAAGAGGTTTTTTTAAGAGAGAGAAGTTACACAGTAATTTTCACTTGGGATATGTTAGCTTGAAAATGGATATAATTTTTTTCTTAAATAGAGGAGGAAGGGGTGAGAGTTCTTTTCCCACTAATTCCCTTGACAGTTTTGTCTTTGTGAGATTACAAATCAACTTAATTATGAAGTAGCATTTTATTATTACCAAATTAAACAATTAATAAGTAAAAAGAATTCCTTTTTATGGTCTCCATCAAGCCTGTTGGCTCAGCAAATTTAAAGAATTAGAATTAGCATCCTAAATAATTACAAATAAGTCACATAAATAAAAAAACTTCTAATCTCATTTCAGGAAATAAAGTCATGTCACACTTAAAAATACCAGCACATCCAAACCCCACCATAGCAAAAATATCTGAGCAAAGAAACCTTGAGTCATTAATTCAGATTCCAGAGAGTGCATGACAATTACTTTGAAACCTGAAACAATACAGTAATAGATTGCTAATCTGAAATCAGATTTCATATTTTCCCTTTAGTGTCTTAAAGATAGGTACTACCTTAAATAAGGTGAAGCTCATTTGATCTGCATTATACATATGGCTGTTTAGAGCTTAAGAAATTATCAATCATCACCAAAAAAAAAAAGGAATAACAGATATACATTGCAAGGGGAGAAAACCCTAAATTCTATGTCAAACATCAAGTAGGATATTTTGTTTATTTCTATGATCAGTTGCTGAATAATCAATTCAAAGACAGGAATCAATTTATTAAATATAGAATATATCTAAACTAGAAATATTGTCCTTGAAGTACAGAACTGGCTATAATCTGAAGGCATAAAACACATGTAGAAAGTAGTCAAGACTGGCTTGAACTTCATGTGGTAACAATATTGTCAGGTAAATGGTATTTCAGTTCAGAATTTTCAGTTAATATTCCAGCATTTATTTGAAGGTTTTCAAGTCAAAAACTTGATAACATCCAGTCTTGGCTGTGTATCCAGACACAGATAAAAATGGGAATTTTGAAAATAAGCTTGATTAAAACCAGGTTTTAGAAACATAATATGCATGATCTAACATCAGCTGTTAGGAAATGGGAAACAGAGGTATGCACCTGTCTCCTAAGCAGTATTTTTCAAGCTATATTATGGTTCTGTAGCAACAAAAAATACTGACTAATATTTTTCTAAGAGTCTCAACAAATCTCACCAGTGTCAAGTGAAATGTATAGATAAGAGTACTGGCAGTGAAACTAATCTTACACACTATTTCTCATATCAGTGATATGACCAGAACTAATACCACAGCTAAACTAAAATATATTCTCAGGGCTCCAGCAAAAAAAAGGTAGCTTAATGTCTGTTGCTTGAGAGAACGAGTGAAACCATTTCATTTAGCTGTCTCTACAATCTACTAAGTAATTCTGCAAAAGATGCTACAGAGATAGGATTGAAAAATCAGTGTGGTGCATTGGTGTGCTGGTTTTGACTGGGGTAGAGTTATTTTTCTTCACAGTGGTTGGTATTTTGGATTTGTGCTGAACATTGGCTTGATAGTGTAGAGATGTTTTTGTTATTGCTGAGCAGGGCTTACACGGAGCCAAGGCTTTAGCTGCTTTTTGTTCTGCCTGGCTGGTGAAGAGCTTGGGGGTGCACAGGAGGTTGGGAAGAAACAGAGCCAGCACAGGTGACCCAAACTGACCAAAGGAATATTCCAGACCATATGACATCATGCTCAGTGTATAAAGTGGAGGGAGGAAGGAGGAAGGGGGGAAGTTTGGAGTGATGGTGTTTGTCTTCCCAAATCATCCTTGGACATGATAGGCCCCTGCTCTCCTGGAGGTGGCTCAACACCCACTTGATCATGGGATGAGAGGACTTAATTCCTTGTTTTGCTTTGCTTGTGTGCACAGCTTTTGCTTTCCCTGTTAAACTGTCTGTATCACCAGCTGTGAGTTTTCCAGCTTTCACCCAATTCTCTCCCTGATCCCACTGGTGGGGGAGTGAGCAAGGGGCTGCATGGGGCTTGGCTGCTGGCTGGGGTTAAACCATGACAATAGGAAATGATTCCAGGTTGATTTTTATGGAAACTAAGGGTAAAATGCTAATCTCCCTGACGTCAGCAGTAAAATATGTATTTAATCCCAAAGAACCTTCACCCTTAGTAGAAGTCATCCTCTGCAGCGTGTCTACCATAATGAGCAGTAAAAATGTACATCTCACTTCTGTCTGTATCAAACAAGGAACACCAAAACAGTGCATACAAAACTCTACTTCAGATGAAGGGATAAATTTCACCTTGATTTCTAGTGAACTTCTCAGTTAAGGTTGACTCTAATGGCTCTTTGTATTGCACTCAAGTGCTGGGGAAAGTTCTCACATAGTAAATGAAATTTCGAAGTTCTTTAAGTTGCTCTCCAGATAGTAAAGCATTGTTGTTGCTACAGAAAATTCAGCAGCAACGCAAAGCTGAGAGACTCATTATATGGTAATAAAACTCATGAGATGATTATTTTAAACTCCTAATATCCAGACTCTTGGAAATCTAGGAAAAAGCAAACCAAGTGCAGGTTTGACACTTGCTCAAGTATGGCTTTTACATCACAGATTAGATCCAAGCATTCTAAAAAGGAATTATTAAATTTCAAATCTAAAAACTATAAAATTTACCTTAAAGTGTCGTTTGAAGTGGTCAGCTAAAATGTACTACAGTACTATGACCCTACTGAATAGGAATATATAATGGAACTAACATATTCCACACGTTTACAGTATTTTCTTTTTCAAATACAAAAAACCCCAAGAAGCCCTAAAAACAAACACAAAAAATCATACTTTCAGATTTTTGAGGTAGAGGTAATTTCTGAAGAATTTGCCAAGATGTTCTGCAGGATTTTTTTGCTGGTGCTACACTTTAGCAACAGAAGCAAAAATTATTCTTCAACAGTTTAGTGGAAAATCAATTATAAATTATGCAAGATACCTCCAAAATTTTCCACAGGAATGGGAACATATCCATTCATTTTCTGTAAAACAAAATGGAAAAGTTTCCTGCAAATTTCTTCCAGTTTTTCACCTCAATTTTAAACTAGACTCCATGATATTCTTATTTCATTTGGGCTAAGACATCTTTTAACAAGATAGTTTTGTTTGGTTTTCAAGTGATGTTTTCCCATTTCACTTAGGTGGTAATATTACTTAAGTAATGCCTATGAAATCTATTACCTTCAGTCTTCCTGAAATTGGGTTATCCTTAGGAGTGAATACCACAGAGAGATTTTGGATATCTGGACAGCACAGCTTGCTTGAATAATCATTCAAAAAGGAAAAAAAAAAAATAGATTTCATGTAGTGTTTGTTGGGCTTTTTATATGTGATGAAGGCCAGAAAGAGGCAGGTGAGAATTCTGTATTTCAAATTGCCAGAGAAATAGAAAAGTCTGGAAATATTGAATAAATTCATGTGCCTTGTCTGCCTGATGAAATGGTACTTATTCAGGTAATCTAAATGTTTATTTTAGGAAGATTCATAGCCTCTTCAAATAAAGAAAAATCCATTTTGGTTGTAATTTGAGTCCATATAAGCAAACAACAACAAAAAATTAAATTACTTCCTGCTTAAAAATAAGCTTCCATTTTTATAATTCACAAAAAGAAAAAAAAAAAAAAAGCAATGAACCAAAACAAAGAAACAAACAAAAAAAGACAAATTTATTATTAAGAGCCCTGCTTTTTTCACATAGGAATGTAAAAGGATATTTTGAATACAAAACAGGAGCAAATTAGAGGTCTTCTTCCCCCTCTATTGATCAAAAATAGATTTAGACTTGTATATCACAGACATGAAACAAGCAAAAATCCATGCAGTTTATATGCCAAATTACTTAGTATTTAGAAAATTAAGCATTTGCCTTGACATGTCATTCACTTCAAGCGTCAAGAAAAGGAAGGAATTGCCCTGATGTTCAACATGATTTATTCAAAAGCAATTCTCCAAATCGTAGGTAAATCAGCCTGCATTCTAGGCCATGAAGCCAGCATAATCTCCCCAGGTGGTAGCCTACTCTTACAGCTTCAATTCTTCATGGACTGAAGAGAATATCAGCTGTCACAACCAGCCCACTGCCTCCACTAGCAAAAGTCAACAGAATCCTTCGGCTCAGGTTTAATTTACTGAACCTACTCCCTGTCTGGTGTAAAAACTGTACATTTCAGTGCCATCTTCAAAGCTCATTGTTTTTTGAATACTTACACTTTGGGTGACTTCAGTAATATTCTTCCAACACATGTATCTTAATTCTTGTTTTGAAGAGAACAAAAGTCAGGGATCTGCCTTTCTTCAGAAAAGGAAGGAAGGAAGGAAGGAAGGAAGGAAGGAAGGAAGGAAGGAAGGAAGGAAGGAAGGAAGGAAGAAAGAAAGGAAGAAAGAAAGAAAGAAAGAAAGAAAGAAAGAAAGAAAGAAAGAAAGAAGGAAAGAAAGAAAAGAAAGAAAGAAAGAAAAGAAAGAAAGAAGCAGCTCTTATTAACTCCAGACAGAATAAAAACAACCCTTTTGCCTAGATGTCTCAAAATCATGCTATGCCTTAAAGTTCATTCTCCAGATCATCTTTCAATTCCACCTTTTCTATTCTTGCATGTTACTAAATCCTTGATCCAGGCCCACATCATCTCATCTAGGGATTCGCTTTATCCAGCTGCAGCCTGCTAAAAAATTATCTGATCTGAGCTACTTGCTTTTGCTGTCTATCTATAGTTAGGGTACATAAATTGATATGTTCAGAGACAGATTTATCCCAGCCCAGAGCAGAGGTCTCAGATGGCAAAGACACATGCAGAGCCTGGATGTAAAGGTCTGGACTCAAGCCCTACCCAAAGGTTGTGCCTGGGTTCTGGAGCTGAGTAAACAGATTAGAATTATTCATATTGATTAGAAAGAAGGCAAAAGGGATTAACAGGGAAAAGATTAAGTTTTCATTTATCCATATCAGATTTGAGGTAACATCTGGAAATAGGTAGAGAGAGACAGTAATTAAAGTCAGTAAAGTGAAGCACATTTTAAAATACGTACTTGGAGTGTGACCTTAACACTATTTAAGTCTGGCACTATTTTGCAAATTCAATGTTTATTTTCATATAAAAATCATAGGGAGCTATTGTAATAAGTATGATCACTATCCAAAGGACAGCTACTACAACCCAGCTGTCTCCTCCAGTTCTTTTCTATTGATGTCCAATGCCCTTTTTAACACCTAGAAAACAAATTTATGTGGCTTTCAGGAAAACAGTGTTTTGGTTCTCTGCTAGGCAACAATATACATAGTTTCTCTTAATGGTTCTCTTTTCATTTAATCACTGTCACTGGCATGTCTCCTGTGTCCTACCACTGATACTGTGTCACTAAGCCGGAAAAGGTCAACCATAAAGTAAAATTTTAAATTAAGCATAGTTCAATTATATTATTCTATAAAAAATGTGAGAGACATTCAGCACACTGAAGACCTATCTAACCTTTCTTTTATCTTTCCTCTTCACAAAACTCTCACAGACTGGTGTGTCCCAGGGGGTCTCTGTTACAGTTTCTGTGTTTATTGCACCTCTATTCCATTGTATCTCTTTCAGTGGTCCTAGTTAAGTCTTAAAACCTCGAAATGACACAACATTTTGATAATAAGATATTTATTTTCCCTCCATCCAGGAGGAGATTGAGACAGTGGGTCTTTGAGACGATCTATGCAACACTGACTTCATGAAGGAGCTTTTATCTGTGTTCTTCCTGGGACAACATCAGGACTCGTAAGTGCAGAGTCATCTGTGTGTGTGTTAATCATCTACACAGAACAATAAAAGCTTCTGAGACAAAAAATTAATGAAGCAATGAAGATCATCTGTGCAGATCTAGCTTATCCAGCAGCCAATCTTCTTCTACATGAGGAACCCAGAAAGAAGTATCAGAGAGCCTTTTTACATTCAGACCTTTCCACCTGTCTGTTTAATACAGAGCCTTGTTCTGTACTGGAATATACAATATTGCATCCACAAGGGTTGGTACAGACAGTTGTAGGATCACGATCTGCTGGACCTCTTTAATCTAATCAAATCAGCATGAGTTATTTCTCAGAGAAAAAAATACTATGGGTCAGCCTTGGCACCTGAGGTTAATCACCCCGAAAACCTCCCCGAGTCCGTGAACTTTCCCCAGTAACCTTAGTACCAGTAGAAAATGTTCCTTTGCCACCTTTTTTACGCAGGAAGGTAGTTCCTGGAAATATCAGAAATATTTGCTAAGCTTTACAGAATTAGTATGATGCTCTTCAAAAGTCCTGCTTTCAAATTGCAAAGGAATTTTTTTTTGCTTCATTCTTCAGTATATAAACCTCCATGAACTACAAGACAAAGCCTAATTCTAGCCTAATTCTTCATTACTAGAAGAATTTTAGTAAATTACTTTATCAATATACTAAATTACAGTAGTATTCCTAATTTATTTTAGTATATTCTTAAGTTTTTCCCAGAAAATATGAATATGGAATGCTGTGTAGAGTGTTAATTCATGATTGTTCATAGACTGTGTCAAACATACTTACCTGTGTCTGAATTTATCCCCAGAAAAAAAAAATGGGAAGGCTGAAGGCTTAAGATCCATTCACTGTGTTATGCAGAGCATCTCCCCTGAAATCGAGAGAGTTTTGTAAGCACTGAGTTACTTATTTATTTCTTAAACTCAAGAATATATTTCTTTTGTTTTCAAGTGGAAGGTATAGTACAGGTGACTTTTGGCCATTCTTCATAAGGCTAACACTCTTTCAGCTTCTCAGCTTCTTGAAGGAAGGGAAAATCTAGCCTTCCATTTATGACAGTGATGATTATTGCTTAATTATCCAATTTATCAAACAACAACTGCAGACAGCCTTTAAAGAGGCAAATTCTAACCCATCCCCAAATAATACACTCAGCATAATGCCCATCATTGCAAATTACATCCTATCAACTTTTGCATGAAATGGAAACCAATCCAATGGTTCTCTCCTGTCAAAAGAAGTAGGCAGAGATGCTTCCAAGCAATTTTTTTCCCCCCCAGCACTTACATTTTCTTTCAATTCTTCCATCAGTTAGTTACAAGGACCAAACAGAAAATGGTTTTGTTCTGAATCAGGTACCAAAATCAGAGTTCCCAAGCGAAATCTGCCTCCTGTTCCTACTGTCCCTTGACCCATGTACTAGATTATTGATATTTGGTTTACCAAGCAGCTCCTTTCTCTCTCTCTGATCCTGTCACCTCAGACTTGTTACCTGAAGGCCACGATTTCCTCCATGTAAGGAAAGACCCAATCTTCTCCCCCACATCCCCACCTCTTATGACACGGCTCAAAATTGTTTTGATGGCAACTTTGATAAAAATCAGTTCATACAAATCATTCAGTTGTTTATATCTGGCATAGCCAAAAAAAAACCAAACCAAAAAAACCAAACCAAAAAAACAATGTTGGGGAAAGGAAGGATACTAGATGAATCCTCTAAAAAGACTTAAAATCATCACAGCTCCAAAGCAAACACTAATTGTCTTTAATCAGCTTCCAAAAAGCATTATAGAACACTTTTAGCCATTAAGCACACATCTATCCCTAGATACAAGAACCACCATCCTAACAGAACCTGATACCATGTGAAATGGGACTTCTCCATAAAATATTTAATAAACCCTACAAAAGTAGAATAATAATGGATAATGGACTGCCTCTGAAAATCTACGAAAGAAGGATTTAGTCATTAGATTTCATTGCTTCCTGACTTCTAAAACAGATTACCCAGACAACATAGACTATTTCTTTCATTCATTTGCAAAAATAATTATTTCCATGACCATTGAGATAAACAGGTTTCAATTCTCATTGAAACTCCTGAAAGGTCTATGTGGATAAAGAATTACTGTAATTATAAGAACCTATAGAGCATTTACATATTGCCTATATTCCTATACCTTCATCCTTCATGAATTATTATGTGTAAAAATCTCTCCCATATAAGCTAGATTTTGGAAAAATCTTGCTTTAGATAGACACATTCACTAAGGAAACTTCTGCTTACTTTATTCATCCTGAAGAAAGAAATGTAATAAAAATTCCAGCATTCTACATAATGACACTTGCATAAATCAGGCTGGATTCTACCCTAAAATTAAAATGAAATAAGTCCCAGAAGAGCAAAAAAAAAAAATTAATATAGAACATATCCATCAATCAATAGTGAAAAATCTCCCTAGTTTCCAAAGTCTACCTTAGAAGCTAAGGATATTATTTGGTTTCTCCTTATAAAGCGAGATATTTCTTTTAAACTCAATAAGAACTGTGAATTTCCTAAAAATACTTATATAATATACCAGAAAATGTTGAGGAAAAAGTAAAATCCCTGTGAGCTGAAATTTAATAGATTGCAGTTGGTGGCTCCAAACTGTTTGTGGTCAAAAGCATTTTAAAAGCACAGTGTTATTACACAGTGGTTAAGTCAGGTTTTCTTTCCTTTGCTGTTTTTTTTTTTGTTTTGTTTTGGGGTTTTTTGTTTGTTTGTTTGTTTTGTGGTTTTATTTTGTTTTGCTTTGTTTTTGTTTTATTTTGTTGGAGGGTTTTCTGGGGAGGGGAGAGGGTTTTAAAATCTCTAGTGTAATTTTTTACCAGGAATTGTCACCTTTATCAAGTCTTACATTAACCCAAACGCCAGATGTTAATTTCTCTGAACTGTTTTTGTATGCCTGCCTTTTTGGAAGCACCATGGCAGCCATAAGCCAGTTTCAGGGGCGCTGAGCACCCAAAGCTCCAGTTAAATCAGGGTGACTGTGGATACTGGGTGGCCTTTAAAACAAGTTATAAGGCAACGCTGCTGACATAGAGAGAGAAGCCCTGGAAGCTCCTAGCTCAGAGAACACCCATTGACTCATCTGGTATTTCCATACATGAAAGATTGGAAAACTGCTTTCTATTCTCAAATCTTACAAGGTTCCTGGACTACATTCAGTCTTATTATGAATTTTCTGAGTTTCCATCTCCCAAATACACTTACGCATTTTAAAGTAAATTAAAACTAACCTCTGTGGTTTTGTGCACTTATGTGTGTCCATACATGGACACACACATTCCTCTGTACTGTACTGTATTTTGAGGGAGCAAAAAAACTTATCCTGCTACTTAGAAACCAGCCCAAAAGAATGGAAACAAGATGAAATAAAGAGATGATCTGTCACCTGGAGATGCAGCAAGACAATGACCTTATTACTATTCACATCCCCAATATCACCACTGTAATTTTGTTGAGATTTTTTAACTTTGAAAATCTGGCAAGATGTCCCCCTTACCAGAACGTTGCCCTATTTTGACAAATTCACAGTCTTGTGAACTTTTGTTGTTTCTGCAAAGCCATACAGATGAAAAACTTAAGTTTAATGGCGCTTACACCAATCACTAGAAAAATACTGTTTTAGCCTGGGATTTCAAGAGCCCTGTGCACAGTTCTGCTAGCCACCAAAAAGGAAGGAAGGTGGAAGAAATAGGCTGTGTGGTTCACCATGACAGTCTCCAAATGTATTTAAAATGCCTCATACAAAAATACCAAAACAGCTCAACTTCTTTGCATTGTCAGAAAAGTACAAGGGATATAAGATGTAAGTGTGTGGATCTTATAACAGGTGAGAAAAAATGGGGTCCAATAAGATGATAAAAAAATTAACACTTAATCTGCAAAATGTCAAAATTTCCCAACTGACTTTCAAGAGTAAAAAAGGTATTGTTTCTTCTCCTTTAAATTAAAGATGTTCTTCAAAGTGAAAGCTATGTCAGACAACAAAGGAAGAGAGGGTTTATACAGGTTTAGTTTAATGAAGGAAATGCTTAAGACAGCTGCAAAAATGAAGCTTTCTTAACTGCTCCTTAATGAAATTAGACAGGATTGAACTGAGACACAAATCTGTGTAAAAGGGATATAGACCTTAGTGTTGTGAGCAATCCCTCCTTGACAGTGGCTGGCAGAGGTAATGTCTTCTAGAAATTAATTTTGACCATTCTGCATAAGGCTAACACTCTTTCAGCTTCTCAGCTTCTTGAAGGGGGAGAAAATCTGGCCTTCTGTTTATGTGACAGTGATGATTATTGCTTAATTATTTAATGTATAAATTAAAAAATAATGGCAAATAGCCATTAAATAGCCTTAAAAGAGACAGACTTTTAAGGCAAATAGCCTTAAAAGAGACAGATTCTAACACATTCCCAAATTATATACTCATCACAATGCCCACCATCGCAAATTATATCCTATCAATTTTTGCACAAAGTAGAAAACAAGCATAACTGTATTCTCCTGGCAAAACAAAGGTACAAAGGCCTGAAAAACACAGGTTCTAAAATTGCTTCTCTCAAACTTCTTTGAAATGTTCAATTACACCTTTATGACAATATAAGGAACCAAGTAAATTGCAAACAACAGGTGTCTGTCCAAAAATAAGTCAGTGTCTACTAACTTTCTGGATATACAACAAAAGCTTTTGAATTACAAAAGTGATGTCAGCAAAGTTTTGTGATCAGACAGGGAGCAGATCAGCAGTTCAAGATTTCTTCTGACCTCATTGTCTGTGGAATTCCTCCTCTTATCCAGCTTCTCTCTGAGGCTGTATGAATGAACAGTGTATGAATGAGAATGGTACAGTTCATTCAGTGGTAAAGAAAAATGACAGGAACATACTGTCAGAAGCCTGGGCAGGGTGACACTGCTGATTCAGTGACAGCCTCCACTCATGTTGCATTGAAGGGACCATAAGATCACTCCCTCAGAAGAAAGTGTATGGCGTGATGGTGGGGTAACCCTTGGGTTTGGAACTTTCTGTTGTCTGCTTGTATAAGGACACAAGCAGTACCCATGGATTCTTCAAGATCTTCTACAATTTTCTGTCCACTGATCCCCTCGTTAATTTTCTACCACGGGTTTCTCCATTCCTTTATTTCTCATGAGTCTGGGTTCTATAAATGCAGGATAAGATCCATCAGCTTCCTCCTCAAGGAAGAAGCATGTGGGTTAGTACATATTTTATTCTGCAGGCAGTCAGTGCTATGCAGAATTGGTGTGACAAGGATTTTTCTTCTAATTAACACTTGTGTACACATGGGGATGAGCATTCTGATGAAAGTGATTTGACTTCTAGCAATACTCTTCAGCTCTGTGACCTGAGAAGTCATCAGGAGGCAGGACTTCACATCAACAACTGCACATGGACTTATGTTATGTAGTGTAACATTACTCAGACAACCAAGGACTATGGCTTTAATATGAAGATATTAAATAGTACTTACTGGTGAGATAGGCAGATTTTGGTCAATGTGAATGCAGTCTGTAGCACAAAAATATTTGACCATAGAATATTTAGGGACTCAACCAAGGAAAATCAAATTAAAAGACAAGAAAATAATTTCTGGTGAAAAATAATACCTTTTTTCTTCACTAAACACAGGTCTTTTCATATGAGTAAAGGAGAAAGCAGAAAAGTACAAGAAGATTTTTGTTCATTTGTTCACCTTCAACATTCAGGAGGACAAATAGCCTACAAGTTGGATGTGGTATTGACATAAGAGGTATCATTCTAATTGAAGTGGAACACTGAACTTTTATTGGAGAACAAGAGCGATGAGTGCCGAATGGTGACTTTCTGTTTAAAATATTTGGAAGACAGGCTCACACCATGACCTGCTTCCAGTTTCCAGTGGTATTAGGGATGAAGCCAGTATAAATCCAGTTGTCACAAAAGAAAAAGTTATAGTATATATTAAACCACAAAAAAATACTTTCAAATAACATTAAGGGTATGACTTAAGCCCACAAAAGCCAGGAAATTCAGAGTTAGGGCTGCAACTCTGTCCTCAACTCACCCCATTTTGTTTAGGTATTATAGCAGATATGAAGAGAGCTACCTGAAGCATGATGGTATTGGTTTACAAGGGATAGCCCAAAATTTGGTATTTATCTGTGCTGGGTAGGGTTTGCTTGTTACACTAGAGCTGACAAAGCCTTCTCATGGAGTGGAAGACTATATGACAAATAAACTTCTTCATTAAATGTTAATAATATACATCCCTTTACCTGATTAACTTTGTGATCCATGTTTCTGGACTTCAGACTGGTGATTTCTTTTGGAGATGTCTGCTGGGACTCATAGGAGTGGTAGACTAACCTGTGACACAGACACAGCTCTGGACTGAGTGATCACAGTGACTGATATCTGAATATGCTGAAGAAAGAAGCCAAAACACCAATGAAGCAAAGTGGATTGATAATTAGCAATGAATCTCTCCTGGAAATTAAGTGATTATCTGATGAAAGTGACAAGATTCAGCAAAAAGGACACTTAAGAAAAAAATACAACCGGTTAAGATATTGGCTCAAGAAGCTACTTGAAGTAGAAAATTAGCTACAAAAGTGAGTTGAAGGAGACTGTCTGATACCCAAGAAAAATATGACTTGTATCAGTTTGAGTTGAAGGTGTAAAGAAAGAGAAACAGAAACACATTCATATGTTTTATTTAGCTATAACTATTTCTTATGCTCATTAAAGCGAAGAGTGACTGCTTTCTGGAACACCCAAAGATTTTGTATGTTTGCTATCACAAGTTTAAAAATATTTGGTGTTTTTACCAACTGGATTTTGGCCAACCTCTAAATCATTCTTGTAAATATTATGAGTAATTCCTGCATCCCTGCAAATATGCCATACTTCATTAGTTTGTCTTCAAGATGTACTATATTCTGAGGTGCAGTTACTTGGAAAATGTACCTTTTTGCTGAATTAAGGGCATCTACTCAAGGTTTTCCTAAGTATTGTTAACTCAAGTGACTTGCAATTTTTCCATGCTCTTAATAATGTAACCAAAAAAAAAGTACACAGGACTTTGGTTTCATGTTCTACACTATTTTTAAGGAAGTTGGTATCAACTGGTTTGGGTCCAGTAGATACCCTGGCACTGCAAATCCCTCCACTGCATTGCACAGGAGCACATCAGGGACTTCATCTCAGCAGAATCATGTGGTGTCTGGTCCCCAAAGTTCACTCAGGTATTGACTCATGCTTCCCAGAAATTCAGACCTTGAGTTACTTAAAGGTTTCCCAAGTATTTCCAAGAGCTGGAATGGGTCTAGAACTGGCAATGACTTTCAAAACTTGCTGAGTTTTAATTCTGTGTTTCTTCATGTGAAAAATTCAGCAACCTGTGATTCCATGCCTTTTTTGCAAGCTATGCCAAATAGCTCCATACTTCTTGGGTTGCATTTTGTATTTCAATTTCAAGACATGTCATAAATATTTAATAAATGAAGTACACTTTTTAAAATCTCAGTGCTAATCTGAAATTGTGGTGATTACTACCATCTCAAAGCACATGCCTAAGGTTTGATTTCCTCACTCCTTGAACAAACCAAATTCTTGAAAACATGCTGCCATTTATTTATTAAAATAACATAAATGAACTGGCAACTTTATTTTAGCTGGTGTTCTCTCACCCATGCTTAGGGTGAAAGTGATGGAAGTACAAAGTTGATATAATTCTCCCATTCGCATTTAAAATATGAAACCTACTCTTCCCATAAATCCAGACTAATTCAACTTTCAGAGCTAGACTGAACAATTGCTGAAGAATAGGATTTGTTTTTTTTCATTTAAACCTATAGGTTTGCATCAGATCAAAAGCAAAAAAAAAGCTGAAATAGGCAGACTTTACACAGTTCCACTCCAAAGAAAAGTTTGCTCCGTATTTGCTGGAAATCCAGCCTATTTTGCCAAAAAGATTTGTAGTCCTTGTTAAAATCTATGAGTTGGGGTCCACTTACCAGAAGTTTTGTAATATTAAACACACACCACAAGAGATATGCTTTTGAACAGCAATCTGCATTACTGTCACATAGACAATCAAGTTACCATATACCATCTGAAATTCTTTAACATTTTATGTTTGTCTTATTAGCTAGCCTCCTTCACATGCAAAGCAATATAACCTTTCTCCTACTTTTTCCTTGAGACTTAAGCTAGCTTTTATTAATTTATGACTGACTGTCTGAGAGGACACACAAAGTCAGCTACCAAGACTTAAAAAAGCTTCTGTAATTCAACCTGTGCCTGAACATTCTTGTTGGATGACCTTATATTTGCTTTGAGCTGAGGACATCCTCCATGCTGTAACTGTTGCTCTGCTGGTGCAGGATGCCTTGTTGGACTAATGTGACTTTGCTGTGAGCCCTCAGCCCAACCATGCTGAGCCCAGCTTGTACAAGGAAGTGTTTTTCATGAAATCACAGGCACAGGTGTTACTGGAAAACAGACCTGAGTTTAATTCCTTATGGAGAGATTTTCATATGCAGTAAACTTAATTTAAATTCAGTATGACACTTACCTTCTGAACACTAAAACATTTGAACTTTTAACTTCAATCACTAAATCACCGGAAGAAAATGAACAGGAGTTATTTTACAATAGCATATTCTGACACATTAAAAAGCAAATGGATTTAACTCAGGACAATGTTCTCACCTGCCACCTAAAACTGTTGAATTCAGAGTTCCTTACAAGCCCTAAGTACAACCAATGTTCCTTGAAAGGGCTGCAAATATTTTGAACAAGCCATGACCCAGTTTTCAGCACAGTTGAGCCAAACTATTTTTGCTGTTTAAATAAAAATAACAAAAATGCACATTTTTGCATAGTTTCAGCACAAAATTCAGGGGGCAGAAAGGGAAGAACTGTGGGCTGAGATGAGTTTCACTTTACAGTTTTGGAACAACCAAAATTCAGAGTTAAATGGGCATGGTGAGTGCATAGAACCACAGGAACCAAAACCAAAGGAAAGGTTGGGATGGAATGTTATTACAGCTTTTATATCTATCATGGTAGCTAGGTACTATTGGGCCCCTATGGCAATAGAATTTGAATAATGCATTTTGTAGTGATTTTTACATGTGATTCTCACCAGTGAGGCCACTACTAGAATAGTGGGTGTAATTCTTGATGTCCAGACTTAAAACAAAGATGTTAAAAATTTGTGCAGGGCTCAGGAAAGCAAACTAAGAATGAATCATAGCATGGAAAATTAGTCATAGAATGACAGAACAGAACAACTTAGTCTAGTCAATTTGTCCAAGGATAACTAGATGACCTGATAATAGCTTATTAGTGATTAAATAAGAATAGTTTTGGTAGTAGTTTTGGTTTTGTTGTTTTTTTGTTTTTTTTTTTTAATTAAAGAAGATAAATATCAAGAATGAACAACTGGAAACTGAAGCTTTACAAATTGAGAACAAAAATAAGGTGCATGTTTTGGATTATCAAGATAAAAACAAATAACTCACAAGTGTTGCGGTGAAGTCATTCACCACTTAAAGTCATTGAATGAAAAACAAATGTCTTAAACTGTTTTTCCTAAATCCATCAAAAGGGGCTTAACACTAAGTTTATTAAGACAAGATTTAGAATAAGATTGTGATAACCTCAGTCACAAGACATGAAAAACAGAATGGAAATATTCCCATAAATGTCAGTACACGAGACCAACAGATGACAATTCAAGCTGAAATTTTCTATTTCTCTGAAATTTCATATTTTTTTTTTTCATTCTGATCTAAATTCCATCAAAGGTAATGCTACTTTCCCTTCTGACTTGAAAATGCACAGTGTAAAGTAAATTTGAGGACTTCTGAAAGTCTTGCCCTTATTGTCACAAAAGCTGACAACTGTCAAGAAGCTGGCTGGTTTTCTCCTTTAGATTATTTACATAATGAATTCATTAAACAATAAAAATGTTAATAATAGTTCTCATGTGAGGCTTTTGCTTTGAGAACCAAGCATGGCTCTCTCATGCATGGAGCCAGACTAGAAGCCTTAAAAAACAGTCTTTTATGCTGTATTTCTTGAAGCATTATTTCTTTCTTCCAGAAATACTACAGAACATATTGCTAACTGACTGTCATAAACGGAAGAGGATGGAGAGCCCCCTGTTTTATCCATCTGTGAAATGCAGCCATCCTTGAATGCAATGCAACAAAGTTTCCAGGTGGCTTGCTTATCTGAAATTACAGTGAATTTGAGGCAGTTAGGTGGATTAGCAAAAGCAATCATCTTGCAAGAACATGTAAGTAATTTCCAAATAGATATTGTTTTATTGAAAAACAGTCCAAAATTTTACTCTTGCTCTCCCAGGATGCAGGATAACTCAAAACAAAAGCCAGGCTAGTATGGAAATACCCTGCATCACCAGCAGCTGAGAATATTAAATCAGAGTGAAGCTAGAACATAAAAACTGTTTTAGAAGAGGGTTTTTAGTGACACATTTTTAGACTCAGCTCCTTAGGATTAAGATGTTTTCCCTGTGTATCTTGCAATGAGACTAACTAAGCTACCAGAGGTTAACATGGGACAATGATTCAAGTTATGCAGTCAATTGAGCAAAAGTTCCTCTCAAATTAGTGGGAGTTGTGCTCAGTTGAGGGACTCAAAATTTGGCCCAGCAATTAAGTTATTCATTTTTAGCCCTGAGCATTCCCGTCCCTCAGTGGAGTGTGCCAAGAAAACTAAAAAACTGAACAGCTCAGAAGTAGTATTAAACTTTAACAATGCTTTGCACTGACACAGGGGGGAATATCAGAGCTATTTAGAAACAATGGCATGATCTCCAACTAGAGCCAGAGAATTCACAGGATATGAAATGTACATATGTGCTTTTCATTGGGATCATCCCTTGTTCTCATATGAAGAAGCTCTTCTCATGCATCATGCTCCCATGCATGGAGCTTAAGCTGACCACTTAAATCTCTCTGAAGCTACTCTTAGTTACCTGCCAAAGGCTGTAAATGCCCAGCTGAAAAGTGATCTGTTTATTTCTTACATATTACTCAATTGAAGTTAACACATATCTACTGTTTATATTTAAAGCATAATTTAATTGAACTGTATGATAACTTTACTTGCTTTGTCCTCAATTTGACAAATACTTAAAATGTGTCTAATTTTGATTGTGTAGCTAGATCTCTGATTCAGTTAGCCCACAGTACATAACACCAAACAAAGCATGATAATACTACTGTACATAGTGGCATTACACACACAAAGAATCACACACAATCACATAATCACTGGGTTGAAAGAGACCTTCAAGATCATCGAGTCCAACCCAGCCCTAACACCTCAACTAGACCATGGCACCGAGTGCCACATCCAGCCTTTTTATAAACACATCCAGAGATGGTGAATCCACCATCTCCCCAGACAGACAATTCCAGTACTTTACCACCCTTTCTGTAAAAAACTTTTTCCTAATGTCCAGCCTATATTTCCCTTGGCACAGCTTAAGGCTGTGTCCTCTCTTTCTGTCAGTTGCTGCCTGGAGAAAGAGACCAACCCCCACCTGATCACAACCACCTTTCAGGGAGTTGTAGAGAGTGATGAGGTCACCTCTGAATCTCCTTTTCTCCAGGCTAAACACCCCCAGCTCCCTCAGTCGTTCCTCACAGGGCTTGTGCTCCAAGCCCCTCACCAGCCTCGTTGCCCTCCTCTGGACACCCTCAAGAGTCTCAACGTCCTTCCCAAACTGAGAGGCCCAGAACTGGACACAGATTTCGTTTAAAATCAAACAAAAATACTTACAAAGGTCTTAGAAATTTATTTATATTTTGCAAGGATTACTTGCAAAATCCTAAAGTTTGGGTTTTTTTAATATTTTCTATTTTTTAAAATAATTTCAAGATATTTGCATGCAGCAGTACAACAGCATACTTGACTGACTTGCATGTACTCACCTGTTCGTTTTTTCTTCCACTTGAAAAATGGAGAGAGTCTACTAATTTAATTTTTCCAGGAATATATGGTTTTTAGTTTTTTTTACATAGGCCTGTAAAACCTTGAAATTCAGGGAAATATGCCAACCTTGAAGAGGAACAGTATAAATTCCCACCTGAGATTTCTCTTTCACAGAAAATCTACCATGGATGAGGATCCTTTAGGAATGAATTTATCGGTAATTCTCACATTCAAGTGCTTGATGTTGAATCCATACTTACATTTTTAAAACAGAAAAGTAGGGAAATGGCAACATCCATCACATTGTGCTATTCTGACACCCACGAGTCACGAATAGGGCTGATACACCCTGCTGCATGGCACAGACTGCTACGGTTTAGGAGAGCAAGTGAGTTGGTCATTGATTGTTCTTACTGATTGTTCTTGCCTTCAGACCAATATATTCTTATTGCATCATGAATTTGTCAACCAATTTCAGTTTCTCTGGCTCAGTCTCCCCTAATCACTGAATTTTTTTGGTTGTAAGGGGTCTTAAAGATGATCTAGTTCCATGCCCCTGTCACTGGAAGGGACACCTTCCACTAGATCACTCCAACCTGATGTTGAACACTTCCAGGGATGGAGCATCCACAGCTCATCTGGGCAACGCGGTCTATTGTCCCAATGCACTCATAGTGAAGAATTTATTCTTTATCTAATTACCCTCAACCTGGACACTACAGCTCGAAGTAAGCCAGCAGGTCTGAACTGAAGGGTACAGCAGTGCTGCACTGGTAAGACTCAGATGATGGGCACAAATGTTAGCATGGATGCTCCCATAAGGAAACCTTATATTTTTGTTCTTTCCTAACCAGTCCTTGGGCTTACCAGGTTACATGGTTAGGTTTTTTGATTGGCCTAATTTCATAAAACAATGTCATGTGTTATCTATATGTTGTCATGTGACTATTTATCTGCAGAGAATTAATTTTTTATTTACTCGATACAGCAAGGTGAGCACTTCTAGAGCATGATTAATCCTAATGACAGATTACTTAAAGAGGTCCCAACCTAATAGTCCCAAGAACATTTCATTGATTATTAAAGGGAGTCTAGGTGGTCAGGTCAGTTTCCAAATTTTACATTACAGACATTCAAAATAAAATTATTTCCATCCTCCACAGCCAAATTAAATGTGCAAATCAGGTGGTCCGTAACACAATTAAGAAAATACAGGCATACAACAAAATCCCTATGAATATCCGGTATAATTTTTAAATAGCAGATAAATATCTCAAGTAGCATGTTCAAAAGCTGTTGACACTTACCAATCCTGTCTTATTCACTCATCTCTATGCTGGCAGGCTGCTGACTGAATTTAAAGGTTATATATCATCCATGGAAAGGTGAGGAGGACATGACTGCTAGTACTAATGAAAGATAATTCCAGCTGCTGCCTGTATGAGCTAACATTCCCTGTCCCTGCCTTAGGTAAGCAACCTTACTCCCACTTCTGTGCTACCATCTTCATGGATACAGTGTTAGGAAACTAATTCAGCTGAAAAGTTAATAGTCGTCATCTGGATTAGTTCCTTCAAAGTCAAGAAGCAGGAATATGCCACCATTGTCTGGGGATAGGTGAGGTCACCACTTTTGGCAGAAGCATCTACTTAGATCATCTTCAAGTGATTGTGAAAGCACAACCTTAGCTGCACGCAGAGTTAATTCTCATTATCTTCTGCGTTGCCACAGCGTGTAACCACTCATTCTCAGATTCCTGCTAAAATGCAGTGCAAAGCTCAACACTGAGTGTCATTTTTTAGTGTCTGAGAAGTCATCTGACAACAGGGGAAGGACCAAAAGAGCACTGAAGAGGCAAAAAACTTGGTGTTCAAGAATAAACAGAATCAGATCAGTGGAAAACTTCATTTTTAAGTGAGAAAAAGTTAGGTGAAGAAAACCTTCTCCCAGAACATCTCAGAATATCCTGAAAACATCATTCAAAACAGAAAGAAAGCAGACATCCATCATAAAGATCCCCTTCTGACAAATTTTCTATTCCTGTTACAAAACACAGGGATTCAGATGTCACTAAAATAGTTGCAACTTTTCTTCTAAGTTTCTTAGAAATTTTCTCAGAAAATCCTATATGAGATGGATACATATAAATGAAAAGTTTCTTTACATAGTTAAAGTTTAGCTACTGAAAACAAGACCTTATAATGAGATACATCTGAAATCTGTAATAGTAGGCAGTTTCTCCAGTACCAGTAATAATACTTTTATTGTAGAAACCTGTGTGTGAAAACTCTGGTGTGGAAGTGAAAACCAAGCTGTGCAGCAAATACTGACTTTTTAAGTGTTCTTTCTGTAGGTGCTACATAAGCATCTATAAAATATATATACCGAGTGCTATATGGTAATAATAAAAATATTTAAGTACCTCCCATGTACTACTCATTCTTGAAAATATGTATGGGATGCAGAATAATTGGTATTCACAAATAGCCCTGAAAATTAAGTATATGGAATTTTCATGGTGCAGTTGCTTATGAACAAAAAATCTACCCCTCAGAAATAAGTTCTAACTTTAGCTCTCATGTCCAATAAATAAATATTTATTATTATTAATACATATCACAGTACTTTTCAGAGCATCCAGTAAAGCACTGTATAGACATTTTGAAAACAGCCCTTGTCTTCAAGAGCTTACAGGATTAAGTCTGACCTATTTATCATAAAGATGTTGATCCATATATTCATAGGGATTTTCTGGAAGTAGTGTTTTAATTGCATGTTTCTCAAGAATACATATCACTTCAGGATCTTGTAGGTAACATACTGGTAAAAGGAAATTTACCACACACACCCCTCTAAGCCTGATGAGGGCCCAAGAGCTAATCAAAAACACTACAGGCCTTTTAGCAACAAATCTGAATTAATCAAATCATCCCTGCTGTTTTTTGTTAATGTTTGGACAATCTAGTTTTTCTGCAGAATGCTCTCGCCGTCTGAGTAGGGGACAGGGAGCCAGAAACTCCTTGAGTTTTAATCCTGGCTCTGACACTGATTCTCTCTGCGGCTTTGGGCAAGGAGTCATTGTTCTATAGTAAAATGCTTGTATTGGCAAGATGATGAACTACTACTGTAGATGATCTAATAAAATTTTTCCATCTTTAATGTCTATGATTCTGTAATGCTAACAACATAAGTTTCAGCCTCTCATCTGAATAGAAGATATAAATACTTACCCAGTTTGCCTACATGCAAAGAAGAATTAAAGTTACAGGATACAAAACTTGACAGAACTGAAGCTACAATGCTTGATTAACATCTTGTTTAGTACCTTGATAATAAATAACACCTATAGGGACTGTGTAAAACAAGGCCAGACTGAATATCCTTCTTTCAACTCTACTAATCATTGTCTGAGCTGGAGTTTGTTGGAAAATTCTGTCTCTAGCTAACTGTGTACCCCTATTTTTTGTTTAGGCAGTGCTTCAGTGAAATGATTCAGAAGAGTAAAGCAACCACTACTAAGTGGTGAACTTTTTTTTTTTCTGGGAAAGGTAAGGGAATAGGGTAGGCACAATAGGGCAAATTTACAGGAGTGATGCTTATGCCAATGCACACAATGACATGGTCATTGTGGGAATGTCTGCACTTCCCAGCTGCTATAACCAGCTCAGCTGTACCCACTGTTTGCTGACTTAAGATGAAGATTCTTAAGGGGGGCTCTAACTTGACACAGGGAATGGACTGAAGAATAATATATCCAAGATAACGCTCCAAAAGTACAATTACAACAGTATGCTTCTGAAATATGTTATTTAAAATTTCTAGGTTTAGAAAGACAGAAGGCATAGAATTACAGAATCATAGAACTATAGAAAGGTTTGGGTTGGAAGGCCAACCAACTAGATAGATTGTCTAGTTCCAAACCCCCTGCCACAGGCAGGGACACCTTCCACTTGACCAGGTTGCTCACAGCTCCATCCAGCGTGGCCTTTAACACTGCCAGGGATGCGATGGTAAATGAATTATCTTGCACGTGTAAATATGCTTCATTCACTATGCAAAGAACACCAACCACAGTAACCATTGTAGTCCACAGCTATGGACCCATCCTGCCATTTCAATGTATGTGCAAAAAACTCAAAGGTGGGACTGCTCCTGATAATACATAATAAATCTAGCTCTTCAGCTGTACAGCACTGACACATCAGGTGGAAGGAGACAACAGAGAAGAGTAACCAGAATATGTTTCAGTGAAGGACAGTTACAAGCAGACCTACCTAAGGACTTTGTAATTCTCCTAAGACAGTGAAATCTGGCTTGCTCACACCAGACAGTGCACAGACGCAACTTTACAGAACTGGTTGCTAGTGAGTAATACCAACATTTAGCAGGGATTTCCCTCTCATTGTTTTAGCAGGATATATTGTTTCTTCCACAACTGAATTTTCTGTATTGACTTATTTCCTTTGATAAAAGATGACACCTTGGCCCCTGACTCCATTGCTACACATCATAGCAAGGTAGATAAAGAAGGGTGATCCTTGCTTGAACTGTGGCCAACAAGTAGTTGGACTTGCTTTATTCCACAGAGAGTAAACAGGAGACAGCAATATAGGGAATGTAGAGATGCACAGAGATAGATTGCTGTCGTTCAAGGAGGATATGGTGATCTGCAAGATGAATGTTGCCAGACAGCAATCTATCAGACTGGCAGGGGTAAATAGGGAGATGAAGATGATTACTGTCTCTCTCCAAGTTACATTGCATTTTGGGTTTCTTTACAATATGCCAACAGCCAGAGAGCTACCCGTTGCAGTCCAGTGTCTATCTTGATATGAAAATACCAGCAATGATAATACATTGCTCTTATAAACTGAAATTCTGCCAAATTAATTTTCAGTCCACAAGACATGTCTTTGCCATACTGTTCTATTAGATTAATATGACTTCTGTCAATAGACATTTGCTGCCTTAAATTATTCTGTAACAACAAGACATTATTGTGAAAAATACGGATAATTACTGTTATTTACAGAAAATATTGGTGGAATTGTTAGGTTAAGCAATCAGGACAACTACAGAGGAATCGTTGGTTAACGAATTATCACATTTTCTTAGAAAAGAGTGCATAAACCTCAAGACATACCACAGTTAAAAGCTGTTTCAGCCACTGAAAAACAACTGAAAGACATCTAGAAACCTCTGGAAAAGGATACCCTTCCCCCCAGAAAAAAAAATTATTTCATGCAAGTCACAAGAAAGTTATTATCCGAGCTAGGTCGCTGACAAGAGATGTTATTAATGATCCCATTGAAATTATTAATGCATTTAACAATCACTTTGCAAACTATAATATTATATCCTGGGAGAGTACTGAATCATGCTGGTTACTTGGATGAAGATCAAATAAGCTTAGGATGAAAAGATCAGACTCTGAGAAAGTTTAGAGTACTTTGTGATTAATAAAAATTAAATGCCAGAACTACTAGATTTGCATTTAAATCTACAAAGGTGTTGACTGGACTTCACCACATGATTTGGAATTACACAATGAAGCACACCTCTGCACACACAAAATATTAACATGGATACAATATAAGGATGAGTCTACTGCTATATTTATATGCAAATATGCTAGAGGAATATTGTGTGCCGGTGATGCATAACTGAAACTTCTCTCCAATTCACAAAATGGACCTCACTGCAACACTTAAGTAATTTTAAAACGTCTCTCAATGATTTTTGAGTGGTCTTGGGAATCCAGAGAGGTCCCAGCTCACTGGAAGTTAGCAAACATTGTCCCAATTTTCAAGAAGGGCAAGAAGGATCACCTTGGAAACTACAGGTCTTCCAGTCTCACTTTAAGAGATTTTTAAAACCCAAAGAAATAAGTTTTCAAGTTGGCCATACCTGTGAAAGCACCAGTGGGAACAGAGTAGTGTTCAAAGAGAGAGCCTGGTGCAAGAAAAAGGGCTATTCAGCAGTTAGTGAAACATACAGTTAAATGTACTGTTGAAGACAGGTACTACTTAACTACATATTAATTTTCCATGCTGAAAGGAGCACTGAATTAAAAAGACAAACCCCTCTAAAACTCACATATAGAAGATCTAAAGTACAACCTCAGTGCTACAGGTATTTTTCTCCTTCCTGCCAACATTTTCTATTCTTTATCCATTCTTAAATTGTAATGAATAACCAGAGATAATTATCACATTTCTGTAATGACAGAGAACCTGCACATGCTAAGATAGTGGCATAATTTGATATTTATGAAATGCTTCTTTATTTATGAAGCATCTGTCTTGAAATTTAATTACCACCACCACAGTGTTTCATTACAATTCTAACACAGATTAATAATGAACAAGATTCCTACCCAGGCTATTAAAATTTGAAAAAAAGAATATCCTTTGATGAATTCAAACCACCACCTCATGCAGCTACTGTACGAAAGTCTCGGTACTTTCGTTTATTTTTCTGTTTCCTATGTCAGTCAGAGAGGTTAAAATAGGAAAGCCAAAGGCTGGAAAAGAAACAAAATGAAAGAGGGACAAGGGAATGGGTGTGTGAAAAGTTAGGGAGGTTTAGAGCAAAGGGCTCAGATTACAGTGCACAGAGAGGCCAGAGAAATATTTAAAAAAAAAAAATTATGAAGTTTATAATATTGGACACAGAATTAAAAAAAAAAAAAATAAAAAAAAACGTCTAGAGAAACAGCATAAGAATAGATAGATGACAGATGTGGGTGGGTGAAGAGAGAACAAAATAGGAAAGGCCAGATCTTGTTTGCATGGAAGTCAATGGCAAAGCACTTGTTGGCTACAGTGGGAACTGGAGAGGCCCAGAGTGAATGAAAATTCATTCCCACCAGGGTGGGAAAGCAGGGAGAACTGGCATAAATAGAAGTATGAATACACATAGGGAAATTAAAAGCTGAGAGCAGTAACTGAGGCCCAAGGAGACAGAGTCAGAAGAGCTTCCATTTATAAGGCTGCTGGGAAGCCAGGGGCCCTTGGCACATCACAGGAGTGAGGGCCTGACTGAGACCCAAACTCAAAAGCTCTCCCAACTTCAGCCACCAAGGATCCAAGAACTAGGATCTTCACATCACTGTTTCAGATTTTGGAAAGATCTCTAAGTGCCAGGTCATGTCACGTTTACTTCATAGTAACTAGATGTAGAGACAGCCGGGATGGTTTGCCCTGCCAGGTGCTATTGCCTGCAGTGAATGGACTGAGGGAGCTTTGAGCCATTGTGTGTAGCACAGGAACTGGTGTCTATGGGGCAGGCAGCTAAGGGGTTTTAAACTAAGAACCCAGTTTCAGTCACCAAAAAGTTATCTATTTCACCTATCCATACATTTTTACCGTGCATCTTGCAATACATGGTGTTCTCCTTAAAGTCCTACTTTTTCATCTTTTTCCCCTCTTAGTCACAGAAATAAAAATTTGACCTAAGCATTTCCAAAAGCTTACAGAAATAGACAGATAAAAGGAAACAAGGCATCATTCTTGGGGTGTGTTTCTATTTTTAGGCTATGACTTTCTTAATCCTTGCCTTAAGGCCAGTTAACCTACTACCCCCAAGTCTCATAATTTGTTCATGAGCTAGCAAAGATTTGTTAACTCACCAGCAAAGTATGTGTATCCATTCCCCCCTAGTGGAAGATAAAAGCCTTCTGCTACTACAAATTACTTTTTCAGCTCAAGTGCTACACAGTTGTGTTCAAGAACCCAGACCCACTGATGAGAAACATGAGGATCCACCATATATGGCAGGATTGAATTTTCTGTGGTTTTTTGGTCTGATTTTTGTTGCTGCGTTACTGCGTTGCAAACTGCTTTAGGAAGCTGTGACGTGCCTCCCTCGTGCATACGTAGATACAACCAAAGTCCATGACAATGTAGTTCTTCCAAGTGAAGCCAGGCCTGATTTAGTGCATGGTGCTCGAGGCTGTCTGTTGAATGGGGAGAGCTACCCGAGTTTTGCCATAAAACCTAACATTGAGACTGAAACATGCAGGAGGCAGAAGGATGTCCTCAAGGCTAGAGTAGTTAAAGCTTCCCTTGGGTACATTGATTCTGTCTCAGCTCCTAGGTGCAGCTCTTAGGTGCTGCTGGGAAAGTCAAAGAATCTGAAATTTTCTGAAGTGGACAACATGGTTGCTCTTTGTTTGTTGTGCGGTATGAAACCACATAGCAAGTGTACTGAGCTCTTACTCCTGTAACTGAGATCAGTGAGACCAAAGAGGCCTCAGGGTGAGCTCTACTCTTCACTTACACTGTTCTTATAATGTCAACTAAACTGTCACCCTGGCCACTTCATGTTCTTTCACTGTTTTATCTATAGTCTGTTGTAGTTCTGTGATAAAAATAGTCTGTACAGGACGGGACTGTTTCTAAGATGAAATCATTCTGAGTTCCTATAAAACCCCTCTGTTTTGATGCCTTGTGAAGGCTGACCTAGAACAAAGGCTAGATGGAGTTAAAGAATAAAGTAGGTATTTATTAAAAGGCCTCAATGGGATACACCTTGGGCAGTACAAGAGCCCAGCCAGGGCTACACCTGAATATGAACCAAAATGGACACCAAATGGTCGACTGGTCATGAGGTCTCTCACTTTTATAAGTTCTGGTCTATTAGCATATTGGAGTTAATTGTCCAGTTATAGCTTTAGGTTATGAAGTCCCATCCTTCTTGTTTTTCTCTCTTCAGTCCACATTGTTTATGCTCTTGGGCCTGAAATTTGGATCGGTTGTCCTTGGTCCCAAGCTAGGAAAGGAATTGTTTTGTCTACCTACTCTGTGAAGAGAGCTTACTATCCCCTAATATGAAGCTCAGAACTATACACTAAAGCAGTACAGAATCGGAAAAATATAAAAGCTGAAACCTAAGGCATCAGTTTCAAGCCAATCTTGGAATCACTTCATCTCCATAAGAGTCTCAATAACCTCACAGTGTAATAAGAGTCTAAAATTCTACTTCTGCTATTCACTGAGAGGTATGTCACTGTAAATAGGGCCTATTTCAATCCAACATACTTTCCTTAGCCTGATTTGGCTTTAGAAACTCTAATTTTTATCTATTAAAAAGCTTACTCCCACTGATTTCTGTTAAAACCTAACTGACCAAGAAGGTGGTGCCTCCTGTTAGGCAACAGTCTAGTCAATATGGCATTCCTTGGGGATATAGGAGGTGCAGTCTCAATTTTCCTTTTCTTCTGAGGTGAGTCATGCTCAAAGCTTCCACACAATAGACTTTGGGGAATGCAAGGAAGGGAGGGTAGAAACACTGGTTCCTTTTGAAACTCTGCCACAACATGAATGGATGATCTTCATAAACTTTCTGGACAAGCTTTAGGCTCCAGGAAACAGCAGGACTGCATCAGAAACTCCTGCACTCCATTGTAGATTTTTCTTTTGTTTTTTTTTTAAGGACTACTCATTGGAAAAAGCAGCAAAATAGATATTCCCTACTTTGAGTAGCAGCTGCTCACTCATTTCCTCCTTCATTCTCAACTGCATGCTCTAGCCATTAAATTAAGAAATATTGGTTCATTTTGTCTTCTTTCTTGCCTTATTGAGTAGAACTTGCTTTAGTGCACAGTGGAATGGCTGTTGAGCACACTTTTTATTCCCCTATCAGAGTGAGATTGAAAATAATGAAACCTGGATTTCTAAAATGTCAAGTAAATGCTTAAGCAGTAAACTTTTGCACAACCAACATCACAGTAAGAGTAGCCTCAAATCCTTTGCTGCCTCCTCTTCTAGTCAAATTCAGAAATAATAATGTTCCCTGCTCTTTACTGAAATGAAGAACATAAGTACTTCACCAAGGATGAGGGGTAGACTTCTGTCCAAAGTGCAAGGATGTGTGATCTCACACTCTTGAGTAAGATTTTTAAGGTTTCACAGTGGAAAGACTTTAAGTGCATTTTTTCTTTTCAGTAACCCTCTATGTGTCACCCCTGGACAGCAGTATACTCAACTTGAGAGTCAATCCACACAGCCCTCTGAAATATCTTTACTCTCCCTTTACATCACATGTGGAGTTTGGGCATGTAACTCCAGGGTTTTGAAACCCTGTCTACAGTCACATATTCTCTTTGAACTGATCCATTGGCACTAATGCAAGAGCCCAGTAGAAATATTTCTGTACACAGTATAATTTCTATATTCAGGACACGGTTTGGATGGCACATAATAAATAATTTATACAGTCATATATATATTGAAAAATGAGACTGTGAAGAACTGCCAAATAAAGACCCATCTTCAATGAGCACCATTTATCATAGTCATTAATGAGGCTGGAGTTCTGTAGAAGCAGGCTGCCTAATTAAAAGTGCTATGTAATACAAACTGGTATCATGTCACATCTATATACAGAAAGCAAATTTATGTTGGAACAGCATCTTCACTGTTTGCAGTTTCTATTTTGCTCACATCCTTTAGTAAGGTTTTTTTAAGGTGTCAGTTGAGACAAAGAAAGAAAATTGTTGAAAGTTGATATAAAGTTGACATGCAGACATAGAACATCTCCATATGTCTACTGAGTAAGAAACAGACAACATTGTACTGCCTGCAGGTGTTTAAAAGCTGTCTTGGATTTCTTTTTTCTTTTTCTTCCAATGATTAAAAAAATATATATATGGGATGAACCATTCATTATAATTATTATATTGCAATAGGGTGTTGCACTACAATGATAATCTTACCCACTTTACAGAGCTTTTATAAAACTTAATGAATTTATTGTCATGGTCATGCTTTATTTAAACAGGTCTCAAAATTTTCCAATAAAAATATTTTGAGAAGTATATACTAACACTGCATACACTGTGATTTTAGCTTAAACCTCAGTACAATACTCTTGCTGCAATTTCTTATGCATTTTGCCCTAGTCCTGCCACTCCCCAGGCTATCACTTTCAAATTGAGTGTCAATGATTCCCAGTGGTCTTTATTAATTTGGGGTTTTTTTTGAAAGACCGAAGATTAAAGCTGAATCCATGAGCTATTATCAGATGGGAAATATTAATTTACTAAAGCATCTGAACATTTGGAGTAAATTTGAAAACAGAACCATCTGTTATATAAACTAATCCAATAGACTCCACACTTTGTATAGCCAGCTGCTGTCAAGTAAGAGATTATGAAACCAAGTAATAAATCTTAATTCAAAAAATGTTTCTCCATTTGAAAGGTTTGAAAATTTATTTTTTCATTCTTGATTTAATGTAAACTTGATGCAAGTTGGCAGGATTCTCTGACCTGTTGGGGCTCCAGCATTCACTCAGATCCCCGTGGGAGGCTGTGGATGCAGTCTCACAGAGGTCAGCTGCAAGGCAAGTCCTGTGATACCAGCCTCTTTTCTTCATCAGTCACACATGACAAAAGCTGCTCAGCCTGGTTTTGAGATGGGTACCCCAAAGTGACAGAATTCAAAACAAGGGTGGCATCTGCCTTTTCTAGACTAGTCAAAATAAGGAAAAAAGTCTTTCCTGCAGCCAAGATTTAAATGAATGGTTCAGAATTCTATTCATCCTGGGTTTCAATCCCTGCTAAAGACAAAGACCCTTTGTAACAGTCAGCATTCAAATGGACTCCAGACAAAGTTTCCCTCTTTCTGATACGATGATTATGGGTCCATGTACCAGCCACCAGCAGATGATTTATACAAGGTGCCAGGAACCACTCTGTTCATGGCAGCTGGTTCAGCACATGGAACCTGACAATTCCTGCATCTAACATCGCTGAGTCTGTCCTTTCCTCCCCTCAATGACATGGCAGAGAACCCTCATCCTAGATTTCAGGAATGGTCTGTCCTCTCTGTCCACAACACAACAACCTAAACGAATTTGTGCAACCCATCTGCCTTCTTTTTAGACTGATTTATGCATGTGTGTATCAGTGTGACAACTCAACAAGGGAAAACTTTATATGCACATGTATATGGATATTTTTATATATAAATTGAACAGAATTAGACCATCAGGATCCCAAACAAGGTGTGTTTCCCTGTACAACTTGTGTTTCCCTTTCTTGTACAAGAAGTCTTTAATATTTGATTCTTAGTATCCTAATTCAAAATTTAAAAAATGTCACATCATATTAGAAGAAAAACAGTACTTTTGGTAGTTGCTGTGAAAATATTTTACATACCTCATTTTTGTCTTCAGAGTAGATCAGCTATAGATTTGCCAGCAGGTACAAACACATTCTTACGTACTTAACTAATTATGAAACCTGTGACAAAATGTGGGCATTAGTACATGAGGCACTGCAAATTCATTGGGGTTTAGTTTGCTTTGGTTTAGCTCAGTTTGCAGCTCAGTGTTGTAAGCCAACAATCGGATTAAACAAGGAAGGAAACTTTTCAAACCATTGTGCTGATACACAGTGAAAAGAAAGGAAAATACTGAAAGAAGCTTTTAAACTCCTAACCTACTCTTCATCTTTATATGAAGAACAGTACATTACTTTTCAAGGCCTTGTGCTGCCTTCAGGTGTCCCACCTGAAAAGTGGCATTCTAATTGTTATGAGCAAAGGAAGCAGGCTCTTTTCCTAATGTGACATATCTGATCATATAATTGGACAAATTCTATGAAACTTCATATATTAAATGGAAGAACTATTCTGTTAACAGAACTCTCTTTTTTTTTCATAACTTCTTTACTTCTCTGAACACCATAATCAAAGATTGATTAATCTATTCCAGCATTCACTGAATCCTTTAATCACCCAGACTGCTTAATTCATTGTCCAACATAGCCTTTGGAATACAGTGTACCACTGTTTTTCACTTAGAGAAGCACTTTCTGGTGGAATAGCATCACTGACAACCTAACCATGTTAGTGATTAAGTGATTCAGGGTTATATCATCTAGCCATTTGTCAGCTCTCCATATTTCACAATTAAGTACAAAATTCTGAGTTTCTAGCCTGTATGAATTAGGCACATTCTATGCAAACTTTTCCAAAAGTTTGCATATTCTTAAAAATTCTAAATAGCAAGAAAAACTTGCCAGTGGAAAACTACTCAAAGACATCTGTTCTCGCATCGATTTATTCAGCAATCTCCCGTTAGCATGTACACCAAAGGGAGAATAGGCTCTGCAGAATGCAAGAAAAATGCGTTTCACTAACTAAATAAATTCCTTTATATATTGTGGCAAGACAAATAAATAAACCCAGAGATTTACAGACAGCCACCTTGGCTGACATTTCAGAGAGCTGGAGCCTTTAGCAATATTTTTTGCTTAACTCCATCCTAACAAAGCCCTATCTCTTCTCCCAAAACCTCATTTTTCAATTCTCCCCTGCTCTCCTCTTTCAGGCCCACTTCCCAGTTTCTTTCTCTTTTTCCTTCCAAGGTGTGATTGCTCTCTTTGCTCCCCAAAGTCTCCTTCTTGATTGTTTTTCTCTGCTTTAATGAGTCCAAGGCTTCGCTCTACTCCAGAAATTGCATTTACCCTTTTTGTTCCCAAGCACATCTGTCTCCTCCAAGCTTTCTCTCCTGTTCTGACCTTCCTGCACTTCAGGACTTTTTTTTGCCAAGTTTATTTCCCCTCTGTCTCTCTAGCCTCTTTTTACTTCTCTGTTTTCTTTTCTACTCTTAGTGCACTAAAACCATGCCACTATTTCTTCTTTTCTTTTCCTTTTAGCAGTGACAAACTAAAACTTGAGAATTCAGATTAGTAAGAGCAATAAAATAACAGTCATTGTCCTATTTTTTTCAGCCTAATATGTAGAGCAAAGAGGGAGGCTTTTAAAAACTGATCCAATCTGGATATGGCTAAAAACAATAGCAACTTTCAAGCCTCATCTGTGATATTTTATGTGTAGAAATTCATATGGAAATGCCATTTGATTTTAAACTTACATTTTCTAATCCAATAATGAAATATTCAATGCTGAGTGTAGTACTACGTATTTATATACTTCAGATTTCATAACGTAATATTATTTAAATGCTAATTCTTGGATGTCTGTTGTCCTATAGGCTTGCCATTTCTTTCATATATACTCTGGCATATGGTAAAAATTTAAATTTCTACTGACTCTAAAATTAATAACATTTCTACCTTGTCCTTCACTGATGGACATGACTAAAAAAATTCTATTAAGATTTTACTATTTTGATCAAAATTAACATTTTATAGGCTATTTGCAGATTACTTTAAATTTTACTTTCCATCTGACAAAGAAATTAACTTGTACCAGAGGAGAGGGGGTCCTTCCCTGTTCTCAGTGATGCTAATAAACATTTAGCTAGTTGATTCAATGGAGACAGGATTAGAATGTAGGGCAACACAACAGATATTTCATATTTAAATTCATTACTTTCCTAGTGCTTTATGCTACATTCCTTAGCCAAGCAAAACTCCTACTGCCTTCCTGTATTAGGTCCATCTTTATTATTTAGCAGATTGACAGAACCAGAGTGGTACCATCTATTACTACTGGCAAATAACATTTGAATTCATCTTCCTCTTATTCATGGGATGACTCATTTTGTGTCGTACACACTTCATCTTTGATTTATGTAAGACGTACATTTTAACATCCTTTCTGAGACTCAATTATTTAATCTATTTTTGTCATTCTATTCATTCGCTTATTCAAGCCATTTTGCATTAATAATCAGTCTCCATTCTTCTTCATTATTTAGTATTATTTGGTATAATGGAGTGTGTGCCAACTACAACTTTTGGATAAAGCTTCTGGATGAGTGACACATTTACTGCTGAAAGTTAAAACATATAAAACTTCAGACAGCAAAAAATGCAAGATATTTGTAGAAGTACTGTCTAGTTTTGAGCATCATAATTGTGACTTGAGCCAAATTAGTAATAATAGTATGCTTTACCCAGATATTTGTCTCCATACAAGAAAAAAAAGTTATCCCAAATAAGTTACTACTGAGAACTAGAAATGTAGCTCTATTCAATCTCTAAAATACCCTGTAGGTTATTTCAAAGGGAAGGGGAGGTGTTACTTTAGCAGAAGTCTTATCTATTAAGAGACAAAATATTCTCCATCCTATTAATAAGTCAGTATATGTGTGGTCTACTTTTTCTGTAGGAATGTAGTCTCATGAAAAGTGAAGAATGCTCAACTGTTTCAGACTTTTGCTTTGCATGTCCTGCATATGGTTTCCTGTAAACAACTGAATGCCAAGACAACTGTCAAAACTTTCTCACAGGCTCTGTAGAAGTGGAAACAAAATGGGCTTCTTTCAAAGAACAGCCCTGGCCATACTTCTCTGCTACCTGTGTACACAACCAGTCTGTCACAACCTCAAGAAAAAGGTCAAGGTTAAATTCTTGTGCACTGTGGTCCACAAAACAACATTTTGCTTAATCAGACAGATTTTCTGACTGTTTTGCTCATGTAAGACAGTGGTATGCCGACATCCTAGACTTCATAGTTTGTGAAGAGTGCGTGGAAAGTGTAGTTCTTGAAAGTCATTTCACAGAATGATAGAACCATTGGGACTGGAAGCAACCTCTGGATATTGTCTATCAATTCCCTAAAAATATCAGCTGTTCTCCCCTTACACACCAACCTTTTGGTTTGAGTAGGGTCAACTAAAGCTCCTTGTTTGGTACTCTGTCCATGGGGGGTTTGAATGTCTCCAAGAACAGAGACTCTGTAATCTCTGTAGGCAACTTCTTCCAGCCTTTGAACACATTCACACTGAAAACATTTCTCTTATATTTGACCTAAATATATTGTGTCTCAATTTGTTTCCATTGCTTCCTATCTTTTAACAGGATATCAGTGAGAAGAACCCTACTACGTTCTCACTCCTTCTCCCCCTTCTCCACTTTGAAAAGATCTCTCTAAGGCTTCTCTAGGTTTACCAACTCTAGCTATGTCTTTCATCCACACGTCAGATGCACCAGTCCCTAAATCATCTCCATGCCCTTTACTGGCATGTACAACAGTATCCTTTTTCTATACAGGGGAGTTCAGGACTGGAGTGGAAAAAGGGAAAGGGTTACTTCCCTCCGTACTCTGGAAGTTATTTGGCTAATATAACCCAGAAGTTGGCAGGCCTTCTTTGCCACAAGGTCACAATCTTAGCCCATGGTCCACTTGTCCACCGGAATCCTCAGGGCACAAAGTTCTTTTCTGGAAGCTGATTTCCAACTGGTTGGTGTCCAGCCTGTGTTGGTGAATAGGGTTATTCCTTTGTTCTGGTTCTGGCCAGGACAGGGTTGTATTTTGCAGTAGCCAGGATGGGGAATGGCCAGGACGCAGTGGTTATTCCAAACCACCCCAGGTGGGGAAGGGAATCTCCTCTGGGGAGAAGGAGTTCCTTCCAGTGGGGTAAAGCATGGCAGAGGGAGCTGTGTGGTAGGCCTGTTAGAGCCAGAGACAGAGGTGGGGGAGCGTGGCAGAAGGAGCTGTCTGGAATTGTCTATGGTCAGCTGTTGCTGCAGTGAGCAATAACATTTTCTTTTCTTCTACCCTCTGCCATTAGCACTTTTGCTGTTACTGCTTGTTTACTGATTTCATTGCTGCTTCCAGTAAATTGTTCTTACCTCAGCCCATGATCTTTACCTTTTGTGCCTACAATTCTCCTCTCCAGCCCTCTGCAAGGAGCAAATGAGAGATGCATATCTTGGAGCGCTTTTGGTGGGAAGAATTAAGTTGGAGAACACCATTTCTAAACCATGAAGCTTCAGAACTTTACATTTCTCTTTGTTAGAAGTCATGAGATTTCTGTTGACCCATTTCTCCAGCGTGCCAAGATCTCTCTAAAATGCAGCACAATCATTTAGTGTGTTAATCATACTAATTTTGCATCATCCACAAACTTAATGTGTGTGCACTCTGCCTCATTATCCAGATCATAAGTGAAGATGTTAAACAGTTTTAGCTCCACTATCCCTGTCTTGGAGCACACAAATCATGACTACCCTCCAGTACTTCATGCTGCTTCCTTTTGATCCCAGCAGTTCAGACAGTCTTCAATCCACCTCACTATGTCATCCAAACTCCACCAGTTTGTCTATGCAGATATTACAGGCAATACTATAGGAGAGTTGAAAGCCTTATAAAAGTCAAAATAAACAATATCAGCTGCTTTTTTTTTTTTTTTTCATTCTTCCTGAAAACAGGAGTTTCTTTGCTGTTTGCCAGTCCTGGAGAATTTTGCCCAACTGCCATGACTTTTTCAAGATTTTTTTTAGAGCAGCCTTGCAATGACATTGGGTGGCTACCTCAGCACTCTTAAATTATTATTTCCTCAGCAGTGTTACACCACATTTAGAAAACATTATCAAAGCACTGCTGTAGCTAATTTATATGTATATGCAGAAAATAAACCTTGAATTGTGTGACAGCTGTGTTTTCTGATTTATGTTGCACAGGTAAAGGACTTAAATCTACTTCAGGTGATTCTTGCACTAGCTATTCTTAGCAAAGCCAGTAATTGCTTATTCTCCCTATTCTTCCCAAGATGCTAAGGGCATCACCTGAGTTTAAATAAATCATGAAACAAAAGCAGAATAAAGTTTATTTCACTGAATAGGTGTCATTTATCTTAAATTGTCCATGGTGAGAAAGGATTAGCTATGTAAACAGTAAATGAAAGGAGACCTACTTGGCTGCTGCAGGTTTAAGAAGGAAAGGAAATAATTGAATATCATGTTAGCAGACTCTCACTTCTCCTACAAAAGGGTATACTTGGAAAGAATAGCTACTCAGATTTGTGATGCTCATTATAACATTGCTGGCCATTATTGGAGATTCCTGTTTGTCATCAGAAAGATACACTCCTATACTTTAAATTATCTATAACAAGGTGCCAAATTCCAGCTAAGAGAATATAATCTTTTTTTCACACAAACATGCATGAATTAGCTGCCTAATTTAGTACCTAATCCTTCATCATTAGCTTAATACATACATGCCAAAGGTATATGTACTATGAGCAAACCCAAATATCTTTTTCTAAGATATTAACAGTAATATCTTCAGCATAACTGATTTCCAATTCTTGTATGTTTAGCCCATGTCACTGGTTCACATACCACTCTGCATGCATTCATTTTCTGGCTGCTTCTGCAATTGGAGTTCAGAAACTATTACCCACTCTGGTCACACCAAAGAAATCAATCAATGATACTCACAGTCTTTTAGGGAACTACATGTTATTTTCCCTGTTTTAATTCTGTTATTCCAGTAATCCAACACAATGTCCCACCACTAAGAAAATGGGCCAAATTTTGTTAATTATTGCATCTGCATATAAATCAGCTTGCTCTGTAAGTTCTACCAGGCATACATATTTTTAGAATATCTCGGATAGCTCTCAATAAAGACTCAGACACACCATCAAGTTGCTTGACAAATTATTGTACAACACATGATCTTTGTTTGCCAGTTCACTCTGCCAGAAACAACGGGAAATTACTGTGACTTAGATCAGTCTGCAATGAAAACAACTAAAACTGAGACTCATTTCTGCTCATGCTAGAGGCAAAGAAGACCCACTTAGATTTGCAATAGTTCAGCTGACAGAAGACAGCATGTTAACACACCATAACTTGATTTGAAATCCAGATTGATAGCATAGTACTGACTACAGTGGACCTTCAGCTGTGCACTGAACATACAGGTCTAACATGTCCATTTGAACACCCTGCTTAATTTTATGTCTTCTGGAATATTTTGTGGGAAAGAATATTTCATCCAAAGACTTAAGCTAAAAGCCAGTAATTACTAAACTAGTAACCTGGAGTGCCTTCTGAAGTGCAGAAGAGGAAGACTGACAATATTAATCATATATACAGACACATACATATGATCAGAAATGTACTGATGCCGTTTGTGTTTTGCCTTTTTTTCTATGTTTTCTGTATTCTTCACACATATATTTGTAACTCTGTCACCCATTGTATTAGTAGCTAGTTTTCCCAGTTCTTTTCCGTGGCCTTTCCCTAAGCAGAAAGACAAAACAAATTCCAGAGCTCCAAGCCCAGGGAGGTACTTGGTTCTTCCCAGGAACCAAGGCCGAGAACAACTCTTCAAGATACATTCTCATGGACAAAGTGCAACTGATACTGAAGGGGGGCTGCAGAGAAGGGGCTTGACCTAGGGGAAAATTCATCACAACTTGTTCTCCTAATTGGTGCTTTTTATAAATTATGCTAATTTCCTAAAACCTATAAATGTGTACTGATCCCTGTAGGGGTGGGCTTTTGTGGACATCTTTCCATAACTGCCTCTGAAGGCCTTCGTTAAAGATCATCTTTTATATTACCTCCTTACTAAAACTATCCCGAGTTTCATTTCCAGGCTGGGCAAAAAGGCAACAGTACAGTAGCTATTTATTGATTGAAGCGCCCCAAAACATCCTCTGTCTTTCTCCCAGTCCCCTTTTCTCCAGAGATTCAATGCATGTCTTTATGTCAACAAGTTTTCACTTGATGGTGGGTTAATGGTTGAACTCGATGATCTTAAAGACCTTTTCCAACCTAAAAGATTCCATGGTTACTGAATTTAATTATCTCTGGGATCTTTCTGCACAATAGTATGTGTAAAGAGTTCCCCACAATGAAGCATATTCCATGCATGATCGAGATGTTACTAGCACAATGTAAGCTAACAAACACATAAAAAATGCATTGAAATATTTTAAAGTAAGAAAGTGTTATAAGTTTCAAGATCACTGTTTTCCAGTTCAATTAATTTTGAATATTCTTTTACTAATTTGAGGGGATTCTAAAAGTATCAGAGCTCTTAAGTTCTGTTTGGCTAAAATTTCATGCAGTGGTAGGTTAAACCTTTTCAATGATCTCAGGATTAGCCTTAGCTTTCAAAGCTCATACAAAGGAAAGTTCTATAGTCCTTTCATCTGAGATGTTATTTTCTTTAGGATTATGAGATAATGCATCTGGAACAACATTCATTCATCCAGGTTTGTGGTTTAGCTGAAAGTCAGTCCAAATTCCTGTAATCGCAAGTGACATCTGGCTAAACATGCACTTGGGTCAAGTTTAGACCTCAGCCACTATAAAGGGCTGTGGTTAAGATAACATGCTCAACTTGACACCTCCCAAACAGTGGAATACACACTCAGTCCACACCAACATAACAAGTTAAAGTTACATCTTTTTTTGGTTTTTTGTTTCTCGTGGCTCAACATTTTCTTTCAACACTCTTCAAGATGTTTTTATCAAAAGATTTTTCTGGTGTTTGTATGGTGCTTGCTACAAGAACATAGGCTAAAACATGCTCAAAATCTACCCGTGGGGTACCTGATGTCTTCTAGTGTCAATCAAATTATAAACCAGAATTTCAGAGTGCTAAACAGTAGGTCCAAAGGCAGGAAGCAAGTTACAAAATCTGAACAGCCAATTTATGAAATGGGAAAAAAAGTTAACTAGTTTGAAGGTAGAACACATAGCAAAAAGTCTATAATTCAAAATCAACCAAAAATTCAGCTGTACTTTAATCAAGTTATAACAAAGCTAGGGAGCTACTTATCTGCTTGCACCAAGTGTTTCAGATGAGACTTAGCTTCTCTCATTACCTATTTTCTGTATGAATGCATACTGACATTCTCTCATAATTATTTTCCTTAGCTCTGAATGAGAGACTGAATTTCATGTCAAAGTTCCTCCAGGGCCTTGAACTGGTCAGTCTTGCTTACATTTTTAAGGGTTCAGAAAGAAAAGTTACTCTTTCTGAATCAACAACACTGATAAATCTCTTTCTGCATCTTACATCGCTGTAGAACTGACAATTCCAATCTTCTCAGCTATTTAGCAACACTGAATTTAACACATACTGTTAAGTAAGGCCATGAGAAAAGTAAAGTAGGTTATTATATCTGTCCAAAATGTATCTGTTCACAATGTTAGACTTCCAGTGAATACCTATTAATGTTATATGGCACAAGTTACACCCATGGCATTCAATGATTGGACATCACAGAAAAAAAAAAAGTTTAATTAAAAGCAAAGCTTTTAAAAGAAAAGTGTCTTTTATACCTCATTCCACCTGAAGTTCATTATCCCAAATCCTCAGTATGGTAGAGTCACTAAGTAGCAGTGAAAAGCTACTACATACCTCAGTATGGTAGAGTCAGTAAGTAGCAGTGAAAAGCAGAATTAAAGCTGAAGGATGCAGACAATTCAAGAAAGTGCACATCAATAAAAGTAAAGAATGGCACATAACACAGGGGAATCACAAAACTTGTGGTGCACTGCAAATTATACAGAAGGAGAAAAAAGAAAACTGTAGGGCAAGAGAAAAGAAAGTGTCACAAACTCACTCCAGGAAGAGTAGAAAAGAAAATTAGATACATATTTTATTTAGGTTTTGTTGGGAGGTGGGAGGGTTGTAATATCTGATTCAGCTTGACTTTGGACAACTCCTAAGCTTTTCTGCTTCTAAAAATCTGCTTTTCTTTTGAACAAGTATATTTTTTATTCCTTGTATGCTTTCTACTGCTACTACTATTTTTTAAAGTGGCCCCTCTTTGTTATTGTATTTACAGCTCCATCCTACTCCTCCCCAGGGCACTTTTTTAACTGCCTCCTTTTCGCTTTGGCTCCGAACTGAAAGTAACACCTACACTGTTGATGGCTTGGTCACGGTCTCATAATTACCCCCAGCTGTTTGTCCAGGAGGCTTTCTTTCTGGAATTATAACTTGTTTGTACATTTTTCTATTGGTCAGACGTGGAAAAGCCTGTAATCTGAAATAACTGCATAGTAATTCATGTATTAACCAGGTCATCTTCTGTTTACATATGATTTCCACTTAGCATTCTCTTACTTTCTCAAAGATAAGCCCCAAGTTCAACACCTTTTTTTCATTAAGCATTTCCTAAAGGTTTTTTGGGATTTGGTCCAGCACCCATTTATAACAGCTTTCAGTATATTAATATTTGGTAATACTGCAAATAGAGTTTCACATGGAATAAAGACTGCCCAGGCAGTGTCATTGAGAATCAAAACTTTTTATCCCCCTGAACTTCTGCTCGAGTTCCTTGTATTGCTGGATGCAAACCAAACGGGTTTGTGAATGAAGCATTTCCAGAATTTTATCTAATAGTCTTTGGAGTGATCCAGTCTACCATATAGGATAAATGCACAGAGTGATATGGGGTAGAATACTTTAAACTGAAATGATACAGAAGTACATAACTTGGGTGAGCTAAAACTCTTCCTGGTAAAAATCAGTAGTTCACACAGAGTTAAATACCAACCATCCAACATTAAGGCTATGAACACATTCTTTAGCTCAAATTCTCTATCTTTTCTTGTCAGTATGATTAAAGGCTCAGATTCAGTGTAACTGATGTCTACGGAATTTTAATTTTCCTTTGATAAACTGACAAAAAAGTAATTTCTTTAATCTTAATCCAAAGGGCACAATGTTACAATGGACTCCTTGTGCGTTTCACCAAAACATGTGAAAATCTCTTCATATCTCCAGAGCCCTTTACTAGAAGCCACTACAATACTCTGCCAGATACAGGGCTACAGGCAGTAGATTAGTCTGGAGCAATTAGCCATCAACACTTGGTAGTTGTTTTTGTGGTGGGAGAGAGGTATGTGTATAATTTCCCATAAAGGTGACAGCAAAATTATAATTGGTTCAGAATCAATCTAGGTGGAATAGAGAGAATATGAGAGTAAGCTGGAGAGCCCAAGGCCCTGCATGTTAAGGATGTGTTCTCCTAACTGGTGTTGGGGGAGTGTGAGAGAGTAGAGGAAGTGTTTGAATTCTGGGTTCTCCTAAGTGCACTGTTTTGCCTCAAAGTCCCGTTACAATTGTCTGGACAGACACACAGACAGTCTTAAAATATTTTGTGCAGAGTGGGGCTATACTGCTGCAACCATTATAAGGGAATTACAGGATCTCAAGTCTAGAACAGAAGTGAAAAATGGAGTTTATAAGGTTCCAGTGCTATAACATGGAACCATCTTTTTACCCCTGTTCTGTTTCCTCTCAATAAATGCATACATACTCCTGAAATGTTCATACCCACATTTTCTGTGGATATGTAAATGGCAAATGCAACATCTGTATTTTAATTTGTTGCCTCTTATATTTTGTGCACTGCTCCATTTAAGAAGAAATGTAACATGACAGAAGTTGGGCTCAAAGGAATTCATCATGTCTGTACCGTCACTGGAATGAAATGTCTCTTTCTCCTATCCCTTGTTCCCATTTTCATTCAAATTGGACGGAAGAAACAGTCCTAGCAGATTCAGCTTGTCAGCTATATTACTGGTAAAAAATCTGTTTGGAAACCAGATTCCTCCACATGAAAATGTGTGTGTTAATTAGCCCCTTTTGTGTCAGCCTGTTTCTGAGCCAAGTCTGAAGAGTCATTTGAGGGCACCGAATGTCTGTTCTGAAGAGAGGCTTACGCGATTGAGAGTGTCATGACCACTTGAAAAACTTTCTTCAAGGATGAGAACTTTTCTGTTGGCAACATGTTATCAGGAACATCTAGTCCAGCACCATCAAGGATTTTTCTGTTTATTTTAAAAACATGCAGACACTACAACTCCCTTTGGTTCTAGCGATACAGGGAATTGAGGGCAGAAGAAAAAAATGCTCAGAGAGATTGATCTAATGAACTAAATGCAATTTATCATTAATAAATGCCTGGATTTAAGTGCCACAAGTTTACCTATCCACTCCTGCTCCATCTGCAATGATTTTAAGCACAGACCAAAGCCAAGAAATACAGCTATGACTTAGGAATTTCAGTCCCTATTAAGAAAACTGGCAAGGATAAACTGAGGGGTGTTGGTCAACCTATTACCAGCAGAAAGAATAAAGTGCAAGGGTATCTGCATGATGTGTGCCCATTTTTATTAAAAGCCTCTACTTATATACATTGTCTTCTTGGCTTTTGTGGCAAATAAGGACCTATGTTTTCCAAACCCTCCTGACTTCACTGGCTGATATAGGGCTCCAATCCTCCACACTGAACTGGAGTGAGCAAGGCAAAATGAACCAATTTCCTAACAAACCCAGCAAGTTTCTTCATTCCCTTCCCCCACACTGAGTCCATGTACTCACTTTATCTTTCCCACAACTCTTGTCTCAAAGAAGCTCAAGGGTTATTTTTTCTCATAACCACCCTAAACTGCATTTCTGAGAGGGCACTACTTCCTTCCATTCTCAGCAATTTCAGAGGCTGCCAGAGGCTGCCCCTCTTCCCAGAAGTCACTCACAAAGTCAACAAGCAGTTTACCCTCTAACTGTTTTGATGTTGGCCTGCCTTCCAGCAATTCTCAGTTGGCACATAGTCTCCTGTAGACTATAATCAGCTTGGCACATGTTAAAACACCCATGCCAGGGCTATGGCCAGAACGAGTCAAGTCAACTGCTGTGTTGCAGTTACAGTTTGCCTTGTTACAGTTTCAGCAACACACTCAAGACCAGACTCTCTGACTGCCCACATTGTCTAGCACTTCACATCTCCTTTATGTGAAACTGAGAGCATTGCAGTTTTAATGTCAAGAAATAAACCTTTAGAGAATTTTCCTCCAGCATGCTCTGAATTCCTTACGCAGCTTAGATGGACTGCATTCCTGCCAGCCCACCCCAGTATTCCAAAACATCGTGCCTAACACAGCGCAGCCCATCCTGCCCCCATCTCATATCAGACTGCTTAACCCCTGTAGCTCTACGTAAGACATGTCCTTTCCAAAACCCTGCTGAACAGACCAAACTCACTGGCAGGTTTTTCTTCCTTTGGAGAGAAGGTGTGACCATGATACCTGGCACAAGCAAGAGGAGGTGGAGTACATCATTCCCTGTGAGGGGAAATTCAGTGAATTAGATATCCAGGTCTACAGTCATGAGGATGCCCTTAAAGGCACATCTCTCCTGTCTACATGGCCCCTGTTCCCTACGCAGGACATTCTGTTCACCGTCATATACAGAAAATGTGATAACAGATACTTTTTAATGAACACTCAGTGGAGAATTCAACAGTCTGCATGACAGAGAAGGCTGGTGGCACTCACTCTTTGCCCATTGTTCTTTCACAAACACATATGGCTGTTAGGGGATGAATTGTTTTCCTAAATACTTTGGAAAAAAGCAACCTTGTCACTGCATGACTGGTATTTCAATTTTCTGGTTTCCCCCGAACTGCAAAATTCGCTAACACTATAAAAACATCAAAATAAGGCAGCCCATCAGGGGCATAAACATGTTATAGTGCTTCTAAAAAAAGTCAGTGCTTAATCTGTGATTAGTACGGGAAGCCTTTTTATATAGATTCTGTCTGTATTGGCAAAAATAATTTTATGCCTTTTGGGGAAGAGTGTATTTATCAATTGAGAAAAAAGGCCTGTCTTTCAGATTTTACTATATTTTTCAACTCTTTTCTCCATGTAAGGCTAGTAAAATCATCTTAAATTGTAAAAAAGAAGTGGAATTGTGAAACAGAAGTGACTTTTACACTTGACCAAAAAAAAATGGTTTTGCTGTTTGCAAAGAGACTATTACTTTGGCCTAGTGCCCAATATATGTTGATACAGATGGTATATCTCCCTTACCTTGCAAGAGCAGTATCCACCAAGGTCAAGGTCTTCCCTGTATTCATATAAACAGTGAAAATCCATGCTCTCCACACAGGCATTTTGAAGAGCTCTATAGCCCTGAGTGATCCTTATAGCACTCTCCACACTGTCAGTCCACCTGTTTCACAGGCAATGCCTTTGTTCTTTGACTGAATTGGAGGAAATCTCAGCAGATATGTGGCACCTGTTCCACGCAGCTAAATTCCTTGTCGTCACCTCATTGGGTAGGACAGGGGATACTGACAAAGCAGGCCAAGAATGACTGGTGCCAGGGCAGAACAATACTGCTTTCCTTCTGGGCAGTAGGGTCAGCTCCTTCCTTGGAGCCTCCTCCTTCCTTCCTCACTCCTCTTCAGTGCCATGACCAGTAACACACAGTCACAGAAAGGCCAGTGGCAGTGTTGAAGGGCAGCAATGAGAAGGCTCATTTATGAAAAGCAGCGTGTTGCATCACAGAGTGTTTATGGTATAGAGCAAAGAGAGGAGGAAGTATCCTCACAAGAGCCGACTGCATGCCAAGGACATCCTGTGAACATGAATGACATGGCTGAAAGTTGTGTGGTCATCTCATCTGGTCACCTCACGTGGTCACACATTCATTGGGGTCTTGTATATGTCCTCTCCCCGAGATATCTTCATTGCAGAGATCCTCTGGAGCAATGCAGAGAAGTACGCAGCTGTAGGAATCTAGAACCCATCACAAACTTCCCTCCTTTATTTCTCCTAGTGCAGGAGCATTTCTGGGCCATCATACGTATTCCCACTTTATGCAGGAATGAAAAGTCCTAGAAGAAGTTATTTCTTGCAGTCTACTGTAATGACTAAAGATATTTTCCAGCTACTACTGCAGCACAGACTTACATGCATAACGTTTCCCCACCTCCAAAGTTCCAAATTCTTTTCTTTCCTGAAGATATATTCTTTAAGATAAATGTTCATTTAACATTAGTAACAAGCCTGGACATGTCTATTTATTATAAGTCTGGTAAAATGTACCCTTCTTATTGATGAGGCATTAAATGTCAAGTTTATCTTGGATGACCCTTTGAAATGTAAGCAACTAACAAATAAATGCTTCTTTTTTTGTTGATATAGGTCACTTAATAGTACAGTTTATCAAAAGTCAGTCATTTAATGGTATGCTTGAATCTGTTTGTGGTTTGCTTTCTTTTTTCTCTTTTGATACTTCTGGTATTAGCTCGATTTCAGAGTTCCTACAAATTTACTGTAAAAGATCTGTTTGACAATGAGAGAAGAAGTTGCCAGCCATGCCAATTATAGTGATTTTGTGGTGTGGGACTTTAGGCCACTGGGAACTAAAGATCCATGCCAGAAAAAAAATGCCTTTCAAGGCATCTATGTTTCTTTCACAATTGTATTCACATATCCAATTCAAGCTATGGCTCAGTAGTATGTTATCTAAAGAAAGAGATTAGGTTCACATTAGGACTTTTCTGACTACTTGATATTAAGCAGGGATATAGAAGAATTTTTTTTTTTTTTTTTTTTGCCTAGAAAAGTAACATCTGGAACAAATAGAGTCTTTAACTGATTATCATTAACACAATTGTGTTGTGTTCTCAAAAAGCTATTAAAAAGTGTTAACATGGTTACATCATGAACTTCAGCTGGTTCTTATAACACACAATCAACTCATGCCAGACGTGTACACATATGCATATTTAAAATACTGTATTGTAAGACAAGATTCTGAGAACATTTTCATTAATATTAGGATTACTTAACAGTTCAAGCAGTTGTTTTGAGGACAGATTTCACTACTCATATAACTCTGAACAATATTTAAGTTCACATGTAAACATGTTAACAGTTCTGTAGGTAGTAAGGAAGCCAGCAACCATTATGAATGAAGAGAAATTTTTTTTTTCCTTTTTGTCAAACCATTCTGTCTTACCTGTTATTCAAACAATGCCTTTTAAAAAGAAGCACACATGACAAAAAAAATCAAATTCAGACTTCATTAGATTTGATTATGTCAGAATGTTAAAAATATCTCCTTGTATAAAGCCTAAGTGGAACACAACAGCTCTTTTTTCACTATGCACAGCTTGATGTACCAGTGCAAGACAGGAAGGAAAATAAAAAACAGCCATCTGTGACTACAAGGATAATATGGGGGACCTAGTACCTGTCATTAACACCTGCTTTTGGCATCAGTGTATGCCTTCACATCATCAGGGAGAATAAAAGTGTTGGTTAAGCCATTTGCTTTTAGAAGACAAACCTCCTTGACAGAGCTTCCCAGCTGTATCATGAGAACACCCTGATTAATTTGTCACATACAGTAGTGAGACAGCCACAGGCCATGTGCTTGCTGAGCTATGAAAGCATTCCATGTGTTTGGGGTGAAGATTGCTCTAGACTTCTCAGCTCACCTGAGAGCCAAGAAAACCCAGTAGCAGTAAGCAAATACAAGTAATCAGTGCACAGCGCATCTGGATCACATTGGATTGTTTGATGTGCAAGGTCATGAAATGGTTGCCTCCAGGAAGACTCAGACACATAAAAATTATGGGAGGCTGTTTCTCAGGCAATCTTTACTCAGTGAGTTTCCTGTGACTACATAAGGACAGTGAAACTGAGAAGGACTTCTGAGTTCCCCAGCTGAGATGTGCACTTTGAGCCTTGAGTCAAGACCTGAGCACCCTGTGAGACCACCTCTGCTGTGATTTCCAAAAAGAGGTGGTGCCTGGGTTGTCTGCCCAGTGAAGTGTAGGCACAGCCCCCAAACCCAACACTGCTGGTGAGTATGGCACTGAACAAAACAATTCAGGATGGTTTTCCAGTCTTTGGGCACTCCATGCCATGTGCGCCCACAGAGAAGCAATAATAATCTCACTAATAGTAATGAGATACCATTTTCATGGCAGGAGGAGTAAACTGTGAAGAAAAAGAGTGAGTTCCATGCTCAAAGAACCAGAAATTATATGCTTGCTATTCAGAAGGGTGTTTGGCAAGCCTGGAAAGTGGTCTTGGAGAGGCCAAATATGTGCTCACTCAGGTAGCCTTGAGTCCATACTTTTTATCCTATTTCCTAGCTACACAGTATTTCCCCAAAAACATTCAATTTTCATTCAGGAAAGAAGTTGAATTTACAGTGGGGGCTGATGAAAGGGTTCAGGTGCAACTGTATCTTAGTCTTATCATAACCTGTGCTTGATTTTTCAACCACAAAATCCCATTATTTAATTTAGAGTGAAAGGGATGCACTTAATGCACCTATCAGAATAATGTAATCTTCTGTAAAGAGTATCAAAGATATTTCTAGAATTTTAAAAAATCAACTGATTCTAAGCCAATATGTTCCAATCTTGCTAGAGTCCACGGTTCAATTATTAGTACTGAATTTTAAGGCTTCTAATACTAGATAAAAATATTCCAAGCATACGTGACACAAAGCTTCAAACAAAACTCAGTGTGCCTGTTAAAATTTGCTGGAGTTTTGACAGGTTAATTCTGTACCTGCAGTCTTTCTGCCAGCTCACATAACAATGCCTTCGCCCCTATACTGCTATGAAGAATGAAATACCATGTCTCCTTCTGCAACCAGCACAAAACCACATCAACGCTGAATTCTGCTCTGCCTTATTAACTGAAATGTGATCTTGTGTTCACAGCTGATCTGGCTCACACTTGTGATTCTGAATGACCTCCTCCCATACAGATCCACTACAATGACTATAGGCACATAAAAAAAGGTCTGTTAAAATATGAATCATTCACTAAAAGACAGAAAAATATAAAAAATCCCAAATAAATACAAGCATTGCAAAATATAGGTAGATACTGTGCTTGCATGTACACTTTCCTTTATGTCAAAAGGAAAAAAGAAGGGAAATAGTAATTTATAAGGAATGAGAAATCTTTAAAATCAAATCCTAAACAAAGATTTTTGCTCCACTGATAAAATCTGCTACATAGCCTGCTGGGCTTTTCAAATCTCAGAGTGTTTTGAAACATTGATGATGTGTGATGATCTCAAAACTGCACCAATATTCAGTTCTTTACCATAAAGCTGATGCTCTTGTCCATTAAAAAAAAAAAAAAAAAAGTTTTCAACTAGTAACATTTTTTTAAAGAAGCAATAATAACCTTTGATGTAGAAAATATCCTACGTAACAAAAAAAAAAAAAAA
>VZSE01004851.1:199455-428468 GCA_013398275.1 Promerops cafer
AAAAAAAAAAAAAAAGCAAGAAAAATAAAGATTTAGGAAACTGAAATAAGAGAGCTGTAAAGTACATATAGAAACAGGAAAGTCCTGTTTAAACAGATAACACAGAATACAAAGTAAATGTGTTCTCCTCCTCTTAATCTTTTGTGAGGAAAGCTAAAATTCCAAACAATGAAAGAAAATAGCTTAAGATTTATTTCTCTTCATCATTTAAACTTCTAGCCCATGACACTCCTCACAGGACTTGCCCTGTAACAAAGTTAAAACATGTGCTCTTTCTTTCTTCTTTCTTTTTTCATCTAACAAAAATTTCCATATTAATGGTTTTTTACTTCATTGTTTTTTTTAAAAAAATCTAAAATCCTACATAACACAAAGGAAAAGAGGTTGAACTATCAGAAAAAGTGTGCATAGGATTCAAAATGATCTTGCCACTTTTGAAGGGTAGTTGCCACCTATTAGCACCAAAAGAAGTCCAGTTAGCACTGCAGGTCTCGTTACCACTGGAAAGCACCCCAGCCAATAACCTTGCCAGAAAGGGGGTTTTTTTCTGCACAGCAGCATGGTTCAACTCATAGGCAGGTTCAGAGACTCAAAAAGATCTCATGCTCATGAGTCTGTTTGTAGAACCAGGACCTTATTCTATAGACCAGTCATGTGTCCATATTTAGACTAAGGATTAGTTAATAAAGCATCCTAAGTACTACATAAGCTAGGCATTGGTGTCTGACACTTCATGGGATGCACTTCCCTTTCCAGTTACATTTCACTCTTTTTAGAGATGCTACTCCTCTCTCAAGTTTAAATAACAGCCTTATTTTTTTAAGCAGCATAGTAATGAAGCATAAACTTTTATCACACCTGACTGTACTTGTATTGTACAACAATCGTTCCAGGAAAGGTTTTGTGAAGCAGGTCTTTGACAAGAACACTTGTGAATGGTGTAACAGAAAAAAAAAAAAAAAAAANAAAAAAAAAAAAAAAAAAAAAAAGAAAATAAGTAAAAGGAAGCATCTGTTGGGAATTCTTCCAGCTGTGCTTAACACATTTGGAAGATGACAGAGACATAATATGTGCAAGGCTAACACAGTAGCTTGTCACTTCCTATAAACATACAGAGGTGTTCATTCAGCCATGATAATGTTTTCCAAAAAATACATAATATGGCTTTCTCTGCTTTGCTTCTATGAGTCTCGAAGTACCTAAAGTAACTATTATTCCTATCTCACAGACAGAAAAACATGGAACTGGTTGGGAAAATTACTCAAGTGGTTCAAGTCATTCAAAGGTAGAAATTATAATAAGAGCCAAGTTCAATGTAACCATACTTAAGATCTGTTAGAGATCAAAGGTGCATTTTTGTTTGTTTTAATTCATTTACATGGGTGCCCTGAAGCCCAGAACCACAGGTTTGCAAAATTGATCTCGATAGCCTAAGCTGCCACTGCCTTTCAGAAAACCTAAAACCACATCCAATGACAAAATAACATTATCAAAGCAAAGCAGATAAAAATAAAGGGTGTAAAATACATCAAGCTTACTAAGCAGATATTGCTCAGAACCACAAAATGCATGCATGGGCTAAGATCATTCTGCTGTAGTTCAACCTACTTCACCTTTTAAGATGAAAATAGGGAAAGGAAATCAGAATTGGTCAATTGATCAGTCAATTCTGTTCAAGACGACAGTGAAGTCTGTTACAGAGAAGCACTCATGAATCAGAGTCAATATAGCTTTTATTTGCAGCAACTTTGTCCTTCTGTGGGTTCTTTTCAGTACTTAAATTATTCAGTAGTTTCTTGATGAAAGCATAGTTGACCAAAATCTAAGAAACAGAATTAGATGAGGTTGCTTATGGGTTTGGGTTAATTTTTTTTCCATTAGCTTCTAATGTTTTGTTCAAAATAAACCAGAGTATCATTGCATCAATAAGACAAACTAGAGGTGACTGATTTATCTGTAACTTCTGTTTGAAGAAAGTATACAGAAAAATGTCAGTGACAGAGCTGAGTATTTGAACGTGCAGAACATATTGGCTTCAGTCCACAAAACACTGTATAAATTTAATGGGATAAGCCCCTTCTGAGTAGTAAATCATGAGAGTGAAGAGAAATGAACCCAGAAGAAATAGTCCTAAGACATACAATAAGAACCAGATTAATTGCAAATTAAATAAATTTTAAATGGTCAAAGCAGATGTTCTTTTTTGTTTAGAGACATCTTATTTCATCTCCAAATAGAGTTTGCTTTTAAGTAAAATAAGGAGTAGCTTCTGAACCGTCTAACTCATGCAAGTACTCTTCAGGCCAAGATAAAATAGGTAGGCATTTTTGCCATTTTCTTACACCGTTTGCTTTGTATGGACATACACAACCTGCTTGTAACAAAATTTACAGGATTCAGTTCTCTTTACAGTTTTTCCTAAGTCAGCAAATAAAAAAAAAAAAATCACACTTTGGCACTGGTATTCATGTGTCTAACTTACAGAAAAAGCAAAATACCATCAAACATATGTGCTAGACCCAATTTTATAAAAATCTATGAGCACAGATTTAGCCTCGATGCTAATGATGACTCAGGAAAAAAATTATTATGTCTCTACATTTCACCTAAATGTGGAAGAAACAATGTAGGAAATTAAGAGAATATCTAAGGTTAGGCATTTTTCTTTCTGTGACAGAGGCACTTAAATGAATCATAGAAATCACCCTTCATACACATATATGTTAACAGTTGCCCATCCCAATTCCCACTTATTTTACCCTCTTTCTATGCACACAAGGATAGAGCTTATGCAGTCATATCTCCTAAATTTCTTTCTTTCCTAATTCTGACTTTTTGCTGCTTTTAGGAATAAGAGAGTAAGCAACTTTTTTGAGCAAAGATGACCTATTCAGGACTTAATATTGGGAAAGTGAGAGCATGACTACAAACAGCTAAAACTGGGAATTTCCAGTTTAATGGAAAATGCTGGTATTTTGATTATTCTGAATCAGAACAAACTATTTCAAAATTTCCCACAAAGCAGAAATTAAAAAAAAACTAAAAAAATTCTTTCAAAAATGTTGAAACACATTTTGAGTTTTTAGTTTTGTTTATTTAATATTAATTTTCATATTTTGTATTTTTGTTTTACAGTCATAACTACAGGTCATCTCATGCTACCTAATTAATGTGTAACTTCCATAATATATTATAAATTTTTAAAATTTAATTGTTCAGATTGTGAACAATTATATCTAATAGTTGATGTATAATTCATTTGAGTAGGAAAATAAGATCAATATTTGGTTTTCTACTACTCTCAGCACATTTGTTTCAAAAACCAAGGGAAACCCCATGTTAATATAAAGATATCAAAACAGTAGTTAATTAATGCTATACATTAAAATTTTGACATAATTTTATCTTTTTCATCACAGAATTTTCACCATACACCATCATTTTACACGTCTATGGATTCATTTTGAGCTGTTAATAACATCAATTTTTTCTACCACTGCTACCTATAAGCCATAATTCTGGATCCACACATCCAACCTGCTCCTGAAACACTCATGTTTTTCTTGATCAGCAAATACAAAGGATTTCAATTTATGTGATCCTCTCTAAAACTTAATTATGAAGCTTGCACACTCCTTTGGTGTCTCTTCAATACTGACAAAGTCATGACAGCTCAGACTACATGCCCTCACCCTTCCCATCAAATTTGTTACTTGTATTTCATCTAGTGATGATGCTGCTTAGTTCACCATTACAAAAGGTGTTTGAGGCTTTTTTCTAAAAAAAAAAAAAAATAGTTCTATAGCTCAAATCAATTAGCAAAATGATTTTTTTCTTGACTTCCCAACTTTTAATTCGATGAAATGAATTTTCCACCATATACTTGACTAATCACTAACTTCAACACAGAATTCCATATTAACAAAATACTCCCCTTCATCTCTTCCTCCAAAGACAAACTTGTCTCTACCATTTCATATAATGAAGAACAGCTGTTTGCCAGCCACTGTGTTTATTGCCTTCTTCCCTCCTCTCCTAAACCATGCTCTCTGCCCTATCACCCTCTCAGTGATATCTGGCATAGTGGTGATATCTCTTACAGTGGTTCTATCTACTAGAGTGGTTCTGTCTAATTTTTCTATTGGAAAACTTGTAATCCCAGTGCAAAAACACCAAACAACAGCTACAAATAATTGCATTTGGTAAGAGTGATCTAACAGAAAAGAATGCAAGACAAAGGCACACTGGTTCAGGCATTTTCAGGCATTGTGGCAATGTTCCTACCTTTTAAGAAAGGATTTAAGTAGGGACAATGTATTAATTAAGATAATTGAGTATTTGTGTATTTGTTAGCTTCTATAAAACAGAGTTGTCCCTGGAAAAACTGACACACGAGCTCTGTAGCATTAGAGCATGTTAGTGAAATCATTGGAGTATTAAAGTACAGAAGATGAGGATTGGGACACATAAATTCCTAAATTCCATCTCTCACACATTTCATATATCTTTGTGGCTACTATAATACTGAAGGTTATACTTAAGAAGCCAAACAAGGATATATATACTATTGCCTTTTAATGTAGAATAGCTACACACATTCCAGTTAGAAATCTTTTCTGATCTGTATGCCTTATGAAAATACTTTGAAAACTGACATAAACTCTGTAGTTTACAGGTGCATTTTATTCAAGGGAATGTATACAACTGCATAAGCATGCAGTCATGCAGTACTTCATTCTAAGTAGTTTAAAAAGTTATTATACTTAAAAAGGGAGAAATGAACCAATCTCCAATATTTAAGTGACTGCTGTACTGACTAGAATATTATCACCAGAAGCTCTATTTTAGGAAACTAGTGACCCCCAGATCAGTATGACCTAAGGGATTTTTAATTTTCTGTTAAAAAAACTGGAATAGCTTCTTAGTGAAGAGAATCACTGCACTAAGTCTAAAAATCCATAATGGAAACCTTTCCAGAATCTCTTTTGTTTTCCTGCCTTTTCACAATACCACAAGAACCAAAAGAAAGAAGTGAAGTGCAACAGAACCTTAGGCTGGTCAGGCGTGTAGAGGAAAGGCATTGAGAATGGCTCTGTGGAAAGATCCAGAATTACTAGTTGTTTAGGGACACTACAATCCTCAGATTACCCTGACAGCCCAAAGCTGAATCTTCTACTGCATGCTGCTCCCATGACCAAGAGACACCTGGTGAAACCTAGGAGAAAGCAAGCAGTGAGGAGTGAGAAGAACATTTGAAGCCCAGGCAGAAGGGAGATTATGAAGGGGTGTATTCCTTCTCTTATTTAGGAAGAAAAAGGCAGAAGTGTGTGCACCCATCTGTAGTACTGTAAAGGAAAAAAAAAGATAAAGATTATCAGAGCTTTCCAATTTGTCTTCCCACATTCTTCACTAAAGTTAGTGGAAAGATAGTTAGTGATACGTGTCCTGTGAGTTGCAGCAGGCTTCATCAAGGTATGTGCAGAATGGTGCCACCATTCAGTGACCTCTGAAATGCAGAGGGGACAGTAAAACAGCAGAACATTAAAATACAGCACCTGTGGTACAAATGTGTACCAGAATACTTGAAATATTAGTATTATCTGAACTAAGCAAACTTACCTCAAAGCCCCCTGTGATTTTGCCATTATGGTACATTAGAAAAATCCCTTCCAAAGGTTAATCAGCTTAGCCAACCATACACTGTTTAAAACTGCACAGAGCAGAGTATTAGCCATTCATAGAGGATACAAATAACTAAATGTGTCCTTTCTGCCTGGCAAGCACCCTATAGTTCAAGGTGGATCTGAAAACTGAGAACAGATCTGGGCCAACATGATGTCAATTGTTATTTTCAATAATAAAGTACAGCTAGCACCTCAGCATGCAACCCTCACTCTGTGGAAGTGGACAGGGACAAAATGCAGTGCTCAGAAACAGCTTTTATGGAAATCATGCACTGCTTGTGACATGTGTTTGGTCTCTGGAGCTGCAGCCTTGTTTAGTCCTCTACTTTTAAATGCCATCTTCCAAACCCAAAGGGTAACAAGTATAAACTGTGTCTATAAAACAACATCACAACTTTATTCTCAATAGCTAAGTATTGAAATGCAAGCATACATTATAAATAGAAAAACAGCTGGCTTGGAGCACATTGCAAGCCACTAACACAGTTGAGGGATTTGAATGACATCATAACCCGTGAGAGCATGTTGCTGGCCAGCTGGTGTTATTTATAATATACTCATAATTGAGGAAAAATAAAAAGGCAGAAGTTAGGTATTGCAGAACTAATAAAGTTGAATTCTCTCTTTCTCAGTGTCATTTAAATTGTTATCAAGAGAAATTTGAAGATTACTACTAAAAAGGGGGGGGGGGGTAATCACTTTATAATTACAACAGCAGATTTAAAATAAATGTCATGGAAGCCCCCCAAACTGGGCTACTTGTGTTACTATATTCATAGTACTGTAAGTTCTAGGAAATTACATGATTTCTCCTGTGTGGTTGTTGAAAGATCACAAAGCTATTTTGCCCTATTTACAAGTAGTTCTCAACAATTCTGTTATTTTTAGCAAATTAAAAAGTGCCGTTTTAGGGTTAATCACAGAGAGAGTTGGAGGTTTTAATTGGTACTCAGCATATAGGCGTGCCAAGTTTAATAACGTAAAGATACATTAAGGGAAAAGTAGATAACTGCCTGCCTTTCCCTAGTATATATAAATAAAATACCTATGCTGCCATGAATAAATAAAATGTGTGTGTATATATATATGTACAAAGGTATGCATATATACAAACATTGCCCATATGTATTTAAGTTTTTATATATTTGAAATGCAGACACACACATAAATACAAATGCTCACACAGCTACCTGAAAGTTAACCAGAATACATTTTCTTATTTTTCATGGCAGCACAAGCTCTTTTTTGTCTGCTAACCCCTCAGTCACTAATTCACATTCTTTTAAAGGGAAAAAAATATGCTTCTGTGCTCTAGTTTTAAAATGCAAAGGTATGATGTTATTTGTCACCATGCCCAAAAAAGTCCTTACTCGGTAACTTTGCCAGAAGAGGGAGAGAGAGAGAGGCAAATGCTCCCCCAGCTGTTTCCTGTCTACAGTGTCTGTGTAATGTAGATAAATGTGAGGATTTTCTCTAAATCCCTCTTCTGTTTGCTAAATCTCACTGTCACTGCTAAAATCAGAGCAGATAGAGCCTGCGCAATGGAATAAAGTCCTCAATATTGAAATGTGACATTGCTCTCAACATCTCACATCTCTCTGGATTTCTTTTTTCTCATCATTACTGCTAACAAATTCATTTCCAGACTTTGCACTTTCAAGAAGCAATGGAAAAAATCAACAGTCTTTCAACACAATTAGTTAAGTGCTGCTTGTGTGATTTCTTGAAGGTAAATCTTTATTACTATTTCAAATAATTTTTTAGTTTTATTTTGCTGTGTATTGTCTGCTGCTGGCTTGAGGACTATTGTGCACTTTTCAATAACATTGTATTAGAACTGAGAATTATTTATAAATTGCTGAACATGCAATTTTATGTGATCTGGAAAATGGCTGTATGTAATAGTTGCAATTACATAGATAACTGTAAGGGTAAACTATTGCAAATACATGTCTTAAATTTCACTTCTATTCAGAGAACTTTGTAATATTTCAGTTATGTCATTATTGAAAGGTCCACTTACATCATTGTCTATATTGTTAATGAATGCTTCTGAAAACAAGAACTTTTAGCTATTTTCTGCAGGTGCAGGGTTTTATAGGAAAAAAGGTATTATTCACATGTTAAGTTTCTGCAGTTTTATTATACACAATTATAGAGAAAATGTTCATGCTTTCACAAGGAAACTTTTAAGGGATGTTGTCACTGCAGTAATTTTCTGGCAGCCTTGTGGCATTTACTTGGTTTTTGCTTTCATAAATTAAAAGTAAATGAGAAGTTCAGTTTGTTTTCTACATTAGAAACCAGCTGCGACTCTTGCTGACCTTGCATATTTGTACAGCTTAAGCAATTGTACATAAAGAAAATGGAAATTCCCTTACATGTTCATCTCCAAGTTTTCCCTTCTAGGGAGGGCTTTCTCAGGAAAGTTTGCATGTAAAGTTTGATGTTATGACCCTATAATTTCTGCACAATAATATAAACTCTCTTAAGGTAAATTTGACTTCAGTAGGTGCATTGACCCCTGTTTCTATCAATTGGCTCTAGTCCAACTTTCCATTATCTGCAAATTTATAGCCTTCAAGAACTTTTTTCCCCTTAATATTTAGCAAGGATATTTATGTAGTTGAAAAAATGATCTTATTTTATTTGTTTAGGGCCTAATTATTTTTTTTTTAGTTGGTCTTACACTTAAAACACAGTTATCTCATTCCTTAATGACATAATTACAGATCTGTAATTGCAAGGGATGAAATCATTCCCTTAATGTATAAATGGGCATCCTTTCCAATATACTTGAAAGATGAAGGGTTGTTGGTTTGGTTTTTTTAAAGTATTGAGCAAGGCACTAAGAGACATAAAAGTAATGTGCTAGTTCCTCAGCTGTGCATCCTGCCAAGCTTCCTTGGAATCAATGGAACATATTGATTTAGGTTAGCATGTAGCCCAGATTCTTTGCTCCAAGTTAACAGTATTTAAGCCTTGATCCACTCTAGAGCATATCTGCTTTATTTATATAAAAATTACTACTGAATACTGATATTTCATAATAATTGCACATTTCTACTATGGCTTGATAATCAGGCCCAACCCCTCTGGAATAAAATGTAATTTCTAATATATAACTCTTGATTTCTTGCTGTAGCATATACTCACCAAAAGAATATTGCCTCCTTCAAGATACTTATAATTCGTGCAGATGTTCTTGCATGTTACTAAAATGACCAAACATGTGAAGAATTCTTATGCACAATTTGTGTCAAGGGATAATTTGTTAAATGAAGGGGACTTACATAGAAGAATTAAGAAGTGAATGAGATGTAGAGTGTTCTTATATGACATTCCTTTGTGGTGCTACTCTTCTGGACTACTAAAAGAGGAATGTAGCAAAAGCTGGCTATTTTACTGAAAAAAGACAAAATTCCAGCTGTGAAAATATGGTCAGTCATTCTATGCAACTAAAAGAAGTGCTTAACCAGGCTCATCTTGAACCTGTATTCAATTTCCTAATGTAATGAGATGCTTCGATAAACCCCACCCACACACCAATGCGTTTTCTTTTAAGCTCTCAACTTTCTAGTCAAATTGGGGACAATGTAAGTACACTGCTTGATTGTAGAGAACCTGGAGCAATACTGGATTACAACTTTTTATTTTCTTAAGACTATTCCCCTCAGATATAAAGGGCTACTTTGATTTTATCACAAGCATACTGAATCAATTAATGTTGTTAATTAAAATGATGATGTAAAGTTAAAGTTTTAAACTATGTTTTGGAATTTGCTTTGATGAAACAGTACTTAATTTATCAAGCAATTGATTGAACCCTAGAAACATGTGAGCCTGTTTTCTTTTCTGCAGAGTTTTTACTTGTTTGAAAGTTCTTGACTGTTGTTAAATTTGGAGATAAAGTTAGAAATTCTCTGTGGTTTATACTGTGCAGCCTTTTTTGGCTTCCACTAAAGGAAAAACAGTAGATAATCTGTTTTGTCGTAGTTCAGTGCTGATATTTATCTGAAAATGCAAGCCAGCTGAGAAGTCTAGAAAAATAAAAAATTGTTAAATGTCTAAAATTTATGTTTATTTCTGGACCAAATGTTATACGAGAACAAATTGTTACATACATAATGTTCTTGTATTTGTAATGTCTTTCAGCTTTCTGAGGCAGTGTGCTAAACAGCTTTCTGCTTTACCTCCTCAGAACTGGGAACCATCTTAAACTGCAGGTGCATCACATTTATCTTATAATTTCAAAAATATGGCAAAGGAAAAAAGAAATTGTTGTTAAGATATGGAATCATTACAGGAAATAGTGCCTCATGTTATCATCATTCATTTATAATCTGATCTTTTTTCATCTGCCATTGAAGTCATGTCCATGCATTTGAGCTTGTTGGGGTCTGCATGGCAAAGTTGGCTAAAGACACTTGTGAATGGGAAAAGAATTATTCTTTCTTTTTTTATGATATATCATGGGATTTAAAACTGTTCATTAGTTTCACAGTGGAAATAAGGGACTCATCCAGCAAGGCACTAAGATCTCTTGCCAAGAAAATAAGAATTCTTAAAAATTATTGACTAAAAAAGGCTCAATACCCCACTGGATCAGATCCCAATTGATGAGAATATAGATAACTTCATCTTTTTTTCAAAAGTTCAGTGAAGAAATATTAAAGATTAAATGGTCCCTGAAACCCTGAAAGAAACTTTAGGGAAGATTAATCATTTTACTTCAATTACTTTGCACTAGACTGCTAACACAAAGCAGTTTTAAGCCAAGTTTAACTGTATGTGGAAGACAGATTTTTAACTTCTTACCTGACTGCAATGCGAATGTTATCCTTGAAAGAGAATGAAATTAAATGCAGATTTACACCATTCAAAACTATCATTTTTGGCAAGTGATCTAAATAAGCTCAGAATATGCATCAAACACATTACTCAGTGTCCTGCTACTATACATAAATAGCTTTTCCTAGCATTAAAAGAAAAAGCTATCTTCTTTGCACGTTGGGTAAGAAATTAGGTGGACATAAAGGGATACAAAAAGAAGTGGATAAATGGGTTGGTGCAATTTTACACCCATTGAGGACTGGCCTTTCTTCACTCGTAAGTACAGGAAAAAGATAGTTTGTAACCAAATGTAAATAAGAAAAGAATTATCACCTCTGTAAACCACATGGCCACAGCTACCTAAGAGGGTATAATGAAGGTCAAGGAAGTATAGCTTCTTGCAAGTAAAAATACAATGGGTTTAATATTTAATGGATTAAAACTCACGCTCCTGTTAATTTCTCAAATGTTTGCCTGCTAGTAACAGGGGACTGTAAGAGTCACTGAATGTGGTCTTCTGCTACAGAAGATCCCACATCAACTCCTGTAACTTTGGCAAGTTGAACCTTGCAACACTTGATTTGTCCTGGTATTTTCCTTTCTAAGGTGGCTGGAGAATTGCGTAGTACTAATAAGGAGCTCTTTTTCTATTGGAGCAAATTTCCTTACAGCAAGTTTAGAGCCATTTATTCTTGTGACAATGTTGGTTTTAGTTTGAATAGCTCTTCTCCATCATATGCCATCCCCATTTCCCACAGTACATTGGCACCTGTCACATTCCCTCTTAGCTTATCTGGTCTGAACAAGTTCAAGGTTGTTTTCCTTATTTCTATTGTCCCAGGCTTCCCTTTGTCTGTATATTCCATTCTTCCATATTTTGCTTTCCAAAAGCAAATATAAGTCATAGTTACTACAGGGTTCCCTAACTAGATGTGATTGTGAGTATTCTCCAGAATAAATAATCAGTTTCCAAAATACATGGACTAGAACATGTAGGCAGTTGCAAAATCATGGTGAGGCGTTTCCTGACACCATGTTTATTGTCCAACAAATCACAATACATATTCATTCTCATTCACAAGGGTGCAGGACTCATTTTTTGTAAGAGTCTTTGGGGAAATTCTGACACTGCTTCTGCTTCCTTGGCAGGTGAAGATGCACACTGTGTCCTACATCCATTTCTTCTACCTTGGCCTGTGTTTGCTTACCTTAACCAGTTCTGTTGCTGCTGGCCCGGAAACACTCTGTGGTGCTGAGCTGGTTGATGCTCTTCAGTTCGTGTGTGGGGACAGAGGCTTTTACTTCAGTAAGTCCACCCTTTCTTTCATTTAACTGCTAAAAGCTTTCATGTAATCCACTGGAGTCTGCAACTGCTGTAAATGAGCTTAGCTATGATTATCCAGGCTGCCAGCTAGGACTGGTATCCTATATCTGGAAGATGCTCAAGCCTCCAGTTACCATGAAGCCCCAGTAAAGAATAAAGTTGTGCCTGTGTTCAACCTCTCTGACGTTCTGACAAATTTTTATTTTCAGACCTGTTATTGTTTTTCACCACTTTCCAGCTGTCGCTATTTCACCTGTTATATTACTGCTTTCCACTGACCTGTCACTGAAATTAAATGAATGTGAACACATACTAAACCAAAGACACTCATGAGGCAGAACTACATGTACCTGTTATGTCAGACTACTAGCAAACACTTTAAGTACACACTGTATCATGTTAAAAACACACTAAGCTTCAACATCTGGTTTAAAAAAAAAAGAGGAGCTGGAAGGCAGCAAGCAGAAAGTTACTGCATCCAAGTATCCACATGCTTCATCATTTAAATACAGGTGGACGAAAATTCATGCATGGTGAGATAATGAAGACTAACACCAGTACAGGCAACAGAGAAAATTAACTGTGCAATAGTGAGGCTCAAGAAATACTCAGCTTTTATGTAATAGAAATCTATTTCTGATTTTCAGCTATTTGCCACTTAAAAAAAAGTCAATGGAACTTTTAGCTAGGAATATATTCATTCTGAATACATTAATATATTTTTTTCAAAACATGATAGAATTTGTGCTCCTATAGCCTCTGAAGCTAGCATTTACTTTTAATAACAATATGTGCTTCCCTGATATTCTTGCTATTCCTTCATGGCTGAAGCTTCTTGTCTTCTAAGCTACCATTTTTGGTTTTCTGATCATACTCACCCTATTCCTATTTATTTCTATTCATGGAGTCATTTCTTTGAATGTTTTCTCCTTGCTTGCAATAAAAACAGAAATTCAGACTCTTGCACTTCTAAATTACAGAAAACCCTAATTTTCTCAACATTTAAATCGTGGAGATTTTTCTATCTTCTTGGCACATTTTATTAAAGTTCACTTTTGAAGCCTTGGTTTTACGTACGCAAAATAATCCACTATTCACAAAAGAACCTTTCTTTTTTATATTTAACACCTCAACTCTTGTTAATAAGCACCTACTCCAGTGTGCTGTTTAGCTTAGTATTCTGGTGCTAAACACAGTATTAAAAATACTGGAATCTCTCATACAGGAATTTACATTTTCCTACAAACTCATCAGGTGTTCATTTATACACCAGCGTCTGCTGCATTTATTAGCAGTGGAGATAGGGATTATTTGAGTATCCTACAAATGTTTTATTGCTGGAGTGCATGTAGAGACTGTCATCTCCCCGTCCTGTTTCCACACCAGAAAACAATGAGGCAATACACCCTTAGAACAGCAGAGCAATTGTTTTTTTTACTGTGTATGTATCTCAGGTGTTTCTCTACCAGCAAAATGTTTGCTGCTGGTTCAGAGATCTCTCATGCTTGCTTTCCACAAGAGTAGCTGTTACTGCCCAGCAATCAGACCCTCTGTTAGGTGTACTTTGTGATCCTCAAGGTAAGAGGTCATGTGAAATGCTAATCATTAGCAATAACTCTCTTTGGTTTCAATCTCAGTTATTCTAAGGTTTCACAATCTGTTTCAAATCTCTACCTTAAGCTAGGCCATCCTTAATTTAAAATACCAGGATGGGCTTCCAGTGCTCCAAAGGAGATCATTACCTTTGCAATCTTGACCTTTATCTGTTGTCAGTTTAGACTTTCTCTCTAGTCTTTGTTGTTTTCTGACATTCTGAGTTTTCACTTGAAATAACACCACCATAAATGTTGACCTTGTTTTATATGGAAAACTATGGGAGATTTTACTTATGAATGACCATCCTGGTTTAGGAAAGTCTTGCACAGTTGTAATCAATAGATTGCAGTTGCATCATTCAACAGGAATGTTATGAACATTGTATGACATGTATGTGGCCCCTTGGATGCCAAGTAATGCGTGTGCTCTACCTGGCTACTTCTTATTCATGAGGAAGAAATTTAATCTGTTTTAATCTTCTCCCTCTTATTTGTTAGAGTACAATCTAAAATAAAAAACTAGAGAAAATAAGCACATTAACGTTGGTAAAACAAATTGAGAGCCTCATATCAAATGTACTACAGAATGCAGCTTACTATTAGAAGTTTAAAATGTTGCTTGATTTCTTGGGACTTTTTAAGAATGCCACATCATTTGCAGAGGTAAAAACCCAATGAAATTTTTCTTTTGCTGTGAAGAGTATGTCAATAAAAGTAGTATTTCAAGCCTTCTATTCTGATACTCCGGTTCCTTTAAATAAAGTTTAATCAATGGTAGTGCTTGCCTTTAACTTGCACAGGAAATATCTGTGAGGAAATTTTTTTTTTCTCCCATCATTCTGTATTTCACTAGAGACTCCAAATATAAAGAATACCTTTTGGCTGAGGTGGAATTCCTGGTTCAGAGTCAACGTCAAAGCTTCTGACTATTCCTTGGGAGTTGTGGGTGGAAGTGAAGATAGAAATAATTGTATTACTTTCTGTTGAAACTCTGTACTTCCCAGCCACAAGGCTATATCTATGGCTAGGACTGGAAGACAAAAAATTTCCTTTATATACTCTACTCTGCCCAACTTTCTAGCTATAAAAGGAAACTCTTTATGGCTTCTGAGGAGATGCCCCAGCTGCTTACCACACACAAAGAGAAGTACTGACTTCAAGAGAAAATCAAATGTGGTTTCTACCACTCTCTTCTGTCTTGAGATAGACTGGCAAGGAGCATTTTTCAAAGTTTTTTAGGGGAAAACACAGCACAAATCCCCAAACTGAGCACCTACTTTTTTTCCTTGTCTACATTTAACTCCTACAAGCACTGGCTACTCCTCAGACAGCTTTTTGCCTCCTGTGATTTACCAGAGAAAAGCAGATTGTTGCCACCTTTTATCTAGGGACATCTCTCTAGGAGAACTTCTGCCCCTCATGTTCCTGTGTGACAGGTTTTGTTAGGAGAAGATGACAGAGAACCTTGCCACAGCTAGAAAAGTGGCTACACTTAAACACAGCTTTTCTTAAGGTTTCTCCAATCTCAAAACCTCTGGATCCAACAGTTGTGAAGCCAAGTGGGATGGCTTCAACATTCACTTGAATTTTAATGTCCAGAAAGGTCTACCATGGTACACTCATTATAAAACAATGCTGAGAGCAGAGAATGTTGGAAAAACTTAAAGGAGAAATTACAGAAAACTTACAAAAGTGAAAGCCTAAGAGCGGGGAAGTTTTCCTTGGAATAGTCTAGTCTTATCACAGGAATTTACTCTGTAGATTACTCAAATAAAAGAAAAAAATTTCTTCATAAATGTTGAATTTGCTGAACAATCATTCATTCTTGCTCATGCTGTTTTCTCAGGGCTATTACTACCATGACATCCAGTAGCTTGTTCTAAGGAAAAAAATGCTATATTCTTTTTTATCTAGCTTCTTCTCCTTTGAAAATATACCTTTTCCAATAAATACATAGCAGTCTTGCTGACAACACACGAGTGCCAGTAAAGAAAAACTCCTTAGAAATTTTCAGTCATCTAATTTCTAAAGCCCAAGTTAGGTGGCAATACTTATTTGAAACCATGACAATCAACTTCATGAATTAAAACTCTACCTTTTTTTCTGCTAAAAACACTGCTTTAGTCTTGTGGTGAATCTTCTGAACCATCACTTGCATAAAAAAGAAAAGAGCTGAATTAAGATACATGAGACACTGGAGTTCCTCTGATATTCTTCAGAGAATGGAGAATGATCTAGCACATGTTTCCATGTGTAAAGCAGTGAACCCCATAAAAGATAGGATTTTCTGGCATACAGATTAATGTTCCCTGTGTCAACTGCTTTGTGGAGAATTACTGCAGATTTTTACTACATAAGACAATCAAAATTTTGTGTTGTCCTTGGGAAAATCCCCAGCTGTGCACAATGTAAGACTATTAGTTTATAATCATCAGAAAATCAGGATAAGCCCAAGAACACAGTTTTGGGTAATGAGAGCTGTCATGAGATCTTACTGCTTTGTAGAACTAAGGTATATGTGGAGGAATTGCTGCCTTAGAAAAGAGGAAACAAGTAGCAGAGCAATAGGCAATTACTTTTTGCTTCTCCCATTCCCTCTAGTTAAGAGCTTCTTGTTTACTTCAGGAAGTCTGCTTTTAAGATGTTATTAAAGTTTCTAGGCCTGTCAAACCTATCAGCATAATTACAAGAGATGGCATGGCACTCAGTTCTTTAAGTACTCCATACCTGTAGGAGCTATGAGTCATTAGCTCCTCTCTGCATCCCTGATTGAAAGGAATGTTAATGTTAGAAGCCCAGCAGAGGCATGCTGAAAAGCTGCCACAGACACACACAGACTCTGGTGTCACTGACAGTCTTACAAATCTTTGCAAACATATGCTGGTCATCTTGGCTGTGTTCACACAGCAAGATCTGAGAGTGCTTTTAAGTTCCTTGGTCTGGCTACATGCCCCATTCACGTCCAAATACTGTATCTATGGAAGATTTGAGTGTATTCCTCTACCTATCCCCTAGGTTCCTTTCTTCTTACAAGAAAGCTAACCTGGAAAGGAGCTCAGATGTGCTTTAGCCAGGTCTGAAGGGTCAGTGCTCAGGGAACCAGAACTACAGGCACAGCTACTGATGTATCTGTATAAGAAAGAAAACTGCTCTCACTTCTGGAATGATATCACTGTATAGCCAAACAGCTGACACAAGTTTGATGCGTGCTCTGTTGCCCCGGTAGTAAACATTGAGGAAGTTCTCTGAAAATAAGCCAGTCTTTGAAAGAATTTTCTCATTTTTTACCACATTAAGAAAGGGTAAGGAGTTGCTCACAAAGGCTAACCTTAGTTTACTGAGGTTAATCTTCTTGAGTTACCTCTTTAATAACTGAGAGAGAGGTTCTGTCTTCTTTCTCCATGGTTTGCAGAGTAAGTCTAGGAGGATTTAGCCTCTGATATATACACTAAATTTAGTCCCTGTAAACAGGTCTCCTCTACAGCTAGTTTCTCAGGTCACCAAGGATTTTATAATTTTTTAACCTTTTCCTTAAGAGGGACTGCAATAGTGATGATAATTTCAACGAAGTGACTGGAAACAAATCATTGATCAAAATTTCAAAACTAAATATCTCTTCAAAAAGTGCCTACTATCAAAACCAAATAAGCACATTTTCTCCAGAAGTTCAATTTATATATGTCTTTATTAGCTGGTAGATATTAGCGATGTTAATGCTTTTTATGATGTTTACCTTTTTTTATGCACTAGAGCAAGCTTCAAATTTGGTCTCAAATAACAGAAAGCTGTTACTTGACATTTGATTCTCTAACTGCTATATGTATATTTGATACATTGTTTAGTCTCATGTTGGATAAAGTCACTCAAAGAAGCGCTTGGCAAGATCAACATTAATTCTTGGCATAGCTGCCCCTCTTACTTTTCCACTGAATCTTAAATACCGAGAAAAACCCCTTCCCTGACTTCAGCTCTGGCACATGCTCTGTGCAATCAGCCAAAGCCTTTGCGTATGGCCCTCTTTGTTTGTTCTGGTATCAATAAAGCATTTGTGATTCTTGATCAACGGCAGCAGGAGCCACAAAGCAAATCACTCAGTTTGGCAGAACCACGCGCTCTATTAACGAAAACCTTTTGCATTTACTACCTGTGCACAAAGGGCATTCTATACACAGTGCTCATTTAAAGGCAAAAATTCATAGAGCCATTTCTCCAGGGCTTATTCAGCACTTTAGCTCTTAGGCATGTTTCAAAATCTTTCACATCACTGAAAATCAAATAGAGACTTAAAGCCACCTCAGAGCTTTGCTAAAAAAGGATGGATCTGGACTTGTTCATTAAGCCATATCCTAATGTCAGTATTTCCCTGTGACACAAGCTTAATTGTTCAAAAATATAACAACAAATGCAAGGGATAACCAACAGTTAAATAATTTCTCAGTCTAGAAGTCAAGACAAAAGAAATACCACAAATGTATACTTATTGAAGAAATTATGCTAAATTTATCTCTGGTAATAACCACAGGAACTTCAATGTCAAGAGGAAGGAAAAGCCATTAATTCCTACTTTCTATGTGGTGCATTTAGTGCAAAACCATTATGAAAGATAAAGCCCAAATGCTGGGTGTAACTTTTAAGTAATGACAGGCATATTTCACGTTTGCATCGGTAAATGCGGTTCTGAGAACAAAAATTCTAACACATCCATAATCTTCAGAGGGCATACCATGTAATGACCAGTGGGTGAGTCCAGTTTGTGGAAAGTTACTTAAATTCCTACAAAAATCCAGCCCTAGTCTGAGATACTTGTTGTGTTTTCTGATTGAATCCCATACACAGAGAAATTTTATGTTTTCAATGTCCTTACTCTTACTAGGCAGAGCAGAATGCATTTGCTTGCCTCATGTTAAATCCTTTGCTAGTGAAAACTGGAATAGCTTCGTTTTATCATTGAAACTTTCTAGGGCTCATGTGTTTCTTGCCTTTTTTTTTTCCTTGAGTCTACAGCATATTTAAATATTTCCCATCTTATTTTGAAAGTCAGCTGTGATCCCAGTCTTACCATTTATGTAATATATCTCTTCTAGAGTAAGAGGATGCTTCCAGACAGCAGGCCCTTCTGCTTCCTTATGTGCTCATAAAAGTGTGGAACTAGGGAAAAAGTGTCCTGTTAAATCACTTCCTTTGGGAAATTATGACTCTCACAAACCTGAAAAGAAATTATATTTTTTATACAGAACTATTTGTTTATATTGTTTGTGTCTTTGTGTGTTGGGCAGAAATTTACACAAGGCTCAGTATGCAGAAAAAAGAAGGGGTTGGCTCAGACCATTCTGATTCAATCCAGCTCAGTGAACTGTTTTCTTTCAGAAAATAAATATTCTAGGAACACTATTTCTATCTCCAAAAAAGTAAACACTTAATACCCCCGAATCCTATAAACAGCAGGGTCTAAGTAAAACAAATCTTACTGGAAACTGGTTTGACTTCAAAAAAAGGTTCATTAACAGCCATATCCTTCTAAGGCAATGGATAAAATCTTAAATTACGCACACAAACTCTGTATTTCACAACTCTGTAATCTACAGAAAATTTTTAAATGTATGGTTTATGCAAAGGCACAAAAAGTCTAAGTGCCATGGGGAATATTGTAGGGAAGATGTCATTCTGCTTGTGGATCTGAAAAGATGAGTACGTTCCTAATTATGTTTGATGGCTGTTCCAGACCACATATAATAAATCCAATTTACAAGAGGGATTTTTTTTTTCAGACTTGTATTAACTATATTGAAGGTTTCTTTTAACTCAGCTCCATCAAAACGACTGGATATGAGCTTCTACTCTTATAATGAAAGTTTTACAGCTTCTTTTTGTAAGGCTTCATTGATTACTTCAGATTACATGAAAGTTAATAAGGGTATCTATTTTAGGTTAACACAGCAGGCTTAAATGGAATACACTTCTTACCTTGAAACTTCTGTGGACAAATAATATCGTTGCAATAATTTGTTTCTACATCCCCCGAATTCCTGAATTACTAGTCAACAGGTCTTCCATGAAAAAAAACTTAGTTTTTCCTACGTATTTCAAGTTTTATGTTTCTTTCCATTAAAGTTTCCAGCCTTTCACAGACATATTTAGTTTGGCAGGAAGAATCTGGTGACTCATAGACTGTAGAAATTTGAGAGCAAGCTACTGAAAATGTATCTAATTTCTTCTTGTGTAATTTGGGAGCAAGCTACTGATAGTATGTCTAATTTTCCTAGTTTAATCAAATGTATTATTGGCAAATACATGTCCTGAATAAAAGCCATGCTTATTTCTGAAATATATAGCTAAGATTAAATGCAAAAACTCCATATATATTTGCTTTTAGAACACGTCTGGGTTTTTTCGTAATTGTTTCTGGCATTTTACTCTAAATCAATGGGCACTGAATGAAAAACAGAGGCACTGGTTGAAACAATTTGCATTACGATCCTACTTATATTTTGGAATTCAGTAACATAAAAGTGTTCCTTATGATGTTTTTTGGTGGTGGATTTTTTGGTTTTTTGGGTTTTTTTTCATTTTTTTTCAAGAGAGGATAGAGGTACTGGAAGAATAGGTGATGTTATTATACCTCCATGATTTATATAGAGAAGGATAGATGTATTCAAAAACATCTCATTTGTATTTTATGTAATTGACTATACTATTCCTTTCGTGTCTTTTTAGACAAAAGACTTTTAAATTCAGACCTTTCTAGACGTACATGGTTTTAATTTGTCCACATACAGAATGAACTTGCTGAATGATTAACACTGAACAGAGTGTGACCTGAAATAAGGAGATTCTGGTTCAGATTCAGTCCATCTACTTTTGGGCACTTAAATGAGGATTCTGAGTTAGGAGACTACTCAACCTCATCCTGCAGTCAGTGAGAGGACTAAAAAACTTTCAAGGCTCTCATAAAGTTATGAATTTTCCCTAGGACATGCTTTTCCTTCTCCACTAAATTAAGAAAGGAAGCTGTAGCAATTGTATTCTTATGCTTGTTAAGTCAGTTGAGTAAGGACCCTCCATTAGGAGCCTAAATTTTGGTGGAAAGGATCTGTTTAAAATCACACAATGAACTTCCATGTAGAGGTAAGGATGCACTCATACAGATCCCATTTTAGATCAAAGCAAAACCAAGCTTATTTTAGCTCCTATGGTATAATACAGTTAAGCAAAGACCCAGAAAGTGCCTTATGCAGGTAACACCATTTAGAGCTGCTCCTCTTAAAAGCTCCCAAGCTTTAGTCTGACTAAGTGTGAATCCTGTTGGAGAAAGCATTCCAGTTGGACACAGTGAAAGTGCAAGGGAAAAGCTTATCTATCTTTTCTTTCTTGATGTATTAGATAGAATATACTCTTACATGTTATAGCAAGAAAAAGTCCTTCAAGTTTTATTCCTGCAAAATAAGGTGCACTTTTCCATGCATAAGTAATGAAGCAGTTTTTTTACACTGCTGTTCACACAGGATCATTTCTATTCCTGTGAATATTCATTTCCCAGCAGTTTTTTAAGAAATTGAGACAACAATAACATTTATAACCTACAGAGACAGCTAAATATCAGATGTCATTAAAGGAGGATTTTCTCTGTTAGAGGGCGGTGCCTTCTATCATGGTATCGTCTTGGAGAAAGGACACAGAATGATGCTCAAGCACAGTTTTGAGATACTCAGGCAAAGAAACATTCAAAGTCAGGTTGAATGGGGCTCTGAGAAACCTGATCTAGTTGAAGATGTTCTTGCTAATTGCAGGGGGTGGGATTACGTGATCTTTAAAGGTCTCTTCCAACCCAAACTATTCTATCAGTTGGAAGATTTAAAATATAGCTACTGCTGACCTAATGAGCTCACCTACAAAAGCAGTAACGTGACTGAGCTAAGAAAGAATCCCACCTGAGGCTGTAAACCATTCAGTGAGTTGAAACAGCACCACAAAGCATCTCTACCTTCCTCACTCCTGTACCCCTCTTCATCCAAGGCAACATAGAAAAGCACAGAACCACTTCAAAGACATTTGCATTTCATGATCTTCTCTAAAGTGATCCCTTTGCAGGGAACAGTACTCACAGTAGTTAAAAATTTCCAAACTATCTATGGGGATAGGAACTGTCCTTTAGGGTGTTTGGACACTGATAATCCTTTTTCAGTAAGTGTATTTTTTTTGAAGCAGAATAACAACAAGCACTAAAACCAAGAAAGAATTATTTATACTTGCTATGAATAAATATGTATATGACTTAGCTTATTTCAAGGTGTTCTTTGTATTGTGCCTTGTGCTATTCTCAGCTGGTTTGGCTTGAGGAAAATGGGGTAGAAATGAGGCTCTCACTTCACATTTGCTTCTGCATTTAAAAGACATAAAGGGTGTTCTCATATGAGACACAAAAATTATTTCATACACTTAAGGAGTTCCACCACTATTTCAGGAATTACATACTCCAGATTTAATATAGCTATTCCAAGATACAAACATTTTAAAATGTGGGATGGTCAAGAAAATCTGTTCAATAAAAGAAAAAATAGGAAGATATTTTGCAGAATTTCACCCTTGTCTTTCTTTTTGCAAAAAAATAGAATTAAATTCTACAACTGCAGCTACAATGGCATTAAGTCAACTCCCCTAATTTTTCTTTCCTGGTCACTTCATTTTAGTTTTTGAAAGCAGTAGGACTTCATGCAATAAAACACAACTATTTCCTGTTATCACTAAGATGAAGACTAATAAAATGAGCAGAATTCATAAGTGGTGATACTCTTACTGTCTGCTGTTCTTTTCAAATAGAAGTTCGTACTCTGATATGAAATAGATGAAATTCAGATATGTGAAAAAAGAACAAAACTTTTTTAATAAATAAGGCTTTCCCTGCCCCCATCAAGAATCAAATAAACTGCAACAGATTTTGAATGCAAAATTATTATATTTGAATTATGAAACAGGTGGAAGTGCCTTGTTTATTTTTTATTTTAGGATGTAATATTTTTAAGATGTATTTCTACTTTTTCATGTGGCAAAGAGAAAATGTTAAGGAAAATCTGATATGTAGTTTAATAAAGAAGGGACAAAGCCGATGCCAGAGAAGGAGAAAATAGTAATGTTAATAAGCCAGGCTGGCCCTGTCCAGGAGTTTCTTCATAATCCAAAATTATGAGTCTGTGGATACTTAGGGTTATCTGTTAACTTCAAATAGCTTTAGCTCAGTTCATTGAGGATAGTGGGAGTTATTCTGAGAAATTCTATTTCATGAGTTCTCTGTGCTATGCTCACTAAAGAAAACATTGATCATCGATTTTCCTAGGTCTTTTGGCCATAAGTGTCATTACACCACAAATATTTTCCCTTGACTGGATTCCCATTGCTTTCCTACTAGTCACCTGTTTTTCCTAAGAACTACCCGCTGAACTTCTGATATTTTTCTTTCCATGTATAAATACAGCAAATAAAGGCTCTTTAGAGCAATCAATAGATACTATTTGTTCCTGATTTGAAAAGGGTATACACATATCAAAAAACTCCTCATTTTTAACATTATTCAGACCAATCTGAAAGGTTTGTAGTGTAATTTTAAAGATCATTTACCATTCAGTTCTTCATAGAATCATAGGATGTGCTGAGTTGGAACAAACCCATCAGGACCATGGAATCCAACTCCTGACTCTGCAGAGGACACTCCAAGAGTCACACCATGTGCCTGAGAGCACTGTCCAACCACTTCTTGAACTCTTGTCAGGCTTGGTGCTGTGACCACTGCTCTGGGGAGCCTGTTCCAGTGCCCAATCACCCACTGGGTGAAGAACCTTTCCCTAATATCCAACCTAAACCTCCCTTTGCTCAGCTTCATGTTGTTTCCTCAAGTTCTGTCATGGGGCACCACAGGGAAGGGATCAGTGCCTGCCCCTCCTCTCCCCTCACAAGGACATTGTAGGCCACAGTGAGGTCTCCCCTCATTCTTCTCTTCTCCAGGCTGAACAGATCAAGTTCCCTCAGCTGCTCCTTGTACAGCTTCCCCTCAAGGCTCTTCACCATCCCCACAGCCTCCTCTGAACACTCTCTAACAGCTTAGTATCTCTTTTATACTGTGGCACCCAAAGCTGCCCCCAGAACTCGAGGTGAGGCCACCCCAGTGCAGAGCAGAGCAGGACAATCCCCTCCCTTGCCCAGCTGGCCATGCTGTGCCTGATAAACCCCAGGACAGGGCTGGCCCTGCTGGCTGCCAGGGCACTGCTGACCCATGGTCAGCTTGCCAGTGACCAGGACCCCCAGGTCCCTTTCTGCTCTTCAGCTTCTCATTCCCCAGTCTATTCACACAACCAGGGTTGCCCCATCCCAGGTACACAGTCCAGCACTTACCCTTGTTAAACTTCATGTAGCTGGTGATTGCCCATCTCTCTAATTTGTCAAAGTTCGTACATAATTGTTTGCTAAAGTGCCTAATTTCGTCTTGATTTTGTGGCAGGTAGATGGCTGCATGTAAAAGATAGAAAACTAACTTTTGAGAAGTGTTACTCTATTTTCAAAAATCAGCATGAGCCTCACGAATAGCCAGTGAGACCTCTGAAGATCCTAATGGGATATGAGTCAGGGTTTTGGGCACTGAAGAGGCAGATGGACACTCAAGAGATTTTTCAAAAGCAGTCATGTATCTAATTTCTGCTAAAATCAATGATAGGTGAACCTAGACAGGTGTTTTGTTTTGTTTTTCTAATCCTGGGCATATGCCTGTGTTTTTAGTTTTCTCAGCATCTCTGGGAATACAAGTCAGGGTCTTTAGCTACTTGTCTAAATTTTGGTTACGGACCTTATTGACTAGTTGTGAAAAAGCTATCACTTTTAACAGCTCTTCAAAATAAGAATTGGCATAATGACTTGGCTTCCTCTCTGACGTTAAACACACTAATACGCTTAGTATGAAATCTTCTTATTTCTAGCATAAATATGTGAGGCATCAGATGAAAGCTAATAATTTCCCAAGCGAGCTAAAAATAATGATGGCTGAATTTGAATAAATATTCTAAGAGGCACTCTGGAACAGACAGTGGTTGATAAGTACTGTAAATGCTACCTTTCTACTAACCTCATTTGCAAGATGCCAAAGCCTAAACATGCACCACAAACAATACTGGATAAAAACCAAACATGAGAAAAATTATAATCACTGCAGAAAGTCGGAGACAATGTGTATCTTATCATTTTCTTTTTCTTCTAAACAGGAAAATTCAATTTAAATTCTCACAAAATTCTTTAGGATGTCTTATTTAGGAGTTTCAGATACTTGTGGTTTAGGCCTTTTCTCCCCTGCAATGAGACTATTTGACTAAATTTACCTAAATTTACTGCAATAATTCAAAGTACATTGTAATATAAGGAATAAGTATTGTTACAAAGTATTACTTTGTGTAACAACAAATACTACAGGGATATGTAAATTAAATTCATTTTCAAGCATGCTGCAATGCAAACAGAAGAGTTTAACGGAAGAACCAGTGACTGAAGATGGGTCTAGGAATTCCTTAAAATCAGGGAATATTAGCCTTAATTTTGGTCACAGGCCAATGAATTTTACATTATGATACACAGCCCATCACTAAGTGACCAAAGCCTTTAACAAAAAAATTGCATCCATAGTTATGCAGAATACACACTTCTTGGGAGAAAGAAAAGAATCAGTGTCTTCATTATGTAATGGGTGGTCTCATGCCTTATTGACTTCCAAGATCCAAACACTGCAGACAATAAGAATTAATACTTTCCTCATAAACGCCTCTAAAATGCTCATCATAGAAATATTTCATTGCAGCCTTCAGACAAATACATTATACACTACAATATCCCAGGAAATAATCTATTCCTCTGAACATTTGTAAGGTTTTTTTTGTCCTAGTGATTGTATATCCAAATGGATATGGCAAGAACTTTTATTTCCTAAAATAATTTTTATATTTCTGCTAGAACTTTGCAAGTTCAAAATAGAATACAAATGCCAATGAATTTAACCTAGCGATAGAGTGAAGTAGTACTTTCCCTTTATACAGGGAACAATGAAGGATAAAGACAAAACCACAGCTGCAAGTGTGGCCCTTCCCCAAAAGCAGCTTCAGCACATACCCTATACTACCTGAACTAACAAAGTACTCTTGCCAAAAGAGCTGGAAAAAAAGCAACATAATCCTCCTCTGCTTTTGGTCAAATCTAAACGCCTTTCCAAAGGCTCATTAGCTTTTTTCTACTTTCATTGGAGTGACAGAAATTGCCTCATTCTTGTGAGCTGCAGAAATTCCAGAGCACCTCCTGTGCAGGACAGCAGCAAAGCTCTGACCATGAACACGATTTGCTGCCAAGTGGCTGGTGATAAATAGCAGTCAATGTAAAAATATTTAAAGTTTTGAATTATTGAAATCTCTTGGTCAAGAGATCTGATTTTAGATGAACAGGTTAAAAGCAATTAAGAGAGAACATAAAATAATTAAATTTCCTTGTCAGCTAATGAAGGACCCCATGAAAGGTGGTACAGAAAACCCCTAAATCTGTTCACTAGAAGTTCATCAAGTACTGTAGTTGTGTTAACACTTCTCAGAGTTCACAGAATCACAGAATTGTTAGGGTTGGACCTCTGGAAATGATGTAGTCCAAGCCCCCTGCCAAGGCAAGGTCACCTAGAGCAGGTGACACAGGAACGAGTCCAGATGGGTTTGGAATGTCTCCAAAGAGGGAGATTCCACGACCTCTCTGGGCAGACTGTTCCAGTGCTCTGCCACCCTCAATAGAAAGAAGTTCTTCACATTGAGGTGAAACTTCTTGTGGTTTAGTTTATGGCCTTTGCTCCTCATTCTGTTGCTGGGCACCACTGAAAACAGTCTGGCACACATCTCTGAGGTATTTTATAAACATTAATGAGATCCCCTCTCAGTCTTCTCAGCAGACCCAGTTCCCAAAGTGTCTCATAAGAGAGATGCTACAGACCCTGCATCATCTTTGTCACCCTCCACTGCACCCTCTCCAGTAGCTCCTCGTCACTCTTGTGCTGAGGAGCCCAGAATCAGACACAGCCCTCCAGATGTGCCTCACCAGGGCTGAGTGGAGGGGGAAGATCTGCTCCCTCGACCTGCTGGCCACACTCTTCCAATGTACCCTTGGATGCCATCCGCCCTCCTGGCTGCAAGGAAACACTGCCAGCTCAGGGTTTCCTTCTAAACCTTCAGCACTTTCCTGTCTTCCATAGTGACATGAATTAGGCTTATCCACACGGGTAGTCAGTTGAAACTACCAACTGGATGAGCATCCATTCAAGTGATTTTATGATGTGTTTAGAAGACACCACCAGTGCACTTCTCAACAGTCACTATAAATATTCAATGTTTTTCACACACCAAGTCTTGTTTGCAATGAACAGTAATCTACTAAATAAAAAGCCACTTGGTATGTCACTTGGTTTCCTTCCTCCTTTTTTCATTTTGCATCACTATATTGTACACAACACTTGGAAAACTGGTGGTTCTGAACAACCTAAACAGATAAATACGATTTTTTTGATCAAGTCTGTCTTAACTGCCCTCAGGTTGTCTTTTTTTTCCAAGACGAAGGAATTGATAAGTTATCATTGCCAAAATGACAGTATAGATTGACAACATCTTGCTAAAGTTTTCATTTTTGTGTTTCCCTATAATCTCGGAGATGGAGAGATGGCTTGGAAAACTAAAACTTAATTTGTATCAAAAGTAGATTGTTTTCTTGCTGGGACAACTACAGTCACAGAAAATTGAAGCATGCAACTGAAATCTGAAAGTCCCATCATTTCTTATTTTGAGACAGCACTAAAAATCCACCTTTCCTTTGAACTGCCTCTACCTCTTCAGATTGTGTTATATCCTCATGCTAAGTTAAAAGCACAGTCATAACTCTGTAGTAAAGGTCTGCTTTGAATTCTTTTTAGACACATTCAAGCTGTAGTAATTTAGCTGATGGCTGCTTGATTTCAGTGTAGCCAGTGAGAAAGCAAACAATCCAATGACCCCAAGTTCACTGAGATTGCTGGAAAATGAAAACAAGGGTTTTGGAAGGCCAGTGCTTCAACACATAAAGAAATATATTGAATACTTCAAAAGATACAAAATTCTTAGAACTGTTGGACAGGCTTCTGTGTGTGAACTTTCCTGTCCAAGTGGCATTGCTAAATACCGTGGCACCAATCAGAGGGCTGACATCATATTGTTGTGTAACTCATAACCATAGCAATGTCACTTCTTAAAACGCATTATATGTGCATTCAGCTTCTTAAAATCTCAGCTGTGTCAGCTGTTAAATAAAGTACAGTTCAGGAGATTTATTTTGAAATATGACCTCTTTGTATTTTTTTATAAAGGAAACAGAAAATATAAAGCTTGTTAAGCCAATGTTAACACTGGAAGTTTGGATTCAGACAACAGACACAGTAAGAGCAGGTTTCATCACCAACCTAACTCATAATGATAGTCTAGTAAGAGAGCCAATCGTGATCATTTTCATGGACAGCAATACACTTGGGCTTTTACATTACAAATGGGCCAAAATGCACCAAAATGTAGGCAGTCAATAAAAGAAACCAATCCTTAGCACACCTAAATTGCTGAGTAAATCGTGCAGGTATCAGCCCAAGCGAACTTAATACAGGTTTGGTCCTACAACTACAAGCAATGGAGAACAGCATGTGACAGAAATTGGGAATGTAATCCTCCTCTCCTTTATTTCCACCCTACCTGCCCTTCCAGAGAAACATTAGCCTATTCCTGCTCATCCTGGAACAACAGAAAATGCCTCGTTCCTGTGAGCTGCAGAAATTCCAGAGTAGCTGCTCTGCAGGGCAACAGCAAAGCCCTGACCAAGAATAGCCCTTGTTGCCAAGTGGCTGGTGATAAACAGAGCTCAGCATTGCCAGGTACTAGTACAGGGAATGACACGTACCCCTTGCCTCTGACGACACGTGGTGTGGAGTAGCTGGTGTTATCTATTATCCGTCCTTTTTGGAATATCAGCATGTTGGAGCTATAAACCAGAGGAAATAATGTCAGTTTGATTGTGCCCTTCTGTGGTCACAGTCAGCAGTGGTGGTGTGATGTAGCCTTTGCCCTCCTGATAATCCATCAAGGAGAGCACTAGCACTGTCTTTATGATGCATAAAAATATGAAATAAAAGCTCACTGTGCCTCTTAGCCTGCCCTGCATTCAGTGAGATTTGAGGCTATGCTTTCAGAAGATAAGGGATGATGTTCTCCATGCAACATCATCATCTGGGGTAGACAGTATTACAGCTTCTTTGGCAAAGACAAAAAATATCTGAATTTCTCTGGTAACCAGACCACCATCTTGCCTTTCAACACCATAAATACTATAATAATGCTACTTACAGGGCACAAAACTTCTGGACACAGATTACTTACAGACTCAAACACACAGTCACTTGATTGATATGCTGCATAAGATGATCTTGTTGCTAACCAATTTCTCAAAAGTACAGAAAATTTAATTACAAATTTTGCAACCATAAAAAAGAAATTATAAGATGTTGAAATGTAGGAGTCCAGCAGTATGCAATTATGACTAGCACAGTCCCTTTCTGTGCATTCCAAGAATCCAGAAATTACACTTTCTAATATGAGAATTCTAAGTGGTGTAAACCATCTCCCACCTTCTGTATTTCAGAGAACAGACAAAGTATTTCTTTAGATAAAAAATAGATAAAGAGTAAGCAGGTGGGAGGGCTTGGACTATTTCTGGCTATGGGACTAACTGGTTTACATAACCTTGAACCAACTAATTTTATCTGTATTTGTCTAACTTTCACCATGTGTGAAAATGAGGCAATGATGTTTATTCACCTTTTAAAACTGCTTTTGAAATCCCCTGAGTCAGGTAACAATTCGGGTCCAACAAAATACTACTTTTAAGAAGCTCACCCACATATAACCCAAATACTGCAAGGGTTAAAGTTTTAAGCAAAGTGTCACATTGCAGTTCTGATGATAAATTATAGGTAATAGCCTATCAAACTTAGGAACACAGTTCAGTAAATACAAAAGAAAAAATAGATCTGTTTACATAAGGGATACAAATTGGCTACTACTTTCAGTCTAGAAGTTAATATATGCCACATTACTGCAGAGAATCCTGCAAACCGTTTTTAAACAATGTTATAACAGTTTACATAAAACTTAATGGCAAGTTAAGTAGATCACCCCAGCAGGCCCTCTGCTTACTGCAGGAATATGGCACAGAGTTCATAGGTTACTTGAGACTCATTCTCCCAGCCAAACGAGTCAAACAATAACACTTTTAGGCACTGAAACACTTTTCCTCGGTTTTCAGCAGAAGCAGATGTGGGGCTGCCTGCGCAACGAACAAAAAGAATACTTCGAAAAGAAAATGACAGCAAAAACATAAGCTCATTTCGCAGTTTATCTGTGATCATCCTTGCCTTTCACCTTGATGCTAACTTTCTAATATTACCTTCCTCATCTGAAGATCAGTGCAAAGCTTCAATAACTTAAAGGAAGCTCATTTTTTCACGTTTGCATCAGATTTGTCTTCTAAACAAATTGGTGCAGTGTTTCAATCTTCCTTTTACTTTGGGGTGTAAGTTCTGAGTCATCGTCATTTAATTTTCTCCAAGCCTCCAGCTCGTGTTTTCTGTTTTTCTTCCTGGATGTGTCATAACAACTAAATTGTACCACCCCAGTAAAATGGTGAAGCCTAGCACACATCTGCCAGCAACAAAATACTGTGCTCTCACTCTAATTCCCCACACATTCCACTTTTCACACTTCCTTCTCATCCTCTCAATAAAGTGTTAGAGCCTAGTAAGCAATTTCTTTTATTTTCCATGACATTCTGCCAATAAATCAAAAGAACTACATCAGAGAAGAGCACACTTGCCTTGCATGCTCTTTTCCTAGTCCCATTTCTACCAATATTCCCATGAGGTTAATTTTCTGAAGTCAGTGACTTCCCTGTAGTTAGGATATCTGTCAGTTCTGGGTCAATACTGTGCTGATGAGCTGTGAAGGCATTATTTTTCAGAATTGCTAAGTAATTTTGACTTGGAAAAATCACTTGAGAAAAGTTTTATTCTTTCAAATTTAATAGAAACCCTGGTCAAAAGTTTCCAGTATTCTTAATGTAAAAACAATAGAAGAAAAAAAATCTTAGTCTGAGCTTTGAGATATTCATCATGAATTTAAAGGAGTCAATCCTCTAGCATATTTATTTTAAAAACATTCATTATACAACAGAATTGCATCAAGGAGAAAAGAAGATGAGAATTAGCAAAAAGAGAAAGGTGTTACAAAAAAGGGAGAAAAACCTCATCTAGAGAGAGGTGAAAACGATGAATCAGAACAAAATATAATTTAAGACAGAGGAGCCTTTAAAAGTTGCTAACAAAGTTCTGTGTTTGGCAGCTACATTACCTGAACTAGGACTTTGACTCCTTTGAGGGTGAATCATGTTTGAACCAGGTTTCAAGGACACTTCTGCTCTCACAAATGCGCAGCACATGCAACCTTGTCACATTTTTCTTACCAGATCTGGGTTGAGCAGTGACTGCCCCATGTAGTAGCCATTGCACAGCAGTGGACAGATACATAAATATCGATTTTGTAGCCCTGGTTAGTGCAGACTGTAAAGCATCTCTACAGAAACACCCACACCAACCCACCTGACCACAAAGCAGCCACACCTTGTTTAACTTCAATGCCAGTAGATTCCAAGAAAAAATGTTTTAAGAGAAACCTCACATCAATGTTCAGATGGGGAAATGTCAATATCAGAGAGCAGGTTCACCTATGGCAGCAGTAACAAAGAATAGCAGCCACTCTAAACAGCAGGGGAATTGCTAGATGACAATTCCTTGAAATTATCATGAGGGAAGTATAAGAAGAAAAACATCTGAACCAAAGTAATCTCCAGGGGGGCAGGAACTAGATGATCTTTAATGCCCCTTCCAACCAAAACCATGATTCCTTTTTGCCTCTTCCCCAAATTCCAGCTTCACATGGTGGAAGCACAAAGGTTATTCAGTAAAACAGGCCTACACTTCAGGGAAGAGGGGGTTACATTTTAACAGAGGCCAAATCGTATCGCTTCCAATTTTACTGTCAGAAATGACTCAATGGTTTTAGCTGCATATTTTTCTTTCCAATTCCTCTACAAGAAGAAAACAAAACACCTCATGAACCTATAGAACATGCACAACTCACAAAACCTGAAATCCAGACACCTATGGTTTGGTTAAGTTATAACAGTGTTAAGGCCGAGATTAAAATTAGAAAATGCCAGCCATTCTGAAGATTAGGTGCCATTACCTGCTCCAATATTAGTGGCAATATTACCATGCCAAACAATCAGAATTTATGTGTATGATCACCAAACTTTGCGTTCTGTTGCTCAGTTGATGATAGCGGATATTTAGTTTGCTTTTGCAGAAGTATTTAATTCTCAAACACTTATATGCACTTTGTGCAGTAAGTCAGGATGAATTGCTCTTTAGGGATTGGGCTGCCCCCCACTGACTCCAGTTTGAGCTATAGCAGATGCCATACAACCCATCCAAAAGTGTTAACTCTTCACCTTTCTTTTTCTACATCCACTAAATACAACTTAATATAATTGTGCCACAGCAATGAGACAATAATGAATGAATTGTCCATGAAGAACTCTGGAGACTTTTCAGCAATTTCTGTAAGGAAATGAGTCAAAATGAATCTGAGCAAGATGCAGGATATGGTACAATAATATCTGTTTTCTTTTGATTAAAACCGAAAGAACAAGAGTCCTGTCACTGATAGTTTCTCTGGATCCAGTATGTGTAATGTGAAAGTTTAAATATGAAAGAATAAATTAAAAATATCTTTTCTATTAGGAAACAAGTACTCAATAACTACTACGAACTTCAACGCAAAAATTTAACACTATTTTGAGTTTTTAAAGACTGCATTTTTAGCAATTTTACTGCATGTCACTTTGAAAGACCTTGTGGATACTTGCCAGATGTGATACAGTGGTAGAGGAACTCTACAGCAGAGAGGCTATTTATCCTTAGATCACCCCACTCTTTTCCTCTCCAACCAGAGAAATGATTTCTGAATTTCCTAATGATCTTGCAAGATAAACATTGAAAATTAGTAGAGCTAGAAATTACTATATTAAAAGGAGCATTATATTCTTTAAATCTAGTGCTAAGAACATAAACCTTTTCTAAGTCCTACTTATCGGCGCAGTGACGTCATCCTGGAGTAGGAGAAAGATAATCTTCCTTGTTGCTGCATTATTGAAGAATGGCAAGGAGTCCTGACAAATGTGCTGCCCCTCGTGAAAGGATGTTTAAATGCAACCAGCACTGAAGAGTCTTTTACATAGGATGGAACACGTTGTGCATATTAAAACCCATGTGCTGTTTTCCTTATTTCTGGCACCCTTCCTCCCCACAACACAAGAACATGTTCCAAGCGTTTTTTCAGTGCTTTGTCTCTGCTCTTTGCCTTCACTCCACCAGCTGTCACTCCAGTGACATTTCCCAAGCACGAAGCTGACAAAGAGCAGGGCAGAGCTTAAGTGCCGAAGCTGTGGAAAACAGTAGCAATGTTTTAAAATATCAACACAACTCAGTGTTTTGGGAACGAGTTCCGATATTGTTACTTGAATAGACACTGTTTACTACACAGCCTCTCACACTGAAGGGAATTCAGTTATTTCAGAAAATTAAAAGGTTACTGAACTATAGCACACAGCTATTTTGTCAGTAAATTTCAGGTTTTTCTGCCATACTACTTCATTTAAATTAGACATTAAGAAAGCCCAATCTGATTAATACTAAGAAATTTCTGTATAGAAAACTAAGAAAACTATTAATATTGTGAAAAAGAGGACAGATAACAGAGAACAGGACAGATATTTGAGAAGTGTTTTGCTTCCTGATTTACATGTCTTCTCTACCAACTTAGTTTTCAAATTTCAGAGTTGTATTAACTGGCCAAAATGATCTGAAATTCTAGTCTAAAAAAAGGTCAAGAGTAGTTATCACATGGGGGTGCCTTCTTCCAACAGTTAAGCTTTCTTCTAATTTTCTAGTTCTTTTCTGTTATCTGACCTACTGTAGTCCAAGATACAAATACTGACAGGAAACACTACTGCAACATGCAGAGTTAGCACAAGCATTTTCCTCAACCTGTAAAAACACCAGTTCCCAGTACTGAAATTAAATCAACTCCTCCACTCCAAAGGCAGAAAGACAAGTCCACATGATTTTCAATAGTCTCCAACAATCTTACCTAATTTTAGGAAACATTCAAGGTAAGATTTCCAGTTTATCAGCTGGCTTGATTGTGACATTTATTGTTCTCATGAGTACCTTTAGGCTGAACAGGGAGCAGATCTTAACTTCTCTTTGTTCAGAAATAGTTCTGTAGTCTTTCTGTTCTTCCCACCTTATGTGGTAAGGAGAGAAAGTCACCACAGGCCAGTTGACCCTGCTCGTGAGGTGACAGTGTTACAACATGCAGAACCAATTTCTGTAAGGGGAAGACACAGAAGCCTCTTATGTCCTGAAATGCAGGCAAACCCTTGCACTGCAGCGTGTTCCCACTGCTCTGGCTTGTAGGTGCTGCCACACTGCTAAGCAAGTGTGAAGGAGCCCTCTAGTGTGAATAAGAAATGGACCTACAGCCCATAATTTGCTCAAAAATAACACAAGAGAACAACAACTACAAACAATGTCACTGCCAGTCTTCAGGCATTTCAACAGCACACACTGCCCAGGAGATTCAACAATTACAAAGCCTCCTGGCTCTCAGCCCTGAAATCAAACAAACAAACAAACATATATGTCATAATGTGATTTCAGGGCTAATGTATGACTGACCATAAAGACAGCCTTAATTGAAAAAGGGATCCAAAAACTTGATAATAATGTAGAAATAAACTGCAGCCCTTTTCAGATAAATATTTTGTTTAAATTTTTCAATAGACCGTGACCTTAAGAACAATTGATATGAATAATTTAAAGGACAGAAAGCCTTTTTTTAAACCTTATGTACTAGGATAAAATTTATCAGTTACCACAAAATCATTCAAATCTTCCAGACACATAGCCAGTTTGCACTATAATATAACCATATACTGGAGATTCCAGTGCTCAGATCTATTTGCAAGTGGTAGTATGGCAAAAGACCACAGCCATGCAAGTAGAGAGAGAGACCCAAAGAGAGAAAGATATTCAGTCCCACACAGGTCCACAATATGCAGCTGTTTCTGAAGAAACCTTTTGGTTTATCCTTTTTATCACTAAGATTAGGGGGAAAAAAAAACAGCAAGGATGTTGTTTATTTTATTGTCACCAATTCTAAATGAGACATGCCTTAAATGTATCTGGTTTAAAGCAATACTGTTCTGAAGCTGCATAGAGAAAACCATATGCAATAATTTATTTTTTGTGGGTTTTGTCTTTAGAGTGATCACAGTTGATTGCATAGCAGTTTTATGATGCCAAATGGAAAGTCAAAACAACTATGAAGTTTAAATTGATAGCAATGTATCTAAAGCCCTGCTGTCTAACTGCTAGAGGGATAAACAAAGAACACCTAGAATTCTGGAATAAGTTTAGGAAATTCATTAGAAAAGTTATGAAGTGGTATCAGAAGAAGTCAAGAAGGAACACATAAGAGACATAAGCAACTAACAGATGATGAGAAATTGCAAATAATTAAGCCAAATCAAAAGAGATTCAGTTTAGGTAATCATTTAGAAACAATGAAGGGAAAACTCAGACCCGTTTTAGACAAGAAGAATCGTGGAAGTGCCTTCATTGTACTTCCATTTAGGATTTTGTCCTGGATGCAGACATGAAACTTTTCTAAATTTTACAAATGGGGAAAATGAGTGAACAGCCACTCTCACTAAACTTCAAGTACTTCTCACTTCTGGAGAGGCTGCACAGCCTCCTTGGGTTATTTTGGCACCTCCTTTTCTGGCAAGCAATGAGGAGTTTAAAGGAATTTAAACAAAAAAAACAAGGGAAAAAATTAATCCAACTTTCCCAAACCACGAAAAATTCAATTTAATTTGGGATACATTTTGCCCAAAGTTTCAGTGAGAGCAATGGTCATATTTTATCCAAAAAATCACTCTCGACGGAAAGAACTCCAAAAGGTTTTGCTACAGAAGACCTAAAAGAAAGAAACATTGTACTGCTGGCATCTGTATCCTCACTAAAACTGTATAAATACTAATAGTGCAGGAGATGGCAAGTATTATTTTTTCATTTTTTCAATGACATTTGAGTGGATGACAAAGTTGATTTGGATATGTTATTAAAGGAAAATCTCTTCAACTGCACATCTAAAATATCTGAAAAATTATTTAACCTCACTGGGACATTCTCCAACTCCTTTAGTTGTACCAAATCAGAGAGAAGAAGCAAAGATGAAAAATTACAAGGATGTTGGTGTTTAGATGGCTTTCTTGTGTGAAAGCTTTGCTTTCTATGCTATTTGATTCAGTTTATGCATATCAGTACCAGAAACTACAATTAACTACTTAAGACTAGTTATTTGAAAATATTTAGGATCGTATTAAGTCAAGTTCTGGGTACCAACAGGGTATGCCTGAACATAATTTTCCTTTGTACATCTTAACTCTTAAATGGAATACTCAGTTCTTAATCTCAAAGACAGAGAAGTAACTTGTAACCACAGAACTAAATATCTAAACACTCACACCAAAGATATTCATACTGATGCCTATGTCCAAGACAAAACCCAGAATCTCTGCTTTCAGATGATCAAAAGATTTCTTCAAAGTCCTCCAGGCTTTGAGATTTATTAGCGTGTAAAAGAATAAAAAAATGAGTGATGCGTGTTGAAGACCTGAGAATGAAAAAGGGCTGTGATTTTTAATAACTAACAGGAGATCCTTTAGAAATGCATTTTATAGGAATTACTTGGTTCTACTTTCTCATTGCTCTGATACCATGTAAGCCCTCCACTGGCCAATGATGCCTAAGACAAGTATTTTTTCCACAATACTCTTTTTTTTGTTGTTTTTTTTGGTTCTTGTTGTTTTTAAATAACCACCATAGATCCTGAGCAGGGCTAGGCTCAGACTGACAAGGTGGATGACACGATGTGAAAAAACATTGGCCCAGCACTGGGAAGAATGATTTTGCAGACAAAGTGCATCTAACAGGATTTACAGTTACCATTTAGCTTACACATTATGGCACCTATAAGAAAGATGAAAAACTCTACACAATTGTAAGAATACTTATTCATCCTACTACTTTTCTGCTGAACTGGATTCACTTGCTTAAATAATTGTGGATGTTGTGGCTCAAAAAAATCAGTGAGTACCAAAATTTCAAGGCCAGATCAACATTGCCACAGCCCTTTTAAACTTTATAGTATTCCCATATGACCCAGAGAAGAAGCCTGGTGAAGCAAAAGGACAGCAGGACTGCAAAATACGAGAAGCCATTCAAAAACATCTTTAACTGATGCAAAAGTTTCAATTATTCATCAAACTTAAACAAGTTGGAAAGGAAATAATAAAAGAAAGTAATAAATCTGGTTACTTAGAAAAACTTCTCTTTTAGTGGAAATGAACTTTTAAAACCTTTCAACTTTCCTGAAAAGGCCACTGGAACTTACTAAGTGAGAACTGAAAAAAAAATTCATTCAGAAACTACATTCCCTTTTAAAAACCGTGACTGCAGAAGGCATTGTCAGCCCCATGAAAGAAGGATTGCATCCTCTTTGTTTCATAAAAGAGCTTTTCTGCTTACAAGCACTTCCATTTTCAAAGATCCTACAGAAACTGTAGTTTTGGTATTTAAGGTGTTATACTGGAACTAATTTCTCCCTGCACTATACCAGTGCTCCCTTATAATCCCCCTGCATGTCTTCAGCAATAGCAGGGTGAGCTGGAAGGACAAGGAGAGCAAGTGTAGTTCCATCTGTTATTCAGCACTGACTTCTTTTTCTTTATGTTCTTTTCAGTAGAATTGATTCTCCTAGCTCCTACTTGCAAAACTAAATCACTAAAGGATGGAGCTACAACTGGTAGAAAACCAGTGTGAGTGAAAAATGAATCAAATGTAAACATATTTTAGCTAGTTTTAGTTGTAGTTTTGTTTCCAGCCACAATGCACTGTCCCTTTCTCATCCCAATGACCTCATCCTCACTCCCTAATGACTATGTACTCCTCTGGAAAGTTTCACTTTTCTTTTATCTCCTTTGACAAATTTAACAGGAGCATCATGACCTCAAATGAATGTTTCATTTCAAGATTATATTTTTACATGTCCAACTGACTCAAAAATATGGTTAAAGGAAGACAGGTATATAGTTAAAGCCTGGTGCTTATGTTGATGTAGATTCAGTTCCTGGCAATGACACAAGCCTTCTCTTGTGCAAATAATTGATAGTTAGATTCCATAAATATTACTCAAATTCAGTTCTTATCTTTCTCTGCAAAGAGCTTTTGTAATTTAGGATACAGTACTGTTTAGCATCAGAGAAGATAAAAGAATCTGTCTCTTAATCTCTGTGTCTTAATCTCTCTTCTGAATGTAGTGGTTAATTTGTACTTTCTAATCAGGAATCTTGCAAGTCAATCTTCACAAGTAAAAGCATCCCAATATGGCAAAAGTAGCAGACAATAAAAAATAATTTTTCTGGGAAATGATTCACATCTAAAGTGTTGGCTGTAAGAAAACTACATGTTGGACTTTGACCAAAAGCATTAAGTCATCTGACCATGCTTAAAGTAACTTCTGGAATAATTAATGTCATTGTACAGAAAGGTTCAATAACTGAAAATCTAAAGAAGATTCAGGACTTCATAGGTACAAAACTGAATCATGTTTATTCCTTAGGCTCTGTTGCTGCATCATTATACAAGGCTGGATGCTTTTCACTGGCAAAGCCCTTGGCAATGGTGTGAGATCTTACTAGGCAGAGCTCAGAGCCCACTAGAGCAAACCCACTAAAGTTAATGGTGTCAGTGAGGAGTGAGCCAGGCCCTTACTGGCCTTGCCTTCTCTTCCCCTCCAACCTTCTCTTCTATTACTACACCTTCAGAACCAGTAAGGTTGGAAAAGACCTTCAAGATCAAGTCCAGCCTTTGACTGAATACCACCTTGCCCACTAAACCATATCACAAAGTGCCTACAGGTTTTTTGAGCACTTCCAGGGATGGTGACTCTGCCACTCCCCTGGATCAGCCTGACTTGACCACCCTTTTAGTGAAGAAATTGTTCCTGATATCCCGCCTGAACCTCCCTTGGCACTACTTGAGGCCATTTCCCCTTTTCCTATCTCTTTTCACTTGGAAGAAGTAAAAATCAACCAACCCTCTCTTGCTACAGCCTCCTTACAGGTGGTTGTAGAGAGTCATAAGGTCTCCCCTGAGCCTCCTTTTTTCCAGGCTAAACATTCCCAGCTCCTTACCAGACTTGTGCTCCAGGCCCTTCCCCAGCTCCGGTGCCCTTCTCTGGACACCACCTCAATGTCCTTCTTGTAGTGAGGGGCCCCAAAGTGAACACAGCACTCAAAGTGGGATCTCACCAGAACCAAGAACAGAGGGACCATCACTGCCCTGGTCCTCCTGGCCACACTGCTTCTGGTACAAGCCAGGATGCCACTGGCCTTCTTGGCCACCTGGGCGCACTGCTGGCTCATGTTCAGCTGCTGTCAACCAGCACTTGTTTCTAATAAGAGAATGAAAATTGTCTGGTAGGTGGCATTGGCCAGTGGCCACTTACTTATATCCTCTGTATTCTGCAGAAATAAAAATTAAAATTGTAATGTGTGTCAATATGTGCACTCCTGGACAATGGGAAACTGTTAGATGGGACTTGGAACAGCCATTCCCACCTTCTGCCTCTAATCAGATGATGATGCCAAAATGCAAGAGCACCATGCTTGTCATTTGCTATTTGCTTTCATTTCTCAGTGTACACCTGAGAAAGAGTAACTATAGAGCTAAAAATTCTGATTAAAAAGTGCAATGTTATGTGGTCAGTGGCATTAACCACATATCAGTCATTCTGCTTCACACTGTACATCAGTGTCCTCTTCTTCTTAACCTCCTTCAAGGAATCTTATCACATCCATTCCCTGCAATCTCTTTAGAAGCCACTAAGACAATATTTACTTATTGAACTGTAATGTTGGAAGAAAAGCAAGTGTTCAATACCAGCGTGTTGAAAAGTCCACTAAGGACAGTGGAAATCTTTCCATTTATTTTAGTAGACCTTGGATCAGGTTATATATAAGTAACTTCTGGCATCTGATTCATCAACACATAATCCTGACTGCACTAAAATATTTACCAGTGACTTCAGCAATGCTACAATTTCACCCAGTTACAGGGTTTCATTGTTATTAGTTTGGTAATCCAAATAAAATGCAGTTTTACATTGGCTTGGGATAAGAAGGATATGAAAGGTTCTATCATGACTGTTCCTACTTCCACCACACACAAGGGTAAGCAGTAATTATTTCCTGTGAGAGCATATATAAGAAGGGAGAAGACGTATTTTCATTATGGATGGATGTCTGTATTATCATTGCCCTCCTCATTGCCCTTTAAGAGGCAATATTCAGATTTAACAGTGACCTACTGGCTTCTAATTATCTTGTCCCAAACCCTGATCAACTTGGCTATTCTTGCAATAGTGAATTTCTCTTCAGCAAAGCATTTCCCTTGCCAAAGTATATATTTTTTGGCAGCATCTGGCACTTTCCAGCCCTGGACTCTGATGTAGGCTTGTGAATTGTGCTAGGTCTGCAAGGTTTTCACCCTCCAGAGCACTGAATTGGTGTAAAATAAGACATCATATTGTTTCCCATTCTTTTTCCAGGCTTTTTTTTTCCCTCAAAAATATCTAAACACTGAAATTCCTGCTTCATATCCCAGCACAACACTCAAAACTACAGTGCTTTCTCTACACACATTGCAAATGGCTTGGGAATTACTGTGTGAAGCATAATGGCTCTATCACATGCTTAATACACTTGATGGCCTCCAAAACAGCTATTCCATAGCAAGGGCAGAGTACAGCACTCCTGTATGTGAGGGGAAAATGTTACAAGTGCTGTACTTTGGAAATAAGTTTAGGGGAAGAGAAGAATTCCTTCCCAACTCTACAATGAAGGGAAAAAGAAAATCTTTCTGAAAGGATATTTCTAGAAGAAAAGAATTTATTTAACTATGTGACAGACTAAATAAACAGAGTCATACAAATTACAAATTAAGATCTTCTGGAAAAAAGCTACACTTGTCTCACTGACTTAAAAGAAGTGATACAGTTATTTTACTCTGCATTTGAAATATCAAAGAGCTATCTTTTTTTCAAAAGGTGAGGCTTATAAATCTCACTTATTCAGGCAAAACACTCTGAAGTCCTTGTAGACTTCTCTTATAGATCAATACTGAGTGTCCATGTTTTCCCAGTCTTACTTGCTAGGATTCCAGAGCAAAGAGCAAACATCTTCTTGCACTGGACTCAGTAGTTAATACAATCTACTATTCCACAAAGCAGTAGCTGAAGTGCAATATCTCAATACTAACAAATGCAGATGCTTTCATAAAGATTTTACTTGTGCATACTGATAAAGCTTATCCTCTATTCTCATGCATATTAAATTAGATTTCAGAGCTAGGGCATCCATTCATTGAGCATTTATAAATGCTAATATATGCCCATTTTGATGAATACAAACAAAAATCAGTCTAAGCATAATAATTTTTTTGCATTAACAAAACATTGAAGGAAAATGGAAACAAAATATTAAATATTGTCACTTCAAAATGCATGCAACTTATTTACATGAAAATCAGATTGCCGACTTTGCACATTTAAACCTTGAGGTATTTCTGGTAAGGGACTTTACAACAATCCCCAAGATTTGTTACTGGCTTGTTTGTTTATTTGCTTGTTTGTTTTAACACTTCATAGAAGTATCAAAACCCAGGCATTTCCTGCTGATTGAACATTGACTCATAATTTTTCAAATACAGATGAGAAATTCCCTCAAGAAGTTATTACCAATATAACACTAATCCATTTGTTCAAGATTACAAGGAGATGAAAAGTGATATCAACAGTCTCTTATTTTGCATATGAAGGTATTTATAATGCAAAAACAGACAGTACTGGAATAACTAGTCTAGTACTAGAATGTAGTCAAAGAGGTACAGAAATAATTAAACAGCACACTGGCTGGCACATTCTTTAGAACAATTTGTCATTATATTTAATTGTTAAATTGGAAATGAAAGAGAATGGCTTTGTACTCCACCAGGTGCATACATTCTGTGATTTAGGACAAATAATTTTTAATTTAATTAATTTTCCTTAAGTTAATTTTCCCTAAGTTCAATTTCCCAGAAGAAGCTGTCCATGTATGCTAAGAATAGATCAATTAGCTTTATCTGTAGTTGATTAAAGAACACTTTCCTTCAGAGGATAAGAATAAATTTAATTTTAGGCAAAGCATTCAATACAGGAATAATTCACTCTCCATACACACCTGCCTGTTGACTTCACTATCTTAAACTAGACCCCTAATTTTCAGAGACCAGAGGTGAGGAAGATGAATCTCAAGCTCAGCATCCCTAGCCTCCTGTGCCACCATAAGGCACACAGCACATGCAACTCAGAATCTCCCCAGCCACCAGCTCCCAGTGTGGATCTAGCACACAGGATGTGCTTGTTCAAGTACTGTGCTGTGATATAGCACCACAAACTCTCATCCTGTTGTTCAGGCCACGGGAAAATCCTGTCTGACTGACCTGCTGCCTTACAGGATGCTCCCATAAATCCTGGTACTGTAAGCTGCTGTCAGTGCTTCCAAATTGTACCTGACCCTGATGTTTTGATGGAAGAATTTTGAGGTTCTTGCTACAAGACTACAACACTCTAACAGGTCAATGGCCTTTCACCATACTTTAAAAGCTGCAGTTGAAGATTGACTCTAATATTAGATTGGGATTAAGTGCACTGTTTTTCAGATTTATGATGTATTTCTGAATTACATTAGTCTACATGGCACTCGTGAGTTCTACTGCTTGGCTAAAAGAGACAACAGCAAATACAAAGAGTCACATGAAAGTTCCAGGACACATAACCCCAGTTCTTTCCTAGAGTCCTACAGTAGATTAGTTTTGCATTTATCACGGGCTATTTCTCATCTAATTTCTAATTTTAACACTAAAACAGCAGATTATGATTCTACACAGAATGCCTAGATAACTTGACATTTGAAAGTGCTGTAGTCCACCTACACCAGTTCTTCTCACATTGAAACCACTGGTAGAGCAGAACCAGTGGCAGCGACAGCAGGGTATTTTGGAGGGATGAGGAAGAACAGAAAGAAACCAAATGTAAATAAGTCCTGCTGAATTACTCCATGGACTTTGCATCATTTAAAGGGAAGTGCTGTTAGTGCAGAAGCCAGCTGTTTAACTATTGGAATCCTATGCCTTGGACTGCTTTCAGGGGACATCACTGTGACTAGAATTTATATCTGCTTGTCAGGCACTGAAAGAGACATCCACAGATTTGATAAAGTAGACTAAATAAGAGCCAAATATTCTATTAAGTAAACTTTGATCTACATGATATGAAATTCTTTTGAGCTAGCAACTGACAAAAAAGGAAAGAAACCTCCAAGGAAATCAGTGTACATCAGCAAAAAGGAATGCCTACGACTGTTGTATGTCCACAGGCAGCATTTTGAAGGTTGAGTAAATATAAGGAACTTTTGATAACAGCTGGAAGGCAGCACTCAAATTATGTCAGAAAGATGAGAAAGAACTATATGGGTTCCCAGTATAGTGACACAGAAGGTGCAGTCCATACTGAAGGCAATAATATTAAAACAAAAATAAGGAGAGGAAATTATATTAAAAAATGCAGAACCACCTGTCATTTATTTATCAATATGCATTCTTGTCTAGAAAGCAACTGAAGTGCTTAGTTATATCAGTCCCTATGTAGGAGAGCACTCAGGCATGTGCTCACTGTTTAATATGTGATTTAATCCAATACACCACGTAGGAGCTTGAATGTTTGCCTAGATCTAGCTTGATGAACTGGGACCATCTGATCCTGCAGTCCTGCCAGAACAGATGGGCTAAACAGTGATAACATCTGTAGAAGTGGTGGTATCTCCCTGTAATTCTTTATCTCATCTTTCTCTGTGATAGCATATTTGTATACTGCAGCACTTAAGAAGTCAGCAGCAATTTAAAATCTATTGCTTTAAAATTACTTTAGTCATCAGATACTTCTCAAACATCATTGTGGATCATGATTACTGAAAGGGAATATTTTTTTCTGTTAATTTGCTCTCTCTGTTGTACAGCACTTTAGGCAATATCACTTTCTACATCACACAAATTTTAAGTATAGTTGCTTGCTTAGGTCTTTTGAAAGCCTTGGGAAACATTTCTTGAAAGAAAAAATTCTGACTTCTCAATACTAATGTTATCTTTATATAAAGGATGAGCATTTATTATGCCTATGATGCACGAATATTTAAGCCTACAAATAAGTTAATGTTATGTTTGATAGCTGACATCATCACTGGTGTGATAGAGATTCCATTCCCATCTTGCTACATGTCCCATACAAGCTTTTTGAAGAGCTATTAGACATTACATAATCCTTCATAAAATTATTATTCTGTAAAAAAAAATACATAGATGTCTTTGGTCTGACTACTCTAAAAATTATTTTGAAGTACTCTGAGATTTTTCACCAGAAAGATTCCAGGATTCGTATTAACTAATTATGTGTATTTATGATAGTGTGGAAAAATGTTGCTACTGATTACTAAATAAAGCAGGCAGCAGGAATAGGTTAGTAAAGGTACTTTATCAACTTCATAAATTATTAAATTTGGACACTGAAGGGTAAAATAATGTGAACAGAAGCTTTTAGGGTATGCTTGCTCACAAAAAATTGACAGACTGATAAAAGAAAGGGAAGGTGAACTAATCAGTTCTTGCACCTACAGTTCAGCTGGATCTGGACACCTGCATATGCAGGAACAGAATTTGCCCTTCCGTGCTTTAAATGGGAGCAAGACAAAATGTGGCACAGCTGTGGCTATACTGCAAAGTAATGACACTCTACATTCTTCAGGAGTGCTAAATTTTAAAAGTATTAGGCTAAAACAACCAGCTTAGCAGATTTCAGGAAAAATCTCCAGGGAAACTTTGTATTTCATATTCTAACTCAGTTAGGGAAAATAATCTTGGGGGAGGGGGAAACAAAAGTCACATCTTAGTATTTGTAATACTTTTCAGTGACACACATTAAACAACACACACACACATAGAGAGAAACCAAAATATTACTGTAATCTACTCCTGGCTTGCTGTACTGTTTAGTCTTATGAAACAAATAATTTAGCAGGCAATGTACAATACAGAGGCCCCAAGTGGATTGCAATATACTAAGTAAGCATGTTTTTCTTTTTGTTTAATTTATAGTCCCTGGGGGGAAAAAAAAAAAAAAAAGACATTTAAAAAACCTGTTTCCTGGGTTTACAAAGCTCATAGGGATAGTTAGTTCTTAACTGGCCAAATTGCTGGCTAAAATGTGAGACAAACTGTTCCACTAGAGGTCTTTTCATTTGCTGATGTTCTAAGGCCTCAAGGATTCTTCATCAGTGGATACATGTTTTAATCACAGGGAACAGTAAAATGTAGTGCTGTCTTTTCTAATTGACAACTGTAGGACAAACACATGGATATTAACCTAGACTTTGCTGTATAAGCATTGGGGGCAATAAGCTCCCAAAGAGAAACTGAATATTCATCTTTTTTTATATCCTTATCCTTTATTTAACTTGAGTAATTCTTAAAATGTAAACTCCTGCCAAACTCTGTGAATAACAGATTTTTGGTCTCAGTGATATAACTGAGAAGGAGAAAAGACAAAAAAAAGGCAAGAAAAGGAATTGGTAGAGCTGACTGAATTGAGTTACTTCATTTTTTGGCTGTTGGCACGCTCGTCTTTTTTTTTCCATATTTTTCAGTTCTTAACCAATGTGGATCATTCTGTAAATGGAAACATTTAATGCTGAAAATGTCAAAACAAAACACTTAATCTTTTCAGAATTTTACTGTCTAAAATCAAATTCTACCAGAATTTTAAAATAGATGTAGTAAATAAGCAACTACTTACTTTTTGTGAATTTACTGTTTCTTCATTTCTAGTTAGTCATAACAGGGCAACTGCACATCCGACTTGGTTGCGTACAAACAATCCCAGGAAATAATGGGCCTTTAATCTCTGTGTAGGAGAGCAGAGAATTCAGCAGTTACTAAGGAAATCATAAACCACAGTGGGGAAAAAAGACAAAAATAAAAGTGTGTAAGAGTTGTATGAATGAAAATGTTGGCCTTTACTGGAGCTGAGTGAAAAATGCAAAATATTTGCCAATTAAGTATTTTCCATAGATGCCTGGTGCAAATGCAAAGCACAAGAAAGCCATGCTGCATCAGTCCCATTTCTTATCTTGTGCAAATCTATGGAATATAAAAATCTTCCACTTTTCTCTCTTCCATCAACCTTCCTATTTCATCAGTTACTTTGTTACTTCAATTCCTGCTTCCCACTTTTGAGCTTGCAGACCTTACAGCCTGTGCAGTGGTACACAGTATTTATTTCCCCTTTGGAACACACTCAACCTTCACACAGTACCTCGGTGCAGCCTTTTTTATTAGAAAATACTTATCTACAACACAGTGGTGATCTATGGTTTTTACACACCAGCTACCTCAGCTGGCTCAACAATCAGTTTTCATACAAAAGCTAAAAGGCAAATGTCCTTTGTAAGGTGTCTGAATGTCAGATTTCAGCTTCCTCCCTCTCCATTTCTGAGGGTAATGCAGTTCAAGAAAATATTTTAATAATATTTCTCTAAGAAGGCATAGATTTGCTCAAATGCTTAAATAGCAACCTCACATAGGCAGAGGTCAAAGCTGTCCACTTCCAGGAATATCTGGAAAGGAGTATTCAAAGGTGTATCTGAGAAGAGGATCTTAGAATGGATACACACAGGCAGCCTCTACACTGGTCACTGGTGATTCAGTTACCATAATACATCTCAGTAATACGCACTGCTCCCGAGACCTTTGCGTTCCCTTCCTAACGTAACAACTTTCCCTTTGTGTTTTGGATAGGTAAGCCCACGGGGTATGGATCCAGCAGTAGACGCTTACACCACAAGGGAATAGTGGATGAATGCTGCTTCCAGAGCTGTGACCTGAGGAGGCTGGAGATGTACTGCGCTCCAATAAAACCGCCTAAATCCGCACGCTCCGTACGCGCCCAGCGCCACACCGACATGCCAAAAGCACAAAAGGTAGGCCAGGCTGGGAAAAATTCACTACGACCAACAGACAACCAAACCAGACCAAGAGAAAAAATAGAACCAACCAAAAAAAAAAAAACCCACGTATTTTAGGGAAAGAAAATTCCATCAAGGCTGGTAACATAGAAAACAATTGGTGTGTTCTGCCTACTAGATTTAGTGGAACTTCGGAAAATAGTTGCCAAGGTGGGAAATGAGTAGGAAGTGGTGTGTTCCATCTCATCTCTTAGAACACTGAATAAAACATGCAATTGCTAAACCAGTAGTTGTGAGGTCTAATCCTGCCATAGGGTAGTAAGTGACAAGCACCCACATCATCCAATCATAAATACCACCAAAGACTTCTTTCAAAAGAGAAACTAAACACTGAATGCTTAACAAGTCCTCTATCCAGAATCTCTTCACTTATCCTCCCCTTTTAGGTAGAGGTAGAGTGAGTAGAGAGAGCTTAAGAAGGAAATCAGACATTCCGCTATTCATTTTACACTTCAATGAACGATTTTTTTTTCTTCATTATTTTTTCCCCTTTTTTAATTTAACAGAACTAAATTAAATGGATAATCACTGCAATCACTGCATACCTCACTTTAACTGTTTAAAGTTCAGTAAGTATATTCTCCAAGCCACTTCCAATATTGTTTGGCATTATTTATATAGTTGTGGAGTTCTGAGTATCCAGATTTTTGTTCCTCTGATACCAGATATACTGTACATATATGTATCAACATATATATAGTTCACAAAAACCATCTCAGACTAAGCTACAATTAAATTCATGTTCAACTGTCTCTCCTGTTTGAGGTCTGAACATCTGTTTTACATATTATCTGTCTTCTGCTTTAAGTCTCCTGTGATTTATTTTATTGCTGTTGACCCTGTCTGTCCTACACACATATTGGCACCACTCCTGCAGTTATCTGAAAATTTTTGCTTACCAGACCTGGAACCTAAGATTTCATAGGAAGTCAGGAAACCAGTGCTGTATATTAAAATCCTTAATATCAGCTTTATGAAAAGAACTATTGTAATCATTCCAGCATCCATTCTTTTCCATGAGTCAATCCATAGAATGGAATCCTTTCCCCTTTCTTCCTCAAGAGTTTTCCAGAGATCAGTGTCTGCATGATCCTTCCTGGGAAGTATCACTTTGAGACCTCAAATGGCACACAGGGTGACAAGTGAAGACTTCTTCAGGCGGAGCTCAACTGCAGACAAGAAACCCCTGTTTTAGGTTTGTTCCCATCTGGGCACACATAAACTTAAGGAAAGCTGGAAAAGAAGAAAACAGGCTTGGCCAGGAATCCGTGTGCTCCTTCCCATGCTTGTTGCTAAGGTGACGGATAAAACATTGGAGTAAAGGAGACAAGATACCTGCCAGCTCTTTGATGAATCTCCACACCACTTTCCTTGGAGGACTTAGGAGTGATGTCATCTTTAGGCAGCTGTCCTTTTCCCAATTCAAAACACAGGCTGGAGACCACTGTTTTTTACAGACAGGAAAGACCTTGTATCTTTCTACAGCATCAGGGGAGGTAGCACTCAGGAGGGGTACTGGAAGAATGAAAAAAAATAGAGGGAGTATGAAACTGAGTAATTGAGAGAGCATAGCTGCTAAAGAAATCATCCTAGAAATTAAAAAGGGAAAAAATCAGGAGATGAAAAGGGCAGTAAAAGGACAATGAGGAGCACAAGGAAAAAAAAAAAAGGGTTGAGAGAATTAGATCAAAGAGGTCAAGAAGATGTAAAATATTGCAAAACTGAATCAGCCAACATGCATCACAAATAAAGGGTGGAATTTTTAGAAAATGGGAGAGAAAATTAAATTAGAGACAAATTAATATTAAAGAAAACACCTTTAAGGAAACTGTACATGAAAAGGAGCATGTTGAACAGAATAAAAGAAATAATAAATGCTTCTCAATAGGAACTTGGCAATAAAAGAACAAATCTGATAGGAAATACAAACAAATTTTCCTTTTTATCTGTGGATGGAGTAAATAAGATTGAGGAAATGAAAATACAGAATGGGTAGGAGAAACTATTATTCAGATTTATGATAGGTAAAAGGAAAGTACACTGGAAGGAAGAGAAGCAGAATTCAGTAGGGAAAATTGGTACATATCCTCATTTAATTTTTTACTTTCTTTTTTCTTTTTGCAGTCAGTTTTACATGCCACCATTCAGGAAGGCAACTATGTTCAAACTTTTTTTTTGCACACACTCTCCCAAGATGAATGTATTTGGTTCATAGAGTTGATATGCCACTGATTTTAACTAAAATAATAGATAAGCTTAAGTCAAATTATTTTTAGTTAAACAATTTGTTTCTCTCAATATATGTTATATATGAGATCTTTATCTTATTCATAGTGAACATACATATATATATACACCTATGGTTATATATATATGACCTCTTCAAAATTTTCATATTTGTATACAAGATGTAAGGTAGGATGAGGTGCAACTTATAAGATGTTGTACAGTTTCTCTCAGATTTCATAGAGAATCAGTTTCTTATGCATTTCATACATCTGATAGTCTTTGTTCAGCATCTCCTCAATCTTTTTAAATGACAAATCCAGGATTCGGGGTTTTGTTTTAGTGTTTCTAGTGCTTAATAAGTGGTCTATTTGCCCAGATCCTCGAGCAGATGGTTCCTGCTAGGCACAATTTGGTAGATCTTAGTTCAGTGGAGTAGGGATCTCCTCTTATTTACAGTTTCAGTATTTCTGCTGGAAAGCAAAGTAATGGTTTCTCCTAGTTTTACACTACATTTAGAGTTTTAAAGTGCAAAACAAGAGCAAGAAGGGGAGTCCTATCTTTGGTATCATGGTACCATGTAGCTTTTCTTTCGTTTGTTTCTTTCTCTTCTGAAAAATGCTAAAAGTTTAGCCAATTACCCTTAAGTGAATTAAATTTTAACAGTAATTTGGAAAACTATTGAGTAGCTCTTTCAAAAACAACTGGCCTACCAAAGGAAACAACTGAGGAATTTCCACAACTGTACACATGAGGGAAGATTGTGACCTTTTCAAATGAAGCAGTGTCACGGAAACAATGTCACAAAGTTCTTAAAAGTTCAAGATTACAAGGTACCTTGAAAATTACTACTGAATGTGAAGGCTGGTAAGGCTGATTTTAAAATCCAGTAAAAAAGAATCATACAATAATTTAGGTAGGAAGATAACTCTAAGAACATTAAGTTCAGGCATTAACTCAGCACTGGCAAGTCCACCAGTAAACTCTGTCCATAAGTGCCACACCTACATATATTTTAAATAACTCCAGGGATAATGACTCCACAACTTCCTTAGGCAGCCTTTTTCAGTGCTTGACAATGTTTGGTGTGAAAAAAATTTTCCTGCCATCCAATCTGCACCAGCCCTGGCACAACATGTACTTGTTCACAAACATAGTGCCATGCCGTCCCCTTGCAACCTGAGCAAAAAGGCAAAAGAGGTGCATATCTAGATATAATTTTGTTGTTCCTCAGATTTACAGTCCTTTTTCTTCTTTAGGCCTCATATGTGAAAAACACACATAAATATATATACCAACAAAGTATGAATAGGAGGTAGATTTTCTCAAAAATACTTTTCGTATTTTATCTAATCTTCAAAATTTAAATAAATACTGAGTGAGACTAAGAGAGAAAGGGAAAAGATATGAGTTTTTTTAGTCTAAGAAAATGTCATTAAGAAAACAGAAAAAGTATTGCATTATTTCTCATTAATTTTTTTAAGACTGGCAGATTCTTTTGTAATTGGCTCAGTATCAACTCAGATACATTCATAGGCCAAAATATGCACCACGGCACCAATCCTAATTTCTGTTGAAGCCACGCCACACTACCAAGCCAATGAGTGAACTTTTAGGTGTAACAGATAGAAGGACTTGGCCTTCTCAGAGAATTATTTTCTCCCATTGCTTGCTTTGCAGCTCTGTTTTTATGTCCGTGATCACACTGCCCACAGAACTAGAAAGCTTTCAGAGACCCCAGAGAATTCATAGCTAAGGTATCGTGCCCGTTACTACAAACATTAGAATCTCCACTTATTACCAGTAGAGCAAGGGAACTTTCAACGCCAATATGAGGTTTGAATGTCTGCCCTAATGGGATAAGAATGCTGCTGCTTGCTTCCCAGTACCCTTCCAGCTCAGTCAAATGACCATTACCATCACTGAGGTAGTTGTTATCCTACTGTTAACGATGCCTTATCGCCAAAGATCCAAGGTGAAGGTGATGGGCTAGAAGTCTGCTTCTCTGCTCTCTAGCTGACTCATACATTGCTCACATTTTGCATCTCTCATCTCAAAACTATGACTGCATTTGTCTGGGTCTGAATATCAGCTCAGAGCAGTTTTATTTCTAATTACCTTCTTCTCAGACTTGAGAAACAACCCAAACTCTTCTATACCAGTCCAAATGCAGGTCTGAGAACCTAATTCAGGTATTCACACCTGGTTCTGGGGTCCGTGTTTTTTCCCCCCAGTGGTCTCAGAATTTCATACTTGAAAAAAAAAGTGTTCTGTGGGTCAAAGCATTTTCTGGCATGCATGCTACTACCAGTGCACTTATTGGTAATTATTTATCAAAATGCTGATTCTGGAGAAGGAAGTGTTCTAAAAGAAACCTGCCATCTTCCTTCAATTTCAAAGCTAGTCTGTATCATGATAACTATTTTCCACCTACATATCATTATTAAAATCTGTAAGTGAAACACTCCTTAGTGAAACATCTTAGTACCTGCTTTATTTGAGTGATAAAGCCATTTTAAGGTCAGACAACAACAGTAGCAGAGAGAATTTATATTTTCATTTGGGAAACATACAGTTAATTTTCAATCTAAATATACTTTGAAAGTCACTGCAATGCAAAATGGCTGTTGTTTCATTTTAAAACTCTCACTGTCCATTTTATAGGACAAGAGTTTGCAATCTTTAAGAATATATGACTTTTGGCAAATAAAATGAAACATATAGCTTTTCCTATATGCTGGTAAACTCTCTTCAAGGAGGAGCACCTAGGGTCAGCACTGAGGAGAATATTTTGTTTTGTTGCTGTGTAGAAAAAAAAAAAAACTGGGCAGATGAGTAAAGAAATTCCTGTTTTCTTACCTCATTGTAACCAATACAAGCACTTGTAGAATAAGGCAGGATCCTTAGTGTTGGCAGACTCCTGTGAAATGCTGCAATGATGATTTTAATAAAAATCAGTGAAAATGTAAGGGTTCACCCAGAATGAGCTCTTCAGGGTGAAAACTAAGGTATAACTTCAGGAAAAGTAAAGACAGCAAAGGTCGTTTTGGAAAAGCTGGAAGAGAAACAGGCAATGAAAAGCAAAATATATTCTAATTTAAGGATAAGCAGAATTCTGTTGACATTTCTGATTCTGTATTTGATTGATGCTATTCTACAGCAATATTAGCAAAATTAGATGAAGACAAGCCAGTATCCTTCTGAACTGTTCACAGGAATAGTAACTAGATGATTAATCTAGTCTATAATGGCATATTCCTAACAAAAACATTTCTTCATTATGACTATTTTGCTGTTAACAACTTTGGCTTGTCAGTGATGATAAATCCTAGTTTGGCTTAATATTTTATACTTGGTGGTGGTATAATTAATTTAATAATTACTAGTACTGCCTAATTTTTGTTTTATGTACTTAAAATAATAATTCCTCTCATACCCATCAGAAGCCAATACAAATCCAGTGAAAATTAATAAGCTCTCTATGAGTTCAAGTTTGGTGATCCTTTGAAAGTTTCTGATTTGTTTTATTTTAAATTTAATTTCTGATTTTATTTTCAATAGATACTGAAGGGAAATGGAAAGGTTATACGTAGAATAGCATTTCCTGTGGGAAATCACTAAAAAACCCCACGAAACCATTGCACCAAATTAGCTTCCATTTTATTTCTGCCCATTAGAAAAACAAGAAAATGTTATTACTTTTTAAATTTTGATGGCTCCCTATTTTTAGGGCTTAAATAACAGCTAATGCAGTGGTAAAGCTGTATACAGATGGCTTCACCTTTTACAGAGTTTTTTTTTTATTATTATTATTGGCTTTTCTTGGAAAAAACCCGTAAGTTCACTTAACTAAAAATTTGACTTCTGATGAGTGTTATAAATACAGACAGTTACTTAAAAATTCTGGCTTTAGTCTGATACAGGAGTCTTGAGCCTGGCTAATATTTACTAGAGTGGCAAACAAGGCAATCAAATTTAATACCACCCTCATCACTGCTGCTGAAGAATGGCCTGTGCATGGAATGACAGGGAACTGAGGGCGTTGCTCATTCCAAAGCTCTCTTGATTGCCTGGCACATCACCTTGTTTGTTTTGAAAATACAAATTATATGGCTGCAGTTCCTACAGCGAACCCACAATTTTTTTTCCTCCTCAAGGCCTTATCCAACAAAATCCAACATATCTAATATGCCATCTGTGCACCATGCAGCTAGAAGAGCAATTTTGAAAATACCTGGTACCAAAGCCCAAGAAATTCCATAAATCCTGCAGTTAAAACTTGAATGTTCCCTAGCCCCTATACCTCCTGCTTTTGCAAATGTCTTTGGGAAAGAAAGGAAATCTTTGGTACCTAGCGTATCCCTAAGACCATTCAGGTTCCAGCAGCAGATGTCCCCTCTGCCAAGATCAAGAATGACAACAGTCGAAGTGTTTATGTCTAGGAGAACAGGGAATTTCAGGTACAGAAGTTCTGCATAGTTAAGGTCTCTATAGATAACTGAATTATTGATTAAAACACAATTATCTAGCAGTTCCAGCACTCTGGACAACTGTTTTCCCACTATTATAAGTTTTGTGATCATACAATGTAGTTAAACCTGCCTGTAATAATTTTTTCTTTCTAAACTTTCAGGAAGTGCATTTGAAGAACACAAGTAGAGGGAACACAGGAAACAGAAACTACAGAATGTAAGAACATGTCATCCACAAGAATGAAGAATGAATGTGCCATCTGCAGGATACTTTGCTGTAAATAAATTATTTGTTAAACATTGGAAGACTTAAAAAAAACCTTTGTTTTAAAAAGCTTGATGCAATTTCAACCAATGGGCATTCTCCCAGTGAACAATGCAACTAAACATTCCAATATTAAGTCTTTAGAGAACAGAACATTTTAACCAGACCAGAGCTAAGAAATTGTGGTTGATATATTGCTGTTTGTTAACCTGTTTTAAATGTCCTGCACGAAAACTCAAAGTTCTGTGCCCCTCAAAAGCCTACAAATTTATGGGCCTTTGATGGATCCAATTGCACTAAATTAACCTATGAACACTGGCTGCTGGAGTCATTCATCAGCCTTGTCTAAGTGGTGTTTTTTTTTATTTGCACTTCTTTACAAGCAACAGGCTGTTTGTTTTAGTGTCTGAAAAATTGTTTGTCTACCCCTTCATATTTGCACAGTTTGACATTCCCAGTAACAGCAGCAGTAAGGTAACATACAGTTTTAAACATCCATTAATTCCATCCGTGGCATTTCGACAAAATATGGGTTATAGAGGCATTTGTTTTAAGACAGTTTTATTCTTCCTTCTCTTGCAAACATGCAAATTTTTTTTTGCAATTTGTGAGACAAAAGATTTTTAAAAGCAGTTAAAGCATACATAGGCTCTCGAACCAGTAAAATTCTTCCAGGTAATTATTTTGCAACAATATAGGTAACTTCTTTCTTCCTCCATATAATGCAGTATGTAAAATTTAGCATATCAACAATACACATATATCAAACAGTATGTAAAAAATCTCTGTTTTATAGTACAACGGTGCTATTTTATAGTTTGTTACATGAAAGGGTCTGGCCAAAACAGTAAAAGGTAAAAGCAAATATGGAAAGACCATGCCAAAGAGTAAATTAAAAAATACTTTCAAAAATATTCGGCTTAAATTAACTAAAATGGCTTCAGATTTCAACATGAAAATAACTTTACCATCTTCAAAAGAAAATTCAGATACTTGTTTCCTTTTAGATATTTGAAGGGTGGTGTTTTGACATCTGATTATGTGGAGTGCAAACTCATAGATGTCTAGGCCCAGAGAAGATAATTTAAAAAACAGCCCTCAAGTGACTTCAAAGAGTATCCCACCAGGGCCTAAATGGTCCTGAAATATCAGCATTCTGTTCAATCATAAAGGGGTCCCCAAGTTCCCCTCCATTTTAATTCTTCCCACAATCAGATGTGGCTTACCTGACTGTGAGTTGGGCTTCTGCATCTCGCTGTAAATCAGAAAAGCTAATCTTATCACCAAGTTACTAGTGTAGAATGAGTCCTGGAGGAGAGATTAACCAAAACATCCTTACACCCTTGCTTACAACTGCCATTCATGTGCTCCTGTGGGAACCAGAGATGCCCAGATAATCCCTGCCATGTAACTTTGATAGGCCCTGCAGTGGTTCTGCCTTGAATAACACCGTGTCCTCTACTGCATTTTTGTACATCAGCCCAGTGTAGGCTGGCCAAGCAGTGAGGGGGGATAAGCAGCCAACAGTGTCCCAAGGTGAGCATCAAACCTGGCTGTAAGAGAAGGGAAGGCAGAGGAGAAGGCACTGTTCCACCCTGTCCAGGAACTCCAATGTGGTCCCATTCAACTTCTTCCCCTCACCATGCTGCATGTGGTAGGCTCAGGCAAGGGAGGAAGCATCTCTTGGTCAGCTCCAAAGGGGGTCTGGAAAACAGTGTATGAAGGGAGCAGCTAGGGAGGTGGTAGGCTAGATCTATAAAGGAAATATCTCCTTTGGAAGGCTGCTCAAATCTGCCTTACTTTCTACTGCAACCAAGGGAGTTGATAACCACTGACTCAAACACGAGAGAAAGTTCTCTCCAGACTGCATATGCACAGCTCCTCAACAGTCCCTTGTGAAACAAGCAGGAAAGGTCATAAAAGCCTAACTGATTATTGTAGTTCCTTTTCTACTCCCATAGAAAATTTGCGGTTTGTATTCTTAACAAGTGCAATGTATTCCTATACAACTCTTTAAACCCTCTGCTTTCTGTGAGATGGATGTCTATATGCACAATAAGCTGCCATAGCAATGTAAAAGTAGAACAGTGAATGAATAAAAAGAATATGTCACAGCTCTCACTGACTGAGATAGTTATGTTGAAAAAGGAAGAAAGTAAAGAGAAACAGATACGGAAAATAACCTAAATTATTTACCACCAATTCAATAAACAGAGTTAGCAATTTTGATACCTGTCACAGCTCCTGCAGGCCTTTTTTTGGCAGGGGGGATGGAGAGGGAAGGACTTTTACTTTAATGGCTGTAAGAATTCTGCAACGCAATCTAAAAACAAGCCATTATTTTGATGTCACAGACATAACACATATTTCCATATCATGCTCCATGACCCTTTCTGTCCCCTGTCTCTTCTGAAGTTCTAAGGGGAAGAGGGAAGAAAGGTGTCAGTGTAAAAAGCTATTTGTAGATATCTGTGGTGGCAAGTTTCTTTGTAGATAACTTTTTTACTGATGCGCTTTTAACTGAATAACTATATATCATTTTTCATTAATTCCTGTAAATTAATTCAAATTATTGGTCTTATCTTGGGATTCACACACTCACATTCATGCCACCATATTTCTCCTGTTGAAAAACCATAATTAGAAAATGTCACTCAGAGACAGCAATATTTATCACAATTTGACAGCCATCTAAACAAATTAGAACAATTCTTGAAAGCAACTAAAATAAATACTGAATAGCTGCAAACTTCAAAGGCAATACTTTGCTTTACTAGAGAATAAATGATATCGCAAGATGGAAAGTAGCTTCAGCCCCACAGAGGTGAGAAATGCATGGGTGGGGAATGCATTTTGTATAAGAAATCTCCAGTCATATGGCAGGGAGCACATGATAAACCAGTTAGTATGAAAGATAAAGGCCTGCATTAGCTTAATAATCACAATAAATCCACTGCTTAAAGAAGTTGAAGCATGAGCCAAAGCATCTCCCTCCCAAAAGTACAAAGCAGTCTGTCTTGAAAAGCTTCTAATTAGAGAAAATGAAAGGTTCAGCTAGATTTTTAAAAGCACTCCAGATATTTAGGAACAGGGCTCCCACCAGATGCTATTGATTCTCATAAATAACTGAAATGGTAAAGAAAAGCCCATTTCTCATCCTTCCCTATCGTTTAAGTCACATGACAGATCACAAGATCTTTGCTTTCTAGAATAGACTTAAAACTCCAACTATTACAGAGAATATCACTGAAATGCTTAAGTAAAAAAGTGAATTAAGCCTCATTATTTTCAGCCAGTCCAAAAAGCACTGCAGATCCAAATCCACTGCAGTTAGTATCGGTCATCAAGGTAGCAAAATTTAAGTCTCATCTCCACAGTAAACATAATTAGTCATTAAGAGTTTAAATGAAACATTAATAAATTCTTTATTCTGCTCAAAACGTAGTTATAAACCCACACTTCCATTTCCATGAAGGACTTGTACGAGTTCATTTGCACCATTCAGCCAAGAGGGACAAGAAAATCAAAGCCTGAGATATTGCATCCAGTCCTGGCAGATACATGAAAATAGCCCCCCTTTTTTCCCAGGGCAGCTTACCGTGTCTATTCCTTTGGCAAGACTGAAGGGTGAATTAGTGGTCTGCTTTCTTCACAGAAGGGAATTCCACACACAGCTAGGAGCCATGCTCAGTGAGCTGCTTGTTCTCTCAGTATCAAGGGTTTAAGCTTATTAATGAAGATTTTAGGCCAAGCACTGTGTCCTCTTGGCTCTCCATTCAACAAGCAAGTGCGTGATACGACAAGATCAGAAAAATGTATTTGCATATTTGCTTTACCTGTTACTGATTTGGCCAACAATGCCAAAGTGGTGCTATTGTTTTGTTTAAGAAAGTACTTGACTAAAATATAAAAGAAAGCATAAATATTTTTTTAATGTATGAAAATGACAATTGCATAGGTATGGTTATTAAAATAGAAATAAAACTAGCCATAACTTTTCAACTTTTTGTCACTCAAAAAAAAAGCAAAGTAATCTTATATCAATGCAGGTGGGGCAGGAATAAGAGTCAAAATGCCACAAAAATTCATAGACGTTAAATGAAATTCTGAATCCTTACTCCAAGTCAGAAATTCAAATAAAGAAAAGTGTTAGAAGTCAGGGAACTGAAAGCCTTGATGTGGCTGAAAGCCTTTTAGATTATGCAAGTCCTATATCATACCAGAGATTTTTAAACCACACTCTAATCTGAAATCAGCGTAGAGTTTGGCTTGGTCAGTGGCATGATATGCTTGAGATTTTCACTGAGCACACATTTTTAGTTTCACCTGATTACTTTCGTACTCATGGCACGTAAACCAAAACTTAATGTTCTTAAACCCTGCAAAAGATGCAAGCACACCTGAATTTAACAAGGAATGAAAACCATTATTCCTAACAGGAAGTTGTTGGGTTTTTTTAATTCTCACCAGTTCAAAATTGTGAGAAAAAGTTGAAATATATGGCTAACAGTCTGTGAATTTTTTTTTTTTATTATTTTATGTGGTCACTATGAACATCCTTATGTGCAAAATTTCACATTTCATTTTTTTTGTTTTGAAATTATGCTAAGTTAAGCCCAACAAGAGATTCTTGGAACCTATAGGCCAAATAGAATACTTATGTTGTTCTGATGAAGGTGTAATCAATATATTTAAAATGTTTTATTTTTAGTCTGAAAAGGAATAGTAATAATTTATTTGGGGGGGTCTACTTATACTGGTCCCTCTTTTTAGGATACTGGTCAGTGTAAATTAGTTTTCCAAACACCCAGCTTCCAATCAAAACCAACGTTTATTCCTCCCTCTTGCTCCGCCCAGCAAACTTAGTTAAAACACTATTGAAACATAATTTTATTGTTTGTCTGTTTGTTTGGGAGGGTTGTTTTGCTTTGATTCATTTTGTTTTGATTCTGGGGGCAAGGGGTAAGGAGGAGGAGATGCGGCTTTCGAGTGATATTTTTTCTCTTGGGGTACAATCCGCATAAAATAAAGAATTTTTCTTAATGAGATCACTAATTACCCAATTCATGTGTGGAAGTGGCATTCAGTAAAGCAACTAGATTAAATTTGTCTTGAAATAAGGAAAGATTTCAACACAAAGTTGTTACCCATTCTACTCCGACACTAAACATTTTGCTTCTGACAGCATTGGAATATTCCACTGGACTATAAATGCCCAAACACACAGTATCTGATATGTAAAAATAATCTTTGACTTCTTTTTTTTTTTACACAAAGGGTGTTATGGGAATGTCTGAAATTTGATTACACATCATGCAGTATAGAGATGCCATTCTGGCAGAGGCCAAAAAAGGAAGGACCTCCCTGATTGTTACATTAAGAAATCTTACACTAGTTGCATAAAGGGTGTAGTTGTGTATATATGCACATATATAGACACATGTACATATATATGTGTATATATAGACAATGCTACAATGTGTGCATGTCTATGTGCATGTGTGCGTGCACGTATATATTATGCTTTTCTTTTTCCTGTCAAGTAAAATTTGAAATGCTTGCTCTTTTCTCTTCAGATCTTATGGATTATATTCAGTAATCCAACTGGAATCTAATTTTAGAAGAACGTTGTGTAATATGGATGTCACAATTTAGGTTCTGTCTCTGTTTTTCGTACCTAACAAAACTACCAGATATTTAAACCGTAAGACATCTCTTCATTGTCATCAGGCAAATATATTTATCTGTTTAGATACAGATATAAAATGCTAACTCTGAGGACCATATTATAAAAGTTATAAAATTTTATCTTCTATTTCATTTTCTCCATAAAACTTTTATTGTGATTTTTTTAAGTGTAAGCATCTCTTCAAAGTAAGAATAATAGGTAGTATAAACAGAGCAGAATGATAATTTCTGTCATCACCTCAACTATTAATTTGTCATTTATATGTTTTTTGTAAGAATAATTCATCCCTCTCTACAGCACTTTTAACTATATCAGCAGTGGAAAAGGCTTAGCAAATTCCTATATTCCAAATTATTTATAATAATTCTTGATTTCTCTGTGTTCTTCAGTAACTTTTTATTTTGCCAGCTTCGCTCACAAAAGTCATAAAAAGCACCAATGTGATACTTCTGCTGCTAAACATTCTTTCCCATAAGTGTTAAACATACATCCACCTAAAATATCTAAATATTCACACTTTATTGAAGTTCTTAAGAAACAAAACAAATACGGTTGAGAGATATTTTTTCCCACCATTTTTTAACTAAATCAAAGGCATTGCATTTTCCATTCATTAGTATCATTTCATTCCTCTAAAGCAGCAACAAAATACCTGCAGAACAAAAAGGACTCTATCCTGACAAATAGGATCATGCTTCAAGTACTCGTGTTAAAGAAAAAGGTTTATTCAGATAACTATATAAACAACTGATTAAATGAAGCTCATATTTTGTAGTGAAATATTTAACTTCATAAATTTAAAAATCAAATGAATGTTCCACTCTTCCTGGTTTACTGGCATTAACCTGACTGATGGTGTCATAAACCTCACTTAAACAATGATCAAAGACAAAGGATCCAAAACCAACAGACTAAAGTGTTATCAGTAAAGAGGTAAAATGTCCTTATTTTGTGCACAGTGATGAATTCTATCCTACTTCTTTTTACACTCGAATTTCAAATGCAATTGATATAAATACTGCATAAGAATTATGGTTTTCTTCATTATTTCCACTTAAAGATAAGTTTGAATATAATACAGTACATGCAAGTGACAGTGCATGATACAGTGTATAAATCATATCTTTTCATTTATTACCATTTCTAAGGAATTAGTCCAACAGAATTCTATAGAAATCCTAAGCAAGGTGAAAAAATAATTCTCAAAAGTGTATAATGATAATAGTTGCCTGATTAAACTAAGTCTCATCAGACATGAGTCATAAAACCCTCCACTGAAAGCACACTGGTACTTCATAATGTTCTGAACAGCTTCACCTGTAGCCTGACACCTCTCCTTGCTTTTATCAGAATGTGATGGTTCTGCTTTACAGTTTCTTAATCCTTGGAGTCTTAGGGTTGAACATCAAACATGTTTATCAAGACTAAGGATGTCAGGAAACAAAATGAAAGTAGAAGAAGCAGCACCACCTGCTGCTGATAATCAAATCGTGTATAAGCTTTCTTTTCTCCCAAATTACTGCAAAGCGACCCAGAATGCTAAACGAAGAGATTAATAGCACTTGTTTTTCAGGACAGCCTTTCCATAAGGACTAACTGTCCTCTCTTTCTTCAGTGTTGGACCTCAGCTGGTATCCTAACGAAAACTGGGGTTTCCATGATGCAAAGCATGAATGTGGATACCTGAGTTTCTGATTTCACTACTGAATAATCCTACTATTAACATTTCAAGTCATTATAACCAAACAGTGACAAGTGTTAAGTGTTCATTTACTAGAAACCATTTAAATATCTATTAAAGTTCTAACTGGATTTATTCTTTCTTTTTTATTTTCTTGTGCTTACTCATAATACAATGTCACTACTTGATGACAAATAATATTTCATACTGTGTATGTAACATCATTGTGTTGCAGAATCCCCCAAATACCTCAACAATGTCTTTGTTGTGCTATTCTCCCCATTTAGCACTTATAAGCTTTTCTAGTAACAATCAATAAATCAAAAAAATGGAGCTCTTGATATGTACAAATATTAAAAAAAAAATCAAGAAGTTTTGCTAGTTTGCAGTTCATGTAATGCCATCTTGACCATTCTCTTCCCCTCTCTCTATGAGCTGTCTAGAACAGTAAACTTTGCTCCATAAATAATAGTGTATTCATGCTTTTAAAGGCTTTTATATGCATTTATGGTAGGTAAAGGTTGGAAGAGGTAGTTGACTGATTTTCACTTTTATCTACTTTGATTTCAGTAAAGGGCTTTGTCACTCTGTATACATAAAGGCTAATGCACCCTTTGGTTTGTAGAATGTACTGAAATGTTTGCAACCCTCTTGGTATCAGGTCCAAAATGTGAAGCATTACTGTTGAGAGGGTATCTTTCTAATGTATTTGTATGTATAGTTTACACCTCTGTGAGGTCTAATAAAGGATTATGGTTAATAAAAAATGTGTTGAAAATTCATCATCCATGCAGATTTTGCAGCAATTTGCATTCTTCCTTTCTCTTCCCTGTCATATACATTTCATTTTTCTCAGAATACACCAAAATCAGGACGTACCTTAGCAGGGTGATCAGGCTCCTTTCATCCTAAAATAGAACTGGCATGGTAAGTGGCTCAAGAGCCTCGATGAAAGGAAGTGTCAGCAGATGAAATTATGGAACCTATAGATAAAATTGATTGAAGTGAATGACCAGGAACTGACCGTGTTCACACAACAGAGGAACATGACTGAACTCTGGTATACAGAGGTCTCTCAAAAGCTCCTCACTACAACAGAGCTAAGTGCCACCCAGTATCTGGCTTGTATCTCTATCACTTCTGTTCTCAAGAACAGAATCTGTGGGTAGGTCAATAAATATTAACATGATAAATATGGTATCTCACAGGAAAAGTAAGATGGGTGTTGCAGAGGTAAGCTTCAGAAATCTATTGGGAGTTCTTTTTTGAAAAAAGGAAAATAACCTAGTCAAGGAAAAACAGGGTGATCTGGTACTTCCTAAACGTTTTTAAATTAGGTCCTTCATCCAAAGTTCTTTAAAACACTAAACTGTCACAGAAAGAGAGTCAAGTTCTTTATACCTGCACACTGCTGATTGAAAAGAGACATCAGCAAGAATGGCCAGTTGATCGTGGAGTGGCACCGTATGTGAAACCTTGCTGCCATCTGTTCCAGCACCCTCAGTGCTCAACCCTTCTCTAAACGAGGAGGAGAAAGGGTGGGCAGTAAGAGCACAGTTTATAGGTGATAGTAAGGAAATCAGACTGCTCAGGCACGATGATGGTAAATCTATGCAGACTGCTCCCAGCTGTGTCTTTCATGTGCATCTCCACAGATCACGGCCCTCTCAAAGGGGTGCAGTATTTGCCTTTTTCAGCCACTAAACTCACACACTTTCCTCAATCTTTCTAATGTGAGCGAGAACAGCCTCACAACACCACTGTGCAGCTCCTTTACCACCCTCCTATATATGTGGTCCCAAACACTTGTGTATCTCCATCTGGCCGAAGCGCTTCATAATTCCATCCACTTTAGCTGTGGGAAATGCTCCTCTCTGCCAGTGAAGGCTGGTGCTGGAAGGCCTGAGGACAGCCTTACCATGGCAAAAACTGACAAAAACATGCCTCTGGCCCAGGAGGTCCCAAAACTGTGAATCTGTGGGGGTAGGAGTTTCACTGCATGCTGCCTTGTTCTAGTATTTTTCCCTAGATACTGATTTTAGCTAAAGGGCAAAACTGTTCCCTGGATTGGATACCCCATTTTATCTTTACTCTGACTCTTTGTGTTTTTACCTTGCTGCCATAGTAGACATTCTAGATTCTAAATGCACAATCCCTGAAGTAATATCCTTCAAACAAAACTCTCTGTGTTTAAACATTTACAGGCAGTAATACTTAAAAAACTGTCTTATCCTAATACTTGAGCAATTTAGGGAGATTTTGGTTTAAAAATAATCACTCAGCAATATTCAACATATTTTCATTCTAATGTTCTCATGACAAGATGCAATCAACAGGGATCACAAATGGAGGGTTTGGCAATGCAGCTATGGAAAAGTTGAAAAATCCATTATTTCTAATCTTAATCACAGTTTTTTAAAGTTGTTAATCATATATATTGCATTACCACAGGTTTTTAATCTTACATGAACAGCTTGTTAATAAATACAACTGGATGGTAAGCTATGTTAACACAAGCAAAAGAACACAGAGACTGAAGAAATGGACAAGAAATTACTAACAGTTCAGAAAAAAATAAAAACCTCTATGTTCATCCTCTTTCTTCAATTGTGTGTTTCCTCAGAAACAGAGAATTTAATTTATAGGAATTTTGATCTAAGAGTTGCTGCATATTATTGAATATGACTTATGAATATACTGAATATTGACTTACTTGGAAATCATCTTATTTATTGCCCTAACTTAAAAAACTTTTTGGATCTCAACTAAAGAAAAAAATCAGTCTAGAAATCCATTGCTACATGAAGGCCAGCAGGACTTGTGGAAAGTTAGTGAAAATAAGGACTATCAACAACAGCAGTTAATAGTATCATGGCAGACATTCTTATTTTATCAGTGCAAAGTTTACACTGAATATGGAGAACTAAACTGATTCTTTTTATATACATGGTCAGCTTCATTAAGCTATGTGTGGTTTTGTCCTGTATTTTCACACTGCTTTAGACGTCGTTTAAAATACCCTTTATTCTCACAATATCACCTAAATTTTGGGTCTTGCAGCTTTTATCTCAAAAGTGCGCACAAGAGCTGTAACAAGTGAAAATATGAAGCCGATTAGTGGTGGTTTTAAGCCAGTGTTTCATCTCTGTGAAAAGGAGTCACCCCTGAGAAGTGTTTTCCCAACTGGGAGGGTGACAGAGCTGTTCACGTTCCCCACGGCTCCGCGCATGCTGCCTGATGCATCAGCCGTACGCAGATTTTTTGCCGGCTTTCCGCAAAGAACTCATTTGTCATCTCCGTATTTTGACAACCAAAATGCTGAGAAGGAATTGAACAGATCAGGAAGAGAAGTGTTAGTCAAACTGAGACAAAACAAAGATTAAAGCGGGATTTTCAGATTACCACTGGGCTGGTTTTGTTTGTTTGGGGACTGCTTGGACTTAATCTTTAATAAAACAACCATTTCAATTAAAATGCACTGTCTTTGTATCAGACTCCAAGCTCTCCAGGACTTGCTTCTCAGCATGTGCTCTCTCCACTAAGTAATGTTTTCACTCTTTTTGTTTCCTTTCTCCTTCTGTTCCATATACCACCAATTCTTGCCACACGGTGACCCGATGCAATAGGAAAAGTGGCAAATGGCTTCCCGGTCCTTGAAATAAAAAAAGCTGGTAAGTCTACTGATTTGGGGGTGCTGAGAGATAAAGGTTTGAAAGCCATCAGGCTGAGCATGGAATGAAACCGGATCTCCCACTGATTCTGCACATACCTCAATTAGCTTAAAATTTGGTGGGGGAGGAGGAGGCAAAGCCACAATGCCAGAATTTTTGGGGTGCCCAGTACTTTTAAGCATGCCCTCAGCCTCTTATGGCACACAACAAAACTATAATCACTTGAAGATATTTTGGATTCAAAAGCAGATAGAACAGGGAAAGCCAGTTATTTCTACCATTAACAGACCAAAGAGAAGCTGCCAATTTTTTTGCAGTTTTTGTCTAGGCTTTAGTATTTCAGATATATTTTTCCTTAATTATTTAAGTTTCTGTCACATCTATAATTTTAATTCTAATTCAAATTACAGAGAATCAGTCTCTTACCTGTTTGAATTCATATGGTTACTATTAAAACTACCTGCCTGCAGAATGCCCACCAGAATTGGTATTCATACTGTGCAAGGGGGAGAGTTCTCTTCATTTCACCATCTTCAAACCTTTACTTTCCAAATAATGCTTTATAGCACTGCCTTTCCTGCAGATCATCTGGATATTGTTATCACTGTTGGTACTTTCCAGCTTCAAATATTTTTTTGTACACATAACTTCTAGAGCCAAATCAGTCAGTAAATTTCTTGGTAATTTAACATGCTGAAAACAATCCTGTACTGCTTTAAGCACATTCTGTTGTTGTTTTAGTAATCAATAAATAAGCAACTGACTTCAGACAAAACACTTCAAGTAGCCTTTTATGCTAATCTTACTATCAAACATTTCCTGCTGTTCATGTTTTGTTTAAACAGCATTTATCTTCTTTTACCCACCTTTTAATCTTCATTCAAATATTACATATTCTCTGCCATGCCAACCAGGACCACTGCACCAGTTAATATTAAAACGTCTTCCTGTACCTTATCTCACTTTTTGCTCTACCTATCTCACCATCCATACTGTTTCGAATCTCAAAATCAAGATAATTTAAGGCTGAACTTGCAGCATTCTGACCCTATCCAAGGCCTCCAGTGAGTCCAGGAATTTCACCAGCATCTTACAAACTTTTATCTCACGCTCAAATATGGACACTTCTACTGCCCTCAGAGGTAACCACTGACATCTAAGGTTTCCTTTTTAAACTTTCCAGGTCTGCAGCTTGTGTTTCTGTACCCTGTAGAATGCCAGTGGCCAGCAAGTCTGGCTCTGAACACTTCTGTAATTTTGAGGATGAAGTCAATCCTGTTTCTAACCATTCTAACCTGAGACAGACTGGAACTTTCCTGGGCACTAAATAAAGAAAATCTCTGGTTTGAATGATTTCTCTTTTAGTCTTTCTGCATTTCTATTTCCTTTCTAAAAGGAAACAGACTGGTTCTTTAAACTTACTTATTCTAAGCTCCAGTGCAGTAACAGAATTACCAGGGTGAAATGCCATCCAAGTCTTTAGCCAAGACTCAGTAAGTTATTTTAATCAGTACATAAGTAGGTCCATTAAAAAAAAAAGAAATCTTTCTCAATAATGAAAGTGATATTGATAGAATCATTAAAATTCTTACTCCAGAAATATTTTCCCTGTTATGTAAGTTTATTAATATAGAGATATTATATTTTTTCTTTATGAACTCATGATATGCTTCTTGCTACTTAAACAGAAGGCTTTGCAATTACCTTTATTTTTTTTTTTTGATTTCTCTCTCTTCCTTTTTCTTCCTTCACTGACATTCTTCAACAATATTTAATACCTGGTACATTTAAACTATTTCATTGAAGGATTTTAAATTACTATATGTCTTTCAAATAAATTACAAATTATAAACTTCAGGCTTCCTATATTTCATACACCTCAAAGTTTTTCCCCTGCCAGAGTAAAATTCCCTTGACTAGATTTTGTTTGGCTAGTTTCCATTTATGCTGTCTTATTTTTCTCTGTTCCTTTACTTTCTTCCATTCCCTTGTCCAATGCAAAAAAAACCAAAAAAAACAAAAACAAAAACATATTTTTTCTTTGATTTTTGAAAGATCATTCTCAAAGAGTAAGGTTATTCACTGACTCCTAGCAACACACAGATTTTTAATTTCCTTACACCCTCTGTTCTCTTTATGGAAGTGGATCTTTACTTTTCAGGTAACACTGTTGACTGAGGAGCTGCCACCATCATTTGTTGAAGTCAGCTTCCTAGAAAGTGTATATATAATCACACTAAGCTAATACAATATAGAATCATACAATATTCTCAATTGGAAGGGTCATCCAAGTCCAACTCCTGGCCCTGCCCAGGACACCACCAAGAATCACATCATGTGCCTGACAGCATTGACCAAATGCTTTTTGAACTCCAACAACCACTCCCCTGGGGAGCCCGTTCCAGTGCCCACAACCCTCTGGGTGATAAACCTTTTCCTGATATCCAACCTAAACCTCCCTGGCACAACTTCATGGAGTTCCCTCAGGCCCTGTCACTGGAGAGAAGAGATCAGTGCCTGCCCCTCCTCTTCCCCTCGTGAGGAAGCTGTAGACTGTAAGAAAAGAACATTCTGTACATGTGTGATTGAATTTTCATCTGAAAGTAATTTTCCAGTACCTTGACAAACTATTGCTCTAGCAAATGACAATTATTGTATATCTTGTTGTAAAACTATCCTTGCTGGCATTGTCTTTAGCATTCATCAGTACTGGAAGCACTTTCTTTTTTACTCTCTGCTTCTCCTTCAACTGTTATGTTCTGTGCAAGCAAGTTTCTTTGTACAAAAAATATCAGCGCTAAACATCCCTCACATTCTAATAATTATCCATCCAGAGAATCTCTCAGAAAACATTTTTCACACTGTATGCTTCCTTGTGTGAGAGTAAACCTAGGCCATGAGCAAGAAACTTTGTCTTTCTCCTTGCAGTGCTTTCTATTTCTTTAAGCTTCCCAGCAGCAAATAAAGACAGCAATTTATTTACTGAAAGCTGAAAATTTCCAAGGAATATTTTAAAAACCTCCTTCATTGTACCTCTTACATTCCCAAATGTGAGAAATGAATCACACTGTTTTTAATATGTTACGGATTGGACAGAAAACTTCCCAATATCACTCAGCACAATAGCATCAGATACAGGTAAATTGTCCCTTGGACCTTGATTTTAAAAAAGCAGAATTTAACCCATGACAACACAGTGCTTTTCCAGTATCTTGTGATCTCTTCCTGACTTGTAATATCAGTTTCTTAAACTCTCTCAAGCTTTAGAAAAAGCAAGAATCACTAGATGTATGCAGCACATGCTTGTGCAGATGAGAGATTCTCCAGCTGCATAAAAAGCTGACTTAATGTGCAATATACAATTTGAAACAGGTTATCAATCTATCAGTGCAAACAGTGGAACAAAGAAATGCAATTTTTTATTTGGAATGTCTCTTCCATTCTAAAAAAAAATTGTTCAATATTTGGCTAAAAAGAATCCACAATCATTCATAATAATACAGTGAATTCTTTCCTATTCAGCTCATCCCCTTACCCAGAAATGTCTATTATTTGCCCAATTTCAGAATGTTCATACAATTACACATATTGCTCAGGAAGAGAATAAATCTGCAAAATTTTAACCTAAAAAGTTTCAGGAAACTGAAAGGCCAAATGCAAAAATATAAAAGCTGCAACATAACAGTAAATATATAATAATCAATGACAAAAGCCCCTCTAAGACTCTCAGTTTAGAAATGTGTCACGTGGTACCTCAGATTACTGAAGCCTGAACACATTATCAAGGTGATATGCCATATAATTTGAACATAACAAAAAAGTTGACAGTAACTAGCACAGATAATTATGTTATGAGATGATGGAAGAATAATTCTTTCTACTTCTGGAACATATCACAGTGTTTTTCAGCAGAAAATGAAGCAGAATTATCTTCTTTTTGCATCAAACAAAAGGGAAAGAACGAATTCTCGCTAATTTGCTAAAAACCAGGTAATTCACAACAAAACCAAGAGCAGCACTCAAGAATTCCAACACTAGTTTTATATTCACTGTTAAAACCAAATACTTTGCTGCAGCCGTTCTATTATTCTAGAGTTGGGAAACAGAGCATCAAGTGTAGGACAGACCAGATGAGAAAGGTACTGACACCAAGAGGAAGTGCTGTCAAGGTGTTAGACCTTTATACGATGTCCTTATCCAGTCACAAACAGATTATCTATCTTTATATGTCATGGGACAATGCCATTTCACTCATTTAAATTTGTTGCTTATGTCTTTAAGTTTTCCTTTAATCATTGCTAATCACTGTTTTAAATTCTTTATTTGCTGAAGAAATTAATCCGTGTGCTAAAACACATACATAATGTCAACCCCGGCTTTTCAGAGTAACTCCAAAAAAAATTAAGCTATTGCATGCATTTGAACATAGTGTTAGATAAACATATCAGATGTGTGTGTATATATATATATATATATAGAATAGATTTATCTCACTTATAACATCCTACAAGTTAAGTATGAAAGTCTCAGCCATTGGAATCTACCTGCAAATTCAGAAGGTGAAGGAAGGTGAGCTGCTATCCTAACATCAGCCTAGAAATCATACTGAAAACACCACTTAATACATCCTCAGATATCAGAGTCCTTCTGAACAGGCCTCTAAACTAAAACAGATATAGTTTTCTACAACCATTGCAAACACTTACCATGCACTAGTTTCAATTGCAATCTGAACTTTATACCTACTAATAATAGGTTTATTTTTATTATTCTTCCGTCAAAACTGAGTCTCATTGGTCTCCTGAAAGAAACATAGATAGAAATTCAGCTACCAGGAGAAATGATAACAGGATTTTGTCTCAAGTGATTGTTGAATCACTTGAGAAATCTATGTCTAGATGGGATCAAAACAGGAACTTAAATCATGAAAGTAATCAAGTGATATTGAATTAGGAGAAATCAGCAGTGGCTACGTATTTCTCAATCCTTTCTTCATCAGTAGGGCTGCACAACAGAGACTATGCTGTCAAAATGGCAAAAAACTTCAAAAGAGACAAAAAAACCTGAGCTAGTTCAAGAAAATAAACCAATAGTTTTTGAATTGCTAACAGAGACCTGTCTTCTGACAACCATCTGGCCAGTAAGATTTAAGAAGCCTGTATTAAAAGGGAAGTAAGATCTTCAGACAAGCAAGCTGTAACAAGTACACTCTAATTTACCAGCTGATTAAAGTTTTCAATTGAAAAAGAGAATGCTTAAATAAAATTGTATTGTGAATAAAATTCCTTCAGTCTCTGGAGAATAAAACTTTACTCATATAAGAGGAAAGACTAACATGCAATTTAAAAATGACTTATCAAAACCAAATGGAGGCAATGAAAATGTGAATATTCATTAATATTCCTAATGGCATTCACAGAGGGTTTTTATGCTTAATCAAATGAGATTTGGGCAGCTTTTGAATACAGAAAAGTCAATACACTAAATTCACATAATTATTTGTCATTCTCTCTGCTCAGAAGAAGACCAAGATTTTGCTTATTTTAAAGGTTCAGTAAAGACATCTCTGTTTACATACTGGGTCAAGAAGAAAGCAGTAAGAGTATGGAAGTATATCATTACTGACAGAAGAGAAACATTCACAGAATCATGAAATGCTTTGGGTTGGAAGGGACCTCATAAATCATCTAGTCCCAGCCCTGCTCCCATTCGACCAGGATGCTCAAAGCTCCATCCAATCTGGCCTTGAACACTTTCAAGGATGGGGCATCCACAGCTTCTTTGGGCAACCTGTGCCAGTGCCTCACCACTCTCACAGGAAAGAGCTTCCTAAAATCTAATCTAAATCCACCCTGTTTCATTTTAAGGCCATTCAGCTCACCTGAAATTCAAGATCTGAAGAAGATCAAATTTATAACTAAGAAATTATAGTCCCAGTTTTCAGATGACAGCCTCAAACTTATACTTGGAAAATATGCTATGGAGTATTTCAAGAGTTTAAACTTGTCCTTCTAAAAAATGTTTTGAAATAGAAGATCAAGTGTGACTTTTACATATTAAGCATTTTGCAGCATTTTGAGGAGGAAACATTTCTTTCAAATGAAGAAATTTCATAGTTCTAGAGGATGCAGAGGAGTTCATCCAGGGCAGAAACTTGAAAAAAGAATGCCAGCTGACCCAGTTACAGCTTTGGGGTAAAACATCTAAATTTGGTTATCAATATAAACAAATACACGCACCTATCTCTATAGAATTTTAGACACCATGAAACACTGAGCAAGTGATTTCTGATTTCTGCTAACTTTAGCTTAGCATCTGCTTGATTCACTACAGAAAAAAAGTAAGAGAGGAATTTCCAAGAAATTTCTTTCTCCACTGTGCATTTGCACTCATTCACCAAAACTATGTGTAACTCATGAAAATTCTAGTTTTCAGGCCTGGCTCTTAGGCAGTGGAGAAAAATGTTCTCTGAAAGAGTCATAAATTTATCCTGCCATAGATATGATGAGCTATTTTAAATATTAATGCTTCACCTCCCTGTTAGCACAAAATCTAGGACTGAGAAATCATAACAAGGCTTCTCATATAACAATTTAGAACACCTTATCACTCATGTAACATCATGCTATAGATTCAAAATTACAATCCCCTAGTAATATATTTGTCACATCCTAATACAAAAACACCACAGTAAAGAAAAAAAAATGCAGAAGGCCATTATATTTTGCACATAAATTTCATTAAGCAAGGAGAAGTATTCTTTATCTTCAGCAAACTGAATGTACTTAGCCATTTATTTCATTTCCAGTGGAGCCAATTCATAGTAAAATGCACATTCAAAACTAGGGGAGGAAGAGTAGAAGATGTAAAGAAAAACAGCAACATCAGAAGCACTAAGGCTTCCACTGGAATGCTGTACTCAGTTTTTGCATCACAGTCCATAAATGATCTTGAATGGAAAGTACCAAAGGGATGCAAAAATAACGACTGGTCTAGAAAACATGACATACAAGAATGGGTTCTTTCAGTCTTGGGAAGAGATGGCAGAGCAAATGAAACACATAAAGAGACTGTTGGCTTCCATTAACTGCATTGTCTGACAGTGATATCAATGAATCCATAAAGCACAGACAAATTACTAAACATTTAGCAGAATATTATGGATATGCATATACTTGAGTTCAAAATTCAAGATTCTGCACATTTCTTTTTAATTCTTCAAGGAAGATGTTGAAATCTGTTTTTAGTGTAAATTTGAAATCCTTTACGCACAAAATGTTACGCGACAATTTACTGAAAATTGGAAATAATCTAGCTATAATTTTTTTTAAATGTTCCTCTAAACTGTACATCTATATGACACAGAAAGCTTTCTTTTGCATCTGACAAACAAGCAACTACTCCCTTTGTGCAAAACCAATAGCTGAAATTTGAAGGAAGCATAGATTTCAGATTCATGCAGTATCCTTTCTATGGCTGTATGATTTTAGGTTCTGTCTCTGGAGCAAATTCTCAGCAGAGACTCAGGGCTACACATGGCCGGCAAAATGTTTGGCTCTCTGAAATAAAAATTTCTTAAAAAATGCATATTTTTGTTGACTTATCTTTCAATAACACAAAAATCAAGGGAAGCTCCCTACCTCCATAGCAATGGAAATCCTAGGAGTTTATACACATTTATTACAGTGCCAGTGTGAAGATATTTACAGTTAGTAGGGTATTTCACTATTATATTGTTGTTTATTAGAAAAAAAAGAAAAATCTGATTTCTCTCCTTGTGATTCCACAGATGTAAAACAGCCAAAAATGAAAATTTTTGCGCAACACAGAATTAAGGAAAACCAGACGGGAAAGGAGAATCAAATATGCCGAGTGGAAAACTACAAATGAGAAAGCTTCAGCCCGTTCAGAGCAAGAAAGAGGAGCAGTGACACCAAGGAGAAAACAGCCTGAGCAACAGAAGCATAGGGAACATGTGCCAGGGATGACTGACCAGGCTATTCTAAGGAAGCTTATGCAGTGCACATTTGGTTTCTCTGCCCCTTGATTTTAACAAATTCTTTTTTGCTTCCTTGGTTTCAGCCCCTCTTCTAGCTCACATCATCCCCGTTTGCTCCTTAGCTTTACTTCTCTAACTTCCTGCAGCAATTTTAGCCTCAGTATATTCAGCGAGCTTTGTTGAATTTGGCACTCACCTGGTGGTTTAACGTGACAGACACAGAACCTTAAGAACGTTTGGAGAGAAGCTGCAGCTCCCTGACTTCAGTATAGCTGAGTGTATGACAGCTCAAATGTGATGCAATTCTGACTAATGGAATAATACCACTCATATGTTATGTGCAGTAGGTGACAGCAGCTCGGAATATTTCAATTATATGTTCCTTATATAAAAAACCTAACAATAATTCAGCTATAAGCCTGCCTAAAAGCCCCATCCAAAATAAAGTATGATCAGTTGAAACCCCTCATATTAGTGGAACCAAAGAATGATTTCAGGTTGACTGGTGTTTGGTTTTGTTTGTTTTACTGGAAAGACATAGAGCATGACTATCCTGTAAAGCAAATATTTTTACAGTCCATCAACCTTATAACAGATAAGTAAAAAACAAGCTGGGGAAAAAACATCTACAATCCTTGAGAATGTATTCATGGCATTCAATTCAGAGAGAAATCAAGCCTTTCAGCTTTGATGTCTTGTTTTGAGACTGGTTAATTGAACACGTAGTGGCTCTCTGTACAATACCAGCTACAGGTTTAGCTCCTACATATAACAACTGGTGAAGGCACTGTCAAAAGAAAATTCCTGAGTCTGTGCACAAGAATAAACTGGAAACTTATCCTCCCCAACATTATGAAAAACACACTCATGATATGGCACTGAGCTTTAGAGTGCTAACATTCCGAGGCTCATGCACCAGGCAACATTCCTGTCAGCCAATTTTACATGCCAGATGTCTTAGAGGAAATGAGATCCTGGAAGGGAGAAACCAATAGAAAAGAATACTAGATTTATTTCATGAAAACATGATCAAGTTCTTTTAGTACGGAGAAAACTACAGACCAAATTCCAAAGGTCTTAAAACTGAGCAAAAATCCCAATACAGTCAAGAAATTTACTGATTATAAATCATAGATTTTGGCTCAATATGATTGGTGCAAGAAAAGACCTGTAGTATCATGCAGTTAATGAAAATGTTATATGGATAACATAACATTTCCCACAATCACTAAGCTCATAAACACATAGGGAATGGGAAAAGGGAAAGGAGGGGGAAAAGGGATTTTAGGATTTTTACCATTAACTTAAGTGGGTTTCTAAGTGAAGCTGTATTTGATAAATGAAAAGGTTACCTAAAAGTTAATAAGAAGAGCACATGGGACCAACCAATAAGATAGAAAAAAGCCCCCTCTATTTCCATAGCTAATCCTAGAATGGTTTGGGTTGGAAGGGACCTTAAAGATGATCTGGTTCCTGTCCAAGGGCAGGGACACCTTCCACTAGACCAGGTAGATTAGGGACCAATCCAACCTGGCCTTGAACCCTTCCAGGTATGGGACATCCACAGCTTCTCTGGACAATCTGTTCCAGTGCCTCACCACCCTCACAGTGAAGAATTTCTTCTTAACATCTAAATGGAATTCATGTATCTTCATTTTCAAATCAATCTGAAAAAACAGCCAGGATGCTGTATCCCCCATCCTGAGTACTTGATCAATACCTTGATATATTTCAGAGTGAGGTGTTTTATTACTTATTTTTATATCTTGCTATTTGTATGAAATTATGATTCTTGTAAGTAATACTTCAATTGAAAAAAAAAGTGTTCTACTATTGATTTTTTTGCTGTTTTCATTTGTGTTTGTAAAATTTTGCAAGAAAGAGACTCAAAGCCTTCCACACATTTCTGCAGGATGGGATTCTAAGACGTTTGACCAGAGTGAGATGCCTCCAAGTAAGAAAGAATCTGAAATAAAAAGATCTTAACCTTTAGCACTTGTTACTCTATGTAAGCCCCATGAAAAGAATTTTGCCTGATCTGTTTCATTTGAAGTCACATTTCTTGTCCCTCACTGACGTTTATCTATTGAAAGATAGGGCATAGAGAAGACTAGATATTAGCACAGATTTGCAACTGAAAAATATTCATCCTTAGAAGTTATAAATTAATTCAGGAGAAAAATTTTGAAGAAGGAAGACTAATTAGGAATCTGATAAGCGTTACTGAAAAAAGAGTTAGGAAAACACATAGGTAGCTGCTGTCAGTGGTTTTGCAGTTCAGAAAGGTTAGATTGGAGTTTTTTCATTATTTATTTTCCAAGGTAATGCAGATATGCTGGAAAATGCAGAGAGAAAAAATGCTTTTTGGCCACTTTGAGGGAGTAAAGAACAGTCTGTCAACCAAAAGGAAGTGATTGTATCAACAGGGTGAGCCAAGATAAGGTTTTTCTAGAGCTTATGTGTTTTGTGAAAGGACACACATCTCCTGATGGCAGAAATCAAAAGACCTTTGAAATAAATGTACTTTAGTATTCCACAATATTAATTACAACCACTGCACCTTAAACGTTACACAACTGCAAATATTTACTGTAATTTTTTTCATTTTTTAAACTGCAATGAGAAATATTCGATGATTATACATACTTTTCACACTAAAATGACATGCAGAGGTCCTAGGAGATATTTTAATAGGGAGAGGGGAAGAATGTGATGGTTCCAGGATCAGCACATCTATTATAAAATTATCAGGAATAACAAAAATACATCAATAAGGAAGTTGAGCGAAGTTGTAGAATTGTATTTAGAATATTTAAAATATGGTTTCCTCCCCTAAATAAAAATAATTTTCAATTTTTGGCATATGAGGAAAGAATGAGAGAGCTAGGATCATTCAGCCATGAAAAGAAAGATTCAGGGGAGAATGTGTATAAATCTCAGATGCAAGGCACTACAGAAGAAAAAGCCAGGCAATTTTCAATAGTAACCATTGAAAGTTAAAAAGGCAACATAAAATAAAGGAAATTGCTCTCATATGTANGAAGAGGCAACATAAAGGAAATTGCTCTCATATGTAACAAAACCCCTTTTTCAATGTCAGAGAGTTGAACACCAGAACAGGTTGCCCAGAGAAGTTGAAAAGTCTTCACCCTTGGAGATGTTCAAGCCCACCTGCAAATGGGCTTGACCTCCAAAACAATGTGCTGTAGCAGACTCTGCTTGGAGCAAGGAGGTTGATCCCTTCCCATCTCAGTGAGTCTATGCTTTTGTAGCAACAGAATAAAATAAACAAAGTTTCTTTAAAAATTATAGTAGCTAATTAAAAGTTAGAGTAGCTAATTAATGACTTGAATTTATATTTACCAAATGAAGTGCAATAGAAGCATAGATACTTCAGCAAGAGGTGGATAGGTGGACAAATCCCAACAGCAAAGTTTGCTGTGTCTCTTTCCAAAATGACCAGCTTCATTCTAAAAGAGCTATGAGGGCAAGAACTATTTTAAATTTCTAGGTCTAACAAGTAGCACAGAGATGTCATCTTAGAGTATGTTCAAAGCAATTTTAGTGTATCTGATGGTGCTATTCAACACTATCTGGAATGGGTTTGCCTTAGCTAAATGAAGAATATGACAGAGCATTGAGATAATCTAATACTCCTCTGTCCCATAAGGTCTCTATTACAGCTTCTTACCTATTTTAAAGCATTAACTTTTGACCATTTTGCATCTGAACTTCCCCAAGTTTATGCTGGATTATTATTAAAAAGAGGTTGCTGATTAGCTAAGACAGCAAGTGCCTCTTCATGATACATATCTTGATAGCTTTGCCATAAAAATGGAATCCCACATTCATGTAAGAACAAATAAGCAAAGGAAATGCCAACAGCATGATGTCTTCTAAATGGAAACATCCACATCTTTTAGGGTTTATTGTCAAACTTGACAGAAATGTAGATTGGTAGCTATCAATTACACACTATTTGTAGATGTTCGACATTGCAGAAGAATTATAGGTGGCTAAAATGTGCCAAGATGTCTCTTTAAAGAACATTTACTTGTGTTAGATGCATGCAAATCCCCGGAGTGAAGTGTATCAAATGTAGACATTTTATGTCAACACGAAGATTTCAAGGGACCAATATTCTTTCTGGTATCCCCTAGCAAAATAAAAGGTAATTATAAAGAAGAAAATTAAAGCTATCAAAATCATGGAGAATCCTCAAAATGACAACAATATTCCATTGCTTCCAAGAGGATGTTTCATATCTGGATTAACACACACATTCCCACTGTGGATGAGCCTTCCCCAATATTTTTTAACATCTTACTTGACCTACATTTAAAACCAACATTGAAATACTCATATTCCCGTGTTTGCAAATTAATAAAATTCTCCTAGAAGTTTCTAGTCCAATGTCCTTGAAAGCACTTTGATGATGAAGAAAGCAGTAACCAGCTGCTGCTTCACAGATGCTGAAAATGCATGGAACAAATGATACTGATTGTAATGATATGTTGCAAAAGCAATAGCAGTGGAGCACTTCTGTTGAAGACAGCCTTCCTGTTAAACAGAAGACCAAGCACAGACTCTTCCTCTTGTTCTGTATAATATGACTGCTACAGATTGCAAATCTCTTAAAAAGCCAACAGGGTTTCTGACTAAAAGTGAAAAGAAATTAGAAGAAATCCAGCTAAGGGCCAAACAATATGAGCTGAGACTCCAGTGTTAGTGGAAATTATATAAAGCTTTCAGTTAGCTAGTAGGAAATGGGGATTGCAATCAGACAACATCCAAGTACAGACTTCTTAAATTTAAGTTAATTTACTAAAGTTATTTTATTTTCCTTAACTTTTGCTTGAGACTCATTTCTACTGACGGCTACAAATCTTACTTACTTTCCCATGTTCTAAAAGATATATTAACTTTTCTTAAAACATGAAAACATTCAAGGATATTTGAGTGAAAACTGGAGGTTTTCTGCTGCCCAGAAAATGCCAACATCAAAAAAACCAAAGAAAAACAAAACAACAAACAAAAAACCCAAAACAAACAAACAACAAAAAACCCCACCAAAACAACAAAACCAGGAAAATAAAAATCCAGGTAAGAACAATATAAATACCAATCAAGAATTAATTACACAAGATTTAAGTTTTCCACTAAAGAAAAAAGTGTTCTTACAGAGTGTTTGTTGGCCCAGACTAAAAGCATAATTTGACATGGTGCAGAATGAAGTCATACTAAATCTTGGAGGAAATACAAGATGTTAGCCATCTTAGGAGAAACAAGTAATTGAATCTCTTCACCAAATTTTACGCGCTTGGAAATACTGACACTGACAATAACACTTAACATCTTTTAAAAAACATTATTTACAAAGTAAACTCCTTTGTGGAGCCTTTCAAAATTTATTACATATGTACAACAAAGGTAAACATGCAAAGTGTTACTACCATTGCTGCTGTAAGTGACAGTTCTCTGAAGAAATATATAACTTATAAACTGGGAATGGTGAATTGTTAACAAACACAGATCTTACATTCCATACAAAGGAAAATGAAGTTTTGGAATTGACTGAGTGAGTAGATAAATAGTTTTACAGAAGAGAAATTCACATTCCTTGGTGAGAGATGATTACAAAGTTTGGACCATATCTGAATAGTCAAGGACCATTGGCTAAACTACAAAGAAACACATTTAGTAACAAAAAGGGAAGGCAAAAAGCGGGGATAAGTAAGCACTTCTTTCAGACAAACTCAAATACCAAGAACAAAATCATGTCACCAAAGGGCAAGTAAAGAATTTATCTATCTCTTGGGCTCCTAGAACCCTAATACAAACTACAGCTGGGATTTTTCATTTCTGAACATGTATTTAATGCAGCTGATATTGCACAAACCTGATGGAATCAGCTGCATGACTGTGAAACATCCTCACTGGGTCTAACCTTTTCAAGGGGAATCAATCTGATAAGAAGGGAAGTGCAACATTTTCTGTCAAAAAAAAAAAACAAACAGTTTTGAGATTAGTGACAAATCTGACAGGTAGTCTTTTTAAAGCTTATTGGAGTCCAAGATGCAGTTATTGTAGCAGTTGAATGCCAAATCAAGAAAAGAACTCTTCAACCTTGTTGTGACTGAGTTATGTCACAGCTGGGGCATTTTCAATCTCTTAACACTTAATTCACTGGCTCTGATAACAGGTAAAGATCAGGGACCCTTTGGGGTCAAACTCTACTATTCAACCCTGAGAGAAAAATCACCTCTCTGTGCTGACTGTGCCTAGGTTTGGATAGGTCAGTCTTACACGAACCTCCCAAAATTACATCAGTTTTGGTGGTTCTGCAGGTATATTTCCATTATTACCAAGCCCAAAGGTGTTGCCAGACTTTATACAGATCTTGACAGAGGCAGGCAGAAGCTGAGGCTTGATTTAAAGTCTTTTAACTTTCTTCTGCCTCTTAGTTGCAAGGACTGTACTTGGCTGCCAAACCACATTAGATACTCTTTGATGGGGTCACTTGACCTTATATTCCTCTTTCCCCGACAATATTTTTTTTTTCCATTTGATGATTGTATATGAGATGTAATAAAACTTCAGTGACCTTAAATAATTTGGCTTCTCTCAGGAAAATTCCACCTTGGTAGCTACATACACCCACCAGCTGAAGGGTTCCAAAGCACAAAATTCCTTCTTGCTGACTTAGCTATTCACAGGGGGAAGTTGCTTCCTAAATTCTGAAAGGAAAATAGCTGATTAAAAAAATCAACTCTGTTTTTCAAACCCATTACCTGCTTTCCATTATTTAATTGGCATTTCCACAGGACTCTTTCTTACATATAACTGCAGATCCTGTCTCCTGCCTGGGGACCCAAATCCCCATGCTGCCATCCAAAATTTGACCATTCAGTAGAAGCAGGTGGCTCTCAGCAGAAACAAAGAACTACTCTGACAAGGTTCTACACAGTAACTCTAAAAGAGAAACTGTCACAGGTAGCTTTTTTTTTTCTCATGATGGTCAATTTTAAAATGCTTTAAAATATTTCCCCAACTGCAAGTTTCTTACTACATTTTCATAAAAGTCAAGATTTCAATTAAAAAAATTCACTCTTTTTATATATATAAAAACACACAATAATTCTTACTGCATCTGGAATTGTTTGCTGCTTTAGTCAATTCTTTAAATTTTAAGACATTTGCTTAGCAAAGGTTATTGTGGGCAGACAAGACAGATAAACTTCTAATGCCTGCATCCAAAACTAAAAAAAAAGGATGTAATGAGTCAGAATTATGAAATAATGCAAGAAACTAAATCTAGTAGTTGGGTCTACATTCTAACTAGAGTTATTTGAATTATTTTTGGCATGAAATATGGCTAAATATGTTATTTATTATTTGTCATAACTATGCATTCATCTGGAAAAGAGATATTAATGTCTCTGGCACAAAAAAATTCAAAATCTAAGACAATCCTTCCCCTACAATCTTTTTCAGTGTTTTTCCATCACACTGAAATCCACATTACTGCAAGAAAACAAATATATTCTACTAAGTACAAAATAGCCATACTCAGTGCAAATGTCAGCTCTTCTGACTAGCTCTTTGTTGTTAAATAGGAAAAAAGTATAGATATCAACAAAAAAAAAGGAAAGAAAATAAACATCTTACTTTCAATTACCAAACTAAATAAATTTTTCATCATCATTAAATAAATAAAATGCTCATCTTGTTGCTATCAAAATGCTACCATGGCAAATAACAAACTTAAGTGATAAGAAGCAAAGAAACAGTCCATGAAGAAAATTAGTTTTGTCACCCAGATCAAGTAGTCTCACAGTCATAAGTCATACATAGAACATACAAAAAAACTGGTGTGGATTTTCTGTTTCAGCAGCTATTAATCTGAAAAACTCAGTATTTTAAGAATGTTTTTTTCTTTCTTAGACTTCTAGTAACTTTCTAGATTTTTGACAGTCATCCAAATTCACCAGTACATAGCAGCAGCAAGTAGCTACAGAGACGTTAATATCCTTTCTTGTAAAAGTAATATATTTAAAAGTCATAGTAACTTCAGTAGGAGTAATTATTTATGCTTCCAAGTGCTGTGAGTTTACTCAAGTTCCAAAGACATATTTTTGGATTATACTTGAGCACTTTTAAACAAGATTTGGAACCCAGTTTTGATCCAGTCTAAATTTAGTTTTAAGCAGCTCTGGCCTACCCAAGCTACACTGATTCAGACTGATGCAGTAAAGGTTAGGTTTTTGGGGGTTAGTCTAGCATTTTTGTTTTCCTGTTTTACAAATTAAAATTGTTTTTAAAATAAACCAGCACATAAGTATGTTGTAAGAGATGTTAGAATAGTACAACTTCTTGTGTTTTAAGTGTCTAGGCTAAGGTAAAAAGGCTGATATATTCCTTATTTCATGCTCTATAGAGCTTCAAGCACAAGAAGTCTCCAGGAAAAAAGAACTAGCCATGATAGTGTTATGAACCCTGGACATAATAAGAGTTTGTGGAGTTCGGAGTAGAAAGAACTGAGAGGTTAAAATCGATGTGGGGGATATCCTCTCCATTTTTCACAAGGTATGAATGTGAAATATATTCAAATGTAACAACTTTCAGTAAACAAAACTCTAGATGCAACGTTATCTAGACTCAAGATCCTGAACTATCATCTGCTAAATCAGGTTCACATCTATTTATACTAACATATATTATATGTATTAATATAATATATAATGTATATTCTATATATAAGTAATATATTATATTTGGCCAAAGTATTGTAACTTACTCAATTTACAGAAATTATATTTCCATGGGATGTACCCTAATTTTGTTTTGCTCCCTACAAATGAAATCAGTCTCTTTCACTTCTTCACTTCCAAATTAACACTTGCTTTCTTTTAAATCATCTTACGTGGAAAACTATATACATAGTGAATTCTAGGGAAAGATCTGTCTATCAGAAAGTGGAGCTTACACTTCTCATATTCCCAGTCAAGGCTGCCTAAAAAAGCAAATAGCAAGTCAGAAATGGAGGTATGCCCAGTCTCCATAAAGTGTTACCTTGCCACATAAGTGAACTCAGGGTTAACTGAGGACTAACTTTATTTAACCACCTGCCAATGTTGCCATCATGATCATACTGGTCCACTCAGCCCATTGGGGCAACAGAACATGGAGAAGGGAACTCTGACACAGCAGCAGAAGCACTGCTTTATCCTGTTGACCATGGGAACACAGGACAGCTTCGACTCGCAACCCAGCCCAGAAGCTGATGGGCATCTACCACCAACTTAATCATATTCAAGGTACAGGGCTGAACTGTGGGGGGAAGGTCACAGTTCTGCTGCCTGTGCTGTGGCTGTTCAAGGACAGAGGAGATGTTTCAAAACTGAGTCAGTACCTTTTACCAGCACTAAATTCATACTGGGAAAAACAAGACATAAAAAGGCAATGATTATAATACACTAAATGAGAGGCAGTACTCTAGGCCAACTATTATTATTTTTGCCTTCAGGCTGCAATTCTTCATGCCACTAAGCTTCTGGTGACTCACACCACCATATTGTACCAACAATGCTCTCAAAATGCAAATTGCTAATGACTTCTTTTAGCCCAATACAAACCTAGGAAACAAGTGCAATTCAAAGCAGTATTTCCAGCAGTGCCATAAACATCTTTGCACATAAGTTTAAACTAATGGCACTCAAAGTTTTATCTCCTGCCTAAAGCTATTGTCATACTGAATAGCTATGATGTAATCTTTGGAAAAGAGCAGCATTCTTGCATATGGCACAGTGCTTCACAGAGTTAACATAGCTTTTATATACTGGAATGGGAATCAGAAGAACATAACAAATGCTTTCCCCTTTTAAATAGATTTCTATTATTTTTATGACTCTATAATTTTAAAGTATTCTCCTTATTGTGAGCAACAATTTCTGGGACATCAGCCTGTACACTGATACCTGTTGAATTGGGAATAAACACGAGGAATTAAGAGATCTGTGTGCAGTTGCAGGACCATGATATTGCTATGCTCATGGAGACGTGGTATGATGCCTCATACATCCACAGCGTTGAAACAGGCTCTTTTCAAAGGACAAGCCATGAAGATGAGGCAGTGGAGATGTCCTTTATGTGACAGAACATTTGGAATGCATGGAGGCAACCGAGAGCATTAAAGAGCAGCCCAGTGTGGGTGACATTACATTGGATGTCTGCACTAGGCTACCCAGCAAGGAAAAACAAGCATGAGACCTTCTGCAGACAGCTAGAACAGGAGCTCTGAGCAGGGGTACTATTTTCACTCAGTGAAAAGTAAAACATGTTCCAACAAAACTAAACAGCATGCAGAACACCTGACCCTTAGGCCACAGGTAAAAGACTAGCATCACATTAATTTTCTACCTTTTCCCCACTATTTTCAGATCAGACAAGGTTAGCTAATGAATTCAGTTTCTATTCAGATACAATGTTAAACCACAAGTACATTTCTCAGTGAATAATCTACAGGTGAATATATTAATTATGTCTAAGTGAGGCACATGTAAAATATGCAGTGCAAATGTGCTCACTTCTCATCAGTTTTTGGAGCTAGACAGGTACAAACCTAAAAACAGAACAGGATGGTGGGTGCCAGAGAGAAGTACTTGTTCTCCAGCCTTCTGCTAAATAATAGTGGGGTTTTTTCAAATCAGTGTTAGATAGTATTACATTAATGTAATTGTTTTCTTTTGAGGGTAAAATTAAATGCCAGTGCCAAGAACTACTATTCATATCATTGTACTAAATTTCCCTGACTACATATGAAATCATTGAACTGGAATAGGAAAAGACCTATAATGTTGCTGGCAATGCCACTGTAGTATACTACCTGTCCCAACTACAAAACAGCAGTTGATGAGCAGATAGATATTGACATTAAAAAACATTTTTAGGAACCTTGATGGCAATAGAACAGTGTAATCTTTGTAACACGGAGTGTTAACACAGCACCACTGCTGCAAAATGCAGGAGTTACCAGAATTAATCACCAGTTCTACTGTTGACATGACTAAGTTAGAAATTGGGTTAAGTGCTTTGTTGATATAAAACCCCTTTACTTTTTATTCTCTAAACAGGATGAAGCAAATGCAGTTATGTACCATCTCATTTACAGCAGTTCTTTGTCACTCCTTTCATAAATAGTATTTCTGCTACTGTAGTTTCTCACTTTCAGAAGCACTTAGCACAAATACAGAATAAATTCTTAACAAAAATGATTTTTATGGCTATGTTTATATATACTTTACCTGAAAGATCACACTATAGCAAGTACTCTAGCTAAAATGCGGTAAGTGTATATCTGTGAATGCTTCAGACAGACCTGATTTTGATTCTTTTATTTAGTGCTTAACTAACACATTTCACTTCTGAAAGTGACAAATGAACCCTACGAATAAGTTACACAAAATCCAGTTACCTTATTTACCTCACCCAAGCCACTGTACACATCACAGAAGTAACGAATAAAAGAGTGAAATTACATTATTTACCTCAAAGCTTCTCTTATTAGCTAAATACAGGACCACTCCCCTTTTAAACTTTGCCACTCATAGTTTAAACTCCTACCACTGAATTACTCATTCCCTTATTAGTTTAGAAGACATAATTCTCCAAACTCAGAATATTTTCAAGGACTACAGATATATTATGTGGCAGACAAATGAATGTCAAAAGAATAAAATGAATTCTATCATTTCCTGGTGTTTCCTTTCAAAATTATTCCCCCAAATCCCTTTTTAATCTAGTTTTAAAATGACTAATTAAAATATCTTAGTATTTGTAACCGCTTTTCCTTTAACTTAAAAATAGATATTGTGTATATGGGCAACTATAAAACCCAGTGTTTCTTCACTAGCCTAAAACAACATAACCCCTATTTTAACATTTTATGAAGTGAATTTGAAATACGGTAGAAAAATGGCAAATTACTAGAACAGATACAGAAATTACGCAGAGAATTTTACAAGCTTTATTACATACACAGAAAAAAAAAAAACAAACAAAACTGCCAGAAGTTATCAGCAAACCTTAAAACTACAATGCTTCTTATGAAAAATGCAAGAATGCTGTTTTGAAGAGAACATCCTGATTCTAGGAATAAACAATACAGAAGCAGTGGAGCATGTTACACTAATGAAAAAATGGCAATAGACATTAAGAAAGATTAGGCTGTAGAAGTGAAAGAATGGTTCTTAGCATCTGGAAACATAATTTTCTATGTTGTATGCCAGAAACAAAATCAAGTGTAATACCTCTTGCATACCTACCTATGGCAAATGAAAAAACAGCAGAGTTCTGGTTATTACTGTTAAAAAATTAAAAATACAGCCTCTATTCTCTGCATGCCAAAGAGTTTTGCTTATATATAAAAAAAACAAATACTGGGCTGCAGTCACACTCTCAGATATGTTGTGCATGCACCTAATTGCCTTTGCAGGTATTTCTTCTGTTTACAGGATACATTTTCCAGTGGGTGAATATGCAGCCAGTCATGCTAAAAGAGGAGTGTCAGGCAGCTCCTGTGCAGTTCAGCCTCCTGCTTTAGTGCAGCCATTGGGATACTTCACTATCCAAATACAGGGACTGCACAGACTGAAGAGGGTTGATTTCTCATTAGTTTTGTGAATACCAAGCACCACATGAAAAACTACGTAACATACTTCATGCTGACCCAAGCTTTCTATGGCAAAATAGAGAAAAAAATATAGTTCTCCATTTACATTTATCTTAGGTGTTAAAATTGATTTGCAAATTAAATCTCCCTTCTAATTGGAAAACGTACTGGAAGAGAAAGCACATAATCTACCATAGGTGTTTATATGAACCTCTGATTAAACTTTGACTTATCTATCAAAGAAAGCATTGCTACCTCACTTATTCCCAAAAGCACAGGGCCGTGAACTTCCAGACTTCACTTCCATGAACTTCCAGACTTGCATTTTCAACTCAGTGTCAATTTGAAAAGCGCATGTCTTTCCTAGGTTCTGCAAACAGAATATCATTAAAGATACAGTTCCAGCATTCTTGACTTTAATTTACAGACTAACCAGGAATATTAGGGAAGGGTACACCATTTAAAAGCAAGCCATGTTTGGAAGAAAAGATCACAGAGAAATGAAGGAGGAGTACAATTTTTGCAAAGGTGAAGAAGAAAGGAGACATGGTCCTCTTTGCACCTGCAAAAATAATGTCAGATATGCAGGTGCAAGGTACTATCAGTAAGTACAGAGAGGTTCTGTTTGCTCAGCATGCAGGGGTCCCATCAAGCAAGGACTTAGATACGAACAGAAAAACATTAGCAGTAATGAAAGGAACCACTCCTACTCAAACAAGAAAATAAATATGTAAGTAGTCTTCTGCAAATAAGACATAGCATATGATCAGCTTGAAAGGGAAAAAGTTACGTTTACTTCGCAGTATAGCCTTTCCTCATCAGCAACACCTCCAAGCCTCTCTAAATCACAAACTAACCTTACAAGCTCCTGACTTGATGCTTTCACTCAGCACCAACTGGCAGAAGTGATCTTCTAGGCCTTCCCTTTGGAAGCCTCCAAGGACGTGTGTTCTTGTGGCCCAGAGTAGTGAACACAACACTTTCCTACAAACTAGAGTGCTCACAATTACAATCAACACTTGCACACTTATCTGGTATCTTATTCATCTTTTAGAAAAGTAGCCAGCTGTCTCCAAGATCCAGTAGTGCCAGACACTCAAAGGAGATGCAACATAACAAAATTTATTACTGACCTTTGATTGCATTAGCTACCTTTGGACACCCTTTGTGAACACTAAGGTGCTCAGCATTTGGGGATTCCAATAACGGCTGTTATTAATTTCATAAACTACATGACACTTCTCCATGTGAATTTCCCCCCAAATACTCTGACTCTAGCCTGAGTTCTATTCAGTCATATGCCAAAAACATTTGTTTATTAAGCCTGTAACATTTTAATGCGCAAGATGAGGTATTTCACTGTCTGACTAAGCTAGAAATGTCAGAGCAAAAAAATCTCAATGAGACTCATTTTTTCAGTCCCAGAATACTCAAAGAAAACTAATATGTTTTTTAATATGTGTACTTGTACACAGATGGTTTTACTTTAATGAAAAGCTATTGCTGGTCAGTACGAAAAGCATTTTGTATTTATATTCATTTTCTACCTAGGTCTTTTGGACTACTACTAATTAAATATTCTGTCAGCTTTTTTGACAAGGAATAGAAGAAAGATGCATTCAGACCTTTTAATTCTTAAAACAATTGTTCTATAGCAGATGGTATATAGGGAATGCATTCAATGACCCCACTTATCTATGTCATGGATTTGACATTCGTGAGACCCTAAGACCTCAGCCTCCAACACATGAAATTTCTATATGACAGAGACCCCCCATGTTGGCAAATTATTGTAAATCTTGGCACACACACACAGGTGTGCCAAGTGCAAACACCTGGCAAAATGCAAAACACTGCATTTTCATTTGCAGACTTACCATTTATCATACTTTTCAAAATAAATCATGAAATATATTATCCACATAAATTTCTTGTATTTGTATTTTAAACTATAATTCACAATTACTTCTAACATTAATAAACTCTTTTCACTATTCTAGTTCAATATCTGATGGTCAAATTCTACAGTTTCCTAGAGCAGGTATATGTCTAGGTCTAATTGTAAGTTTAACTTCAGTCATCTCTTCTGGTTGATAAAATGCTGACTGAATTGACAAGCTTCATCTCTAAATTATTATCAGAAGAAACAAGTTAGTGTTTAAAATTGAAAGGAAATGTTACTCGGCTTCTCTTGATAATTAAAATCAATTTTTCATTAAGCACTACAGCTCTCACAAAAATACATAAAGTTAATGACAATACCTAGCAAAATGTAGAGCTTGATTATTTCTAATGAAAAATTATGTAAAGAACTGCAATTAAGTCATCGGAAGCATGATTTTGCATAATCATCATGTGGAAAATACTGCAGGGATGATCTTATTCAATATAATCAATGTCATATGTAACTGTTTAGCTTTTGTACCCATTTTAGGATGCTGATGATAAACAATTTCCTTACCATTCTAGAAATGTTTGCCTGTTTATGAAAGAAAATTCAACAACAGGAAAAAATCTAGATGATTGCAATTGACACATTTTCCTAACATAAAAACACTGTTGGTTTTTTGGATTATCTGTGACTTCATCTTCAAAAATACTCAAGAGATTATGTAATCAGAAATAATAGTGCAAGGAGAGTGCCAAAAAAGGACTAATACGTAATTGTGCTTAAGCAGCAGCTTACTATCAAAGTATTATAATAATGCTTAGAAACTTTTTTTTCTCTTTCAACCTAGATATGCAAGGAGGAAGCAAATAAAACAGCTTGGCATCTAACCTGGACATTTTCATATCTTACCACAGAGTTCTTAACATATTTCTCCATGACTTTAAGAACAAAAATATTCAGTTTAGAGACAATATTACATATTATACATAAATCAGAAATAAGTCAGATTCAGATGTCAATTATGGCATATTCTTCATACAAAATTGCCCAGAAGCATAGAACTACACCACACGAATTAAAATATCTTTATTTTCTTCAACTTCTGTTTCTATTCATGCTCAACTCCATGGAGTGTAATAAATATGAACTTGTTGCACATTCATTAAACATGAAATTAAAAAAAAGGCTCTTCACCACTTTCCACCAATGAATATATGGCTGAATATGTGGTACTTCATCATTTCCCACTAACAAATATAATGCTTCCACAGTCAAAAGTCTTATGTTTTCTGGAATGTTCTACAGCTTTATTAAATATAGTAACATAAAATACACTAATGCAACTACATTTTAAAATAAACATGATAAATGTGCATTAATTAGAACCCACAAATATAAATACTGAGAAAAGTTAACAGTTAAAGTTGTTTGTGCAGAAAGGGGTGATATTGCAAGACAGATTTTTTTATTTGCAAGACAAAGTACAAGTTTATCACTTCAGGTTAAAAATACCTATGTTAAATGTTAAAACTCAGACATTTATTCATTAAGTGAACTAGAATAATTTCCACTACAAAAGATCAGAAGGAAAACCAATTCATTCTCATCACTTACACATAATGTTATTAAACTTGTTTCTACTCACTTTTACACCCTGAAGGAAGTGTTTTTGTTGACTATTACAGACTTGCTAGATGAACTAATAAATCGGGCAGACAATGCAAGTTAAATATACATCTGCTGAAACAGGAGATATAAATGAAAGTTAAACTAATGGCACACTAATATTTAGGAAAATCTAAATTTAGCAAACATATTCCCCTGGGGTATAAAAGTGAATTCAGCAATTCTGGATCTCTCTTCACTGCAGGACTATCACATGCGTTTGCCCCAAGCAGAATTGTAACCAGAGCAAAGTTTATTCCTCTGAAATTCAAAGCTGTGATCTTATTTGCCCCGTTCTTTTCTTCCAGGGTCCTGAACACCATCATTTTATGGTCACTGCAGACAAAGCTAAGACAACCTTCATACCCAGCTCCTAATTATTGGCACCAAGTCCATTAGAGTGCTTTGCCTCATCAGGCCTTAAGTCAGCCTGTGTCAAGAAGTCATCATCAGTGCACTCCAGATGTCTCCTGGAATGGGTGTGACCTGCTCTGTTGTCCTTGCAGTACGAAGGAATTTATAGATTTTATCAAAATCCAATCTTAAAACCTGATTGTTCCTTGCCAGAAACTGCCTAACATGGTTATTTAAAATTAATGTTTGCAATTATAAATGGCAACTCTGAACCAACAGGTAGTGGTCACCAAACTTGATCGTGACTGCATATGAGTAATATCTTAGAAATTGTAAACTAGTTCAACTGAATCCAATCTTAGCAGTTCAGAAACATAGCTAACAGCTGAAGATGCAATAAACACCAGTATTTATGCATGAAATCTATGAAATTATTAGTAGCTCAAGTTTACACATATTTTTACTTTGGCATGGGTAAGCAATGGGTAAAGGTAATCTCTGCCTCATACTTCGGTCAAGAAAAACTTTTGTCAAAAACATACATGAGATTTCAAGATTGTACCTACATGATATATCCCTACATAATTAAGACAGTGGTGGGATGGTTTTATTCCCCCTCAATAGTCCCACTATTTTGAAGGGCTAGCTGGTTTGCAGTGTGATACTTTAAACAAGGATTCAATACAAGGAACATTCAGATCCTAAGTACGACACTGGCAAATCACAATAGATCCAGAAATAACTACTACCCATGCAAAGTAGCAACAAGTCTTCTGGCTGAAGCTGTAATCCTTGTTGGCTCTCTTCTTTGCATACATGTAGCACTTCCACTCCAAAAAATCACGATCTTGCATAGAACTGTCATAAGTACTCAGATGCCTCATACTGGTAAGTAGAGCATAAAGGGCAGGAACCCTTGCTCTCTTTGCTCTCTTAAAAATCACTTACAACTCAACGTCCAGAGCAGGCAGTGCCAGCAGAAATGAAAATGGAGTATGATATGGGAAGTGTGCTGATAACACCTCAGAGGATCAGACACGCTGTCGGCAAATGTTTATTCTTTGGACATGAGTCAATGTGGATGCAATGATGAATGGGAGACAGCATCCTCCAAAACGGTGAGACAGAATAATTTCAGTTGCAAATAATACTTCTAACCAAAACCTGGCTCCTAAGTGAATGACCAAGCTGAAGTCATAATGTTTGGCAAAGGTCATTGCAGCAGTGCATTTATCAAAGAAGGTAGTTCTTGTTGATTCCCTTTGGGAAAATGACACTTAATATTCAAAATATGAGGCATGTAAAACAAGTGCTAAACATATGGATATCCTAGGCTAACCATTTTAAATTTTTGCTTGGACATAACTGAGTCTTGTAAAATACAAAACTCTGGCTAAGGTAAACCTTTCATGATCCTATATCAATTCAAATGATTGGTATTTGACTGACAGCAGTGCTATCTTCCATAAAAGACATCTCTGATTAAAACAACACCAGATCATAGCTGGAATAAGATAGTTTAAAGCAGGTTGGTTTTGCTTCTAATTAAGTAACATCTGGTGTAATTCTTTACCTTGTGGCATTGTTCTTTGCAGACCTTGATGCTCGTCTGTCCAGTGGACTGCTGCCATGGCTAACAGCCCTGGCGCCGATGTATACAGACTTGTTCAAAGCCTGCAGAAAGCACTGGATAACAACAATCCACCCATCTGGACTGTCAACACTAAAGAAGCAGACATCTGCCAGAGTAATTTGGCTGACTCCGACAGGTCCTCATTTATGGTAATTACGAGGCATGCTGGCATAGAGGGACATGGCAGGTCCAGAAACTTAGTTGACTTCTCCTGGACAGCTTCCATCAGAATCTCCAGTGTGACTGCCATTCTGTGCAGGAACTCTTGAGAGCTTTTATAAGTATCTGGCTGTACTTTTGAGTATCAATGGTAGCACAGTCTCTTCTGCAGACAAAGGTAATACACAGTAGAAACTGTATGATTAACAGCTTGCAATTCCTCTTCCTCAGAGTCTGTGAGACAGATGTTTCAATCATACACAAAGTTCACATACTTGGGATGAAAAAGACTTGACTGGAATTGATATAAGAGAAGCAGGTACAATTTTGTTAGATTGCTAGCACAGATAATAAAGAAAACAAGTTCAAGGATGTGAGAGTCACTAAACCATAACGTCACTCCTAGTCCTTGGATAACAACCACAAGCATTGCAATAATTAAGAGAACACACATATTGTAACATTCTGTCCACCATTGTGCTAATACCATATGAATGGCAGGAGTAGCATCACAGAATGGTGTGGTTTGGAAAGGACCTCAAAGATTATCTGGTTCCAACCCCTTGCTGCTATAGTAAACAGTAGAACAGCCAAAATCACAGACTGGTATGGTGAACCAGAGAGAAAATACCTGGTGGGTCCTTTGTAGGTTTTAAATTTTACTTCACAATAACAGAATTAAAAGATAACTGATTATTTTTCCAGAATGCACGAGGAGAAACCCAGACCCACACCTTAGGTATGTGGCTCAGCTTACAACGTGAAAACTATACTAGAGCATTTCTGTGTGTAAACACCTCTGACTTCTGTGTTTATTTAAAGAATAACTTACAAAATAGCGTATCTCAAAAATGTACCTGACATCCAAAACAGTGTAAAAATATTTCATGGACTCATAATGCAACGTTATTGTTCCATAACTACCAAGATTCCAAACAACAGGCTTAGACTGTCATAAGAAAAAAGCATTAGAAGAAACAATTCAGATGAAAATGCAATTGTGTTTAAAAGAGATTGAAATATAAAAATTAAAAATAAACAAATAAACCAAACAAAGCAAACTAAATAAAAATTGACATTATTGGTAAAAAAACACAGGTGAAAACCAGTAAATTATCTGGATTTTGATGAAGTGCCAATTTACTGAATACTTGCTCTGCTAAAAAGAAATTGTATAGAGTTGGATTTATTCTTCTATCTCCACGAGAGCTGCATCTTGTCAAGCAAATTGACTCAGAGGATCCAGCTCAGTAAGAGAACCTGGACTGATGTGCGGGACACAAGTACATCATGAATAGAATTCATGGACAATATGGACAATATTGATAAAAATATTCCTTTACCTTACCCAGACCCCTTTCACATAACAGCAAAGAGAAGAACTGCTGCTCCTCTCAAACACCAGCTGTGGTCAGTCTTACAATCACTGTGTACCAGCAAGAGCATCCACTGCCCTTTAGGGGGCTTTATCCACCAATGGTTCCAGCACTATTGGTAAAGCACTGTCAAGAATCAATATTCTTAAAAAAGTTTTCCTGCCTTCATGTTAGTTATGCAAAACAAACAACTCCCCTCAGCACTATGAAAACCGTGTGAACAGTAATGGTGAAGAGCAGGAATCACAGGAATTTTAGCAGGCTTGCACTGGATAGCCAGCTTCAAAGCCTCTCACAGACATTCTGTGCTCAAATGAAGCTCAAGATTGCAGTTAGACCTCGTGCTTTTTCCTGAATTTTTTTCTTGGCAGAAATACTCTCATCTGCCTGCAAAGCAAAGGGGCCCAGTCTTTCTTATCCTCTTTATTGTTCTCATAAGGAAGTACCTGCTGTTGGTTGGTTACAGAATAATTGACTGTGCCTTGTCCACAATAATTTTGTGGACTTTTCTCAGAAATACAGATTTTTACTTGAAAACAGAATATTTCACTATCACTACTGGTTTTTCTTAATTAAGAAGCTACTACAGCTTGAGCAATCTCCTTTTCCTCTTTCCACTTCATTAATTAATTGGGCATCCTTAATAGACATACACATGGACTGTTTTGAAAAAGGTCCTTCAGAAGAAGAAACTTAGTTGTTGGGGGGGATACATTTTAGTGGGGTTAATTTGGTTTTAAACAGTAAATCAGTTAATTCTAAACATAGTGTATTGGCAAATCACTCCTGTAAGAACAGACCATTTTATACAACAGAAATCATTCTAAAAAAGGACAGACACAGTGATCAACATGCTCATCACTAACTTTGGTAGAAGAAACTACGCATAAATTGTTCTCCTCTGCTGCTGCACAATTCCTTGAGAAATATTTGCATTTTTATGCACTTGCTTCAAATGAAATTCTGAAAAGCCTTTCAAAACAAACAGCAGAAAATATTTTTAAAGTCTTCCCAACTGTGAAATTAATTTGTAACACAAACAAATGTAACATTTCACTCTATAAATACACAGACTATAATTCAACAGAGGACTGAAATGGATACGCTGGATCTTGGGCAAACATTTAGTAAAAAAATTTAGTTTGTGGGGTTTCACCCCCACCCTTTTCTTGTACATTCTCCTGACACATTTATAGAAGATGACTTTTAGGTTCTCCAAATATTTAGAGCTGTGCTCCTGCACAAGTCCAGAGCTGTCTTGTTATATGCAGCATTGTGCCTATTTCATGCTAAATGAAATCAATTTACTGATTCCAGGTGACTACCAATTCAGCAGGAGGAACAACGAAGCAGCACTAGGCAGGAGTCTTAATTTCCTACAGTCAATAATGAAGTGTGCTAATTGCCTCTTCTCTGCCCTGTGAGCTGCTGATACGCTCTTTCCATTATTAGCGCAGAGAATCTCCGCTTTAGCACCTGCTTGTTGGGTTTGGTGGGAGGGGTTTGGAACTAAAACACTGAGGTATTTACATAGAGCAATACACAAGAAGGGATTAGTATTTCCACAACTCAGACTAAAATACAGCTGTTAGAATAAAATGTACAAGATTCAAACTAAAAATAAAACAAACAAATCCCAACCACCTTTTAAAATCAGAAGTAGTAAGCCACTGGGCAAATTAACATTGACCAATTACTTTTGTGCTATTTTAAGATTCACTAAAATGATTTATTAAGGTTACTTAAATAGTTTCTTTTGCATTGCAAAGTTTTTAAATTCTGATAATAGAAAATAATTTACTTTATACAATACATACCTGCTTTATTAATTCTTCAGTCAATACTAGGAATTAGGTTTGAGCAGTTGTACATGGCAGTGACAGTGGTTACAAGACCAAATGAAACTACTATAATTGTTTTGTAACCCGTTCCTAAAAAGAAAGTCCAGGCATGTTATCACCTAGATTTTATTTACTTAGATATACCACATGAGATTTCTGATGTTGAGAGTTCATATTTTGTTGTGACTAGATGCAAAGTAGAAGCAAGAAGTCTCAAAATAAGCAAGCTCTTATAATTGTTATTGTTCTGAAAGCAATACTGGGTTAATATATACTATTTATGAATTTTAAAAAATCCAAATAATGGTAAAACATAGAAGCTGATGTATCAAAACATTTTACATTTTTACTAAAGTTGAAAGTTGCAGGATGAAGAAATAAAAGTGTAGACATCAGAGTGCTAGGATTCCCCAAGGCATTATGAAGAGCTGTACACAACACACACATTGCATATCTGCAGGTGTACAAATGTTTTCTGCCTGTTCAGAGCAGTTGAATTTACAGACATGTGCTCACTGAATTTACAGACATGTACTCACTGAATTTACAGACATGTACTCACTGAATTTACAGACATGTGCTCTGGATTTCTTGGCAGCCTAGTTAGAAGTTTCTGCTCATTATCACTAGAATCACCTTGGATCTTCAACAAACCTTAGAAATTAACAACTACTTCAAGAAGCAGTAGATGATCCTGGGGCAAGCACCGTACATTTCCCCTGACTTCACATTCCTTCACAGACATCAGTTTGTGTTTCATAGTAGGAAACTAGATAGATGCTGTAGGGGGACTTTCTGAATGATCCAGGTCAGTTGTACTCATTGTAGCTGTGCTTTGCATTAAATGACAGAAGCATTTGAAAGTGAGCCCCGTGTGAGATGCTGCACACCTCTGGGTGCCAGAGCTTCAGAGGAGCAGAAGCTCCAGTCACCTACCCAATTACTGGGTTGATAGATTGTTTTCCAACTCTTAATTGATAGACCAACATATGAAAAACAACAGCTTGCTGCCAACAGCTCCAAAGCACTCCTGTTCTGCCGAGGCCGAGCTAAATGAAAAGTACCTGCAAGAGAGTACGTGTCTTTTGCTTTATTAATTGAACAAAACTGTACAAATACTTAATGTGAGGGAAAAATAAAAATTAGCAAACAGATTGGATGAGAAGTATTAAACCATGTACAATCAACTCTCTAATTTGTCTCCTCTGTAGCCAGGCAGTTAAAGTCAAAGGAAAGAAAACACTTCAGTTATCCAAAGGCAAGTACAGGCTCTACAGCAAGGAAATGAAAACAACAAGAAGCAACAATTCTGTTTGTGAGAGATGCTTTGCCCAGAAAGGATGAAATGCACTTGTCTCATTTAGAGAAAAGAGGGTACACCAAAAATGTTTCTTAGCCAAAATCTGCTTAGTCCAGCATGACATATTTTCCCATGAAACATCTTACCAAGAAGTTACTTTGGCAAGGCAGATGCTTTTCCAGGAAGTTTAGCAGGGAATAGTGGCCAATTTCCTAGTGCTTTGCCTTGAATAGCAGCATGGTTCCCTGCACTAAGCTAAAGGATAAAACATGAAGTACTAGCTAAGAGGCACACAGCCAATGAATGTGTGGTTTCTATCACTGACATTAAGGGATTAGCTAAATTTCAGCTGGCCCTATTTGCTTTCCAGATAAGGCAGAAAACCCCAAACCAAACAAAAACAGCCAACAACAACAAAAACCAGCCCCACACAACAACAACAAAACAACAGTGTGCAGAAACTTCTACATTTCCTTCCACAGCGTAATAGATACATTTCAAAGACGTTTTAAACAAAAAACTGAAGTTTACTTTTCTTTCTACGTTCTTAGCAAGCATATTTGACTATCTTATATTTGTAGCAGAGAAAGGTCCACTTCCAATAAGAAAATACAAACATAGTTAATTAGGTACTAATAAATATTTCTAGCCATCAGCTATGCAACCTGACATAATAGACATCAAAATACAAATTAATTATTTCAGCTTTAACATGGTAGCAGTCTAAGCTATCATCAAATTTCAAGAATTTCAGCTCTTTAGTGAATCCAGTTTTGATCAAAAGCTATGATGTGTCATACCTTTACAATAGTCCTGCTTACTCATGTAGATTAGTTCCTCTTCTTAAATTGCCTTAACCAGAGGTAAAGCTTTATAAACACAAATGGACATCATCTTTTCTGTGACCTTTGTTATACTGATCCACCAAAAGGAACTAATCTGTTCTAAAAACATACAAAACCAAATTAGGTATGACAAAGAAATGTTTTAGTTCTAAACAGGTGGGATTAGAAGGATTATAGAAAAGGTTACTCCTTAATATGAGTCATTTTAAAAGAATGAACTCATCAGCCATTGAAGTAGTTTCCATTCAACCTGTAAAATATATAAAGTGTGCCATTCCAGAAGTGGAAAGCATAAATATTTACCACTGGAAAAGCTTTCTTAGAATTTGAGAAGTGCTGAACCTCTATGCAAGCATTAAATAACTAAAAATGTGCATCTCATCATATATCCTAATTCTCTCCCTTCTCTCTCTTTTTTCTCAAGGTTTTCTACTCTCAGTTTCAAAATCTCTGCAAGACATAGAAGATGAAGATATGTTGCTAGCTACATTAAATCTAGGAAAAACTCTACAGAATGGACATAAAACTATGAACAGGGGAGCTATACCTCTGCTGAAGCACTACAAGACTGAAGACAACAGTGTTTTCAATGATAAGAATGCAGGAAACATTAAGTTTTTGGTGAGTTCACTTTGCAATTTTGGCTTACTTGTAAAATTTTAATTCATTTATACCCCTTTAGGAAACAAGTACAACAATTTAAAGCAATAACCAGGTAAATATACAAAAATACCAGTTTAACATAATAATATAAGTCAAGAAAAAAAATCAACTCTATATATCTAATGCCAAGATTCTAAACGTGTAACTTGGAGAGTTGAATTAAATCTAATTTTGACAGATAGCCAAAACTTGGAGTATGGGGGGGGCTAAGAAGAAACCCGTATTTATATTTGATGATGTCCCTATACGCAGTAACAAGTTTTTAACTTTGCCAAACATGGTACTCATTATTTATTTATGTCCATTAAACCATTTTGGCCGAAGATGTAATACTGGTCATTACTATTAAGGTATGATTTTGAAACAAAATAACTGCACTGTTGAAATATAAAGTACAAAATGTGAACACAATTGACTTTAAAGAAAGATAAACCTCTTGTCTTCCCTCAAAACAGGACAGAGGTTCCAGACATGATTTCTTCAATCATGTTATGCCAATCAACTTAGGTAGAAAGCTACTACCTTATCCTGCACTGAAGGGAGCCATGGCTTTTCCAGATGACACTGAAATTCAAAATATTGACTCAATACAGGAAAGAGAGACCACAGATGAAGAAAATTCAGCTAAATTCCCTATAGGAAGAAGAGATTTTGACAGTAAATATATTTTATTTTTATACGAAAAATTATTTCATTCTGGTGAAGTACACTGCAATGTCAATATAGCAATTTGGTAAAGGTTCATTTAGAGACTCTATGACTCATGATTTGGTGCATGGGGGAGGGAGCATTTGTTAAATTAATATTTCCAGAAGCCATAAGAATTCTGGTTCTTTGATGATTTAAACTTCCAGGCTTTTTTTTTTTTTCTCCTGTAGTCCTCAGGTGTATGCTGGGAAGAGTCTACCGACCTTGTTGGCAAGTGTGAAAACTACTGATCTGCACCACCTTCTTTGAAGATTAAACATTTTATTCTGAATTTAATGTAATTTGAAGTTACTGAGTGTTAGTGTAGCTGTACATACTCTTCCAAAAATAATTTTCATTGCATTGTAGAGGGATACATAATTCATTACAAAAAATATCAGTGTAATTATTAACTGTGTACTGTTATTAAAAAATAAAATACTTCAGCATAATCCAGACTTGTAAGCAGTTGTCTAATATAACACACAAGCTACTTTCAATTATTACATATGAAACGAAGTAATTCATTAATTTCACCCGTTTTCTTGCAAAATTTTACAACTGTTAACATACCATGTATGTGAAAACAAAAACTTACAGTTGAAAAAATTGAGTTAATTTTGCCTGGCCAGCAATCAACTTATTCTTACTTGCAGTTTTGGTCTGTTTTCTTTTTCCACCAATTTTGCTGTCCAATTCCTTCTTAGAGCTGTTTGAAGTCTTAAGTCTTTTAGTATTTTTTTGCAAAGATGGTTCACTTTCCTTGTCACAGATTATTTTGTCATTATTCAAATCCATCTGTTCATTCTCGGAGTTCTTGTTCCTTGGCTGACAACTCAGCTTTCCCATTTCTGTATAACTTCTAGTCTGGTGAACACTTTCAGAAATAGTTCCAAGCCCTGGTACATCAAGACATGAATTTGTACCTTCTGTCATGTAAGAATATCAAAAACATATGTGAGGAAATAAAAAGTTACCTGGGAACATACATCCTTTTTCTATAAGAACTGCCATTTATTTTTTTTTTTTTAATGAAAACTAATAAAACAAAGCTCTGCTGGTCATTGCCATTACATTTGCTATGTGTTCCTAAGTGCATTGCCAAATTAAAATTACATTGCTCAAAAACATGTAATAACTAACTAAAGGAAGTGGATTTATAACTTTAAGATACTGGAAGAGACGGTTAAAGGGCATAGAAATTTTATATACTTTATAGTTTGTAGTGCAGTAAAAAAATTTTCCCCCCTTTTAATGGCAAAAATAGAAATTGCACTTGGCTTACTTTTATAGAATAAGAACAAATATGTCATATATGCAACATATATCACTTTTTTTACCTCAAGATAGCATCAACATGTTTTTCAAAGATCTATATTTTCAAAGCATTGGCATTACAATTTTACTGCAAAAAGATTTAACTGGCACATGAGACACTGAGAACAATGAGACATTTTTGTTCTTTTTCTTGAAAACATTTGAGTTCTACTAAAGGCTTTTTGGATAGTATTTAAAGTATTACCCAATCACCTTTATTTATTCAATCCTACCACAGCTTACCTGTGTGCTTTCCAGCTTCTAAATGTTGCTTTGGTACAGGATGTTTGCAGGTTGGAATTGCATGGGAATGCTGACCACTCATTCCACTCAAGTCATTTTTGTATGTACAGGCAAACTGGGATTTAATTGAAGATTGCTTCATCTGCAAATACCAATCTGCTATTAGCTTCTATAATTTACAAAAGTGAAAGACAACACCTGCAAGACTTGTAAAATAAGGAGCTTTCCCATTCTTTTCACATAAAATACCAGAAAAATGGATATGCTCGCATTAAAAAAGAAAATTAGATATTCTTTTACAAAGCATAAGGGCTTTCAAGAAAAATAATTTATTAATCCATTAAAAGTACTAAAATAAGTCAAAAATCTTTTTTCCAGCTCTTTCAGAAAGGTACAAATTAACTCTTAGAGCTTCAAATAAAGTTTTCTGTCTTAAGTTAGCCCCGCCTTCTGATAGACTCCACTGCTTTGAGTAGATGTCACAGCTACTACAGTCAATTTTCATACTTCTGCAGCTCATCATCTATACTTACTAACTGAAAGGGGAATATCAAGTACTACTTCAGATTTCCGATTTATTCACAAAGTCATTTCACCATTGAATGCCAATGTCTAACTCCACATTTGCCAAAACATACTCATTTAGTTCAAGTCACACGTAAAATTTCCTCGGATTATTCTTAAGGTACAGCTTCACATCAGCTGAGAATTTCAGGTCAAGCATTATACTTTCTGTACAAGTGACCATAAATGCTAGGTTCTGCAAGACAAATTCTGCCCTCACTTCCATTTGAAAGTGCACTGGATTATACAAATTATATTGAAAGATGTAGCACAGAACCAGTAACTACAATACAACTGGATTTTTAGCTAATAATTCTACCACAACAGCACAGGCAAATTTAAATCAATTTGAGCTGAACACATGCTACAGTAAAAATATCAGAGAAAAGAACAAGTAATGAACATTGTTACAAAATAAATATTACTACATAAATAGATAGCAGGAGTGATTTGCTGAATAAGAGGTTTACAGACACTTTTCTGATTACAAGGTTTGCATTACGCAAGTCTACTTTTCTTCTTTGGACAAGCAAGATTAAACCTTACAGTTCAGATTTGACCCTTAGAGATATCATTTTCTTCTAACTCAATTCTCAGATTTAGACAGAAGGAAAGAGAATAATGTCCCCAGGGACCTCCTTTCACAGAGGACTTCATACACAAAATTCAGTCACAGTTGATGCCACTTTGATCAGATCCTGCTTTCATACATATAAGGTAACAGACTCAAGCTTATCACTGAGATGCAACCTCGATATCTCTTCATGGTACTGCTGCTGGCCAAGTGAATACACTGAGTATTTGGAAAAAACACCTCATTAATTTACACAAACACAGTTGTTCTTTCTGGCTTAATATGCCTGGACATATATAGTTTTACTTTAATCCTCAGTATTACCTTCAAGAGCAAAAAGACCAAGATAGACCCTGTTGTCTATCACTCCCAAACTGCAATTTCTTTGGGCCAGATAACAGACTGGGAAAGAAAAGGAGATTTAACAGGGCAAACTAGCAAGCCTGACTCTCAACAACTCAAATCTCTTTCTTAGTAGTGTTAATCTACTTTGTACTTTAAAATATTTACCACAAAATAGGACTACATACATAGACATTTACAAGGCTTCAAGACTATGCCTCAGCTCACTGACTCCAAGTAGAATTATAGAATAAGCTGAGTTGGAAGGGACCCACAAGGACTATCAAGTCCAGCTCCTGGCCCTGCACAGGACACCCCAGAATCACAACATGTTCCAGAGAGGACTGTCAAAACACTTCTTGAATTCTGTCAGGCTTGGTAGTGTGACCATTGCCCTGAGGAGCCTGTTCCAGTGCCCAATCAACATTCAGGTGAACATCTTTTTCCTAATAGCCAACCTAACCCCCTCGAAAAGCTTCATGCCATTCCCTTGTGCCCTATTGCTGGTCACTTGAGAGAAGAGATCAGAGTCTGCACCTCCTCCTCCCCTTGTGAGGAAGTTGAAGACTGTATGTCATTATACTCTTTTCAGAAAGTGTTTTGAAGGATAGAGCAGCTGTCTAGCTTAAATTTAGTGAACATCATATTGTACAATTAGAATATTAATAAGATAAGGGGCTTGCATTTCCTTTCAGCTTCAGGTTACTGTAATATTAATGAAAAATATTTTCCAGTATTTGATATGTTTCTGAAAAACTTCATCTTAATCCTTTACAAATTCCTCAATTTTCGATTATCATTCAGTAAATGACACACATCAAAAATTATGCAACAATAACTTGAATGGCTTTCTATCACATTCATACTGCAAGACACATAAGCTACAATTTTGCAAAGTTGATGAATCTATAGTAAATAGAGCGTGAAGAATATAAAATTTGAGCCAGAAAGTCTGATAGTTATCATTCTATGACCAACAATAAATGCAGCTATTTTTTTATAAACAACAGTGTGTCTTTTTACCACTCCTATCTGACACTTGACTAATTCAGTTTGTAGGGATAGAATATGTGGCATCAACAGACAGAAGTCAAGCTCAAATACTGAAAAATTCACAACATAAATCCATTTCTGTTTCAACTTCACTGAAGCTTCAAATGTGTCTATTGGATCACATACCACTCAGGCATTTGCAAGCAGGACACAAAGCTCTACCAAATCACACTGTGGATGCTAGAACTAATCTAGAGGGTGTATGGACAGTGTAAGACAACTAGTTGAAGCAGTCAAACTTTTCAACTAGTCTAGGAACATATGTTCACTAGTATAAAGAACTGTATTACAGTTCTGTACAGAACTGTATTACATTGACTGAAGTAGCAATAAGCAAATTTCAAAGCCTGAAGGCAGCACAAAGGAGCACAAGTCTAGCACTGAATTAGAAAGTAGAGCTTCACTGGAATGTTTTTAAGAAGAAAGATCAACTTAAAATTTACTTGAAGCACACAATGAAGCCTGTCAACAGCTTGAAAAAGCTCTCAGAAAAAAAAAGCCCTTAGAGTTCTTTTACATTAAATTCCCTAAAATTCTCTGCTTTAAGAGCACCACTCCAATGACCCACAGCTCTGGGAGAGAAAAAATGTTAGGAGATCAGTTTGTTAACTGAGTAGCTGCACACAAATGGCATACAATGAACTCAGCCTTACTATTCCTTCTCTTCAGAAGCAAGTCAGATGTTGCTCTTATCCCCTTAAAAAGAAAGAAATTCTGCTGCATTTCAAAAAAAAAGCTCACTGTTACTACTCTTCAGCTGGGAGAAAAGTAGGATAGAATTTACATCTGTTTCAGCACAAGTAGGTCGATTAAAAGTCCTAATAAGCAGATAAAGCAGTACATTCTCCCACCTCAATATCTGTATCTAGAGAAATGTTTCAGTTGTTCAAGATGCCCATGTAAAACATTCACTTTTATGTGAAATATTAATGGTGCATGCTCTATTTATTTCTAAAAGTTAGATTATAATCTGTTCCAGATCTCCTTCCAGCAACTGCACACAGACAGTACTGCCAATATTTAGTCACTAAGAATGTTGAGATTTGGTTTTTATACACTGGAATGGCATAATAGAATTTGAAAACCTACATCAGTAACAACAAACACATGTTTTTATTTTTTAGCCAAACAACTAGAGTACTATTTGGAAGAGAAAAAGAGATAAAAAGAAAATTTATTTTCTCCATCCTTACCCTTGTCCTTTGAGAAAAAAAAAATATTCAAGGTAAGTTGAAAGAGTAAGTTGAAAAAGGGAAAGGAGTACAAAGGGAAGAGTAAAAAATTAATAAATTGTATCTTTGCCAAACCGAGGCATTTTATTAAAAAAATATCCTGGAGAGCTCAGGTAGTAGCAAGCTTTTACTGTACTGAAACTATCAATCTTTTTTTTTTAGTATGATATTGTACCAGCCTTTTGCTATCCCAAAATAACCTGCTACTGTTTTGAGAACATAAACCTCAAATCACCTCATTATTGGCTTTCAAACAAAACTCACAGCTATGCATACTAAACAATGTAGTTTAGGGGTCTTGTAGAAATAAAAATGGTGCTTTCTACACAAATGTGGTTTATCAACTGACACCAAGTCTATCCTCAGATTTTGTGCTGAACATAAAACCTTTTCATTCCCTTTTACTCCTTTCCTCTACTAAACTGGTGTTCTCCATAATTGTATTCCACTTAGGAAATACTTCTTGCAACAATAGATGAGACTACTACCTGAAGAAGATAGTTTTCTCTATTACTGTGACTCCTCTGTTCACAATTACAGTGGGCATACAAGAAAACTCTTGGTAACTTCCTGTTGATAGCTTTCCAAGTCACAGTTTATTTGTACTGGAATCACAAATAGGCAAAACAATTCTCTCAAGTAACAGCATTTAGAGAACTAAGCAATGAAAAATAACAGCAGTGCATGAAGCTAGATATTAAGTCATTTTATAGAGACATGAAAAAGTCACATGAGAAAGGCAGACCAGGATTTTTGCTTTGTGGAGCTTTTTTCTTGGAAGGATTTCTATACACAGTAAAATTACAATGAACTTCAAGCATGCCAAGATTTGTTAGAGTTCTTAAGCCACAAATTCTTCTTAAAACTAGAACTGCAGCTATGTTCCCAACTGGAGGGAAGTAGTGCCTCATATAGGAAAGGTTGTCTCCGGTTACATTAAGAAAAAAACACCAAACTACTGAAAGTCCTTGCAGCTGTTTCTAAGTCTGCTAACAATGCAGCAGGATTTCTAAAACAATATATCAAAAGGCCAAAACAATCTTAACTTTACAAAAAAAGATGTTACACTCTGACATACTGCATGCTTACAGCCTAATAACTTTGGTTCTTCCCTTCTTAACTCCTAAACCTAAAGTTCTCAGTTTCACTCAATCCCATTAGTTCAGGAACAGTATTTCACCTACAACTTTAAAGTCTCATTAATATTTTGCAGAGTGGATCAAAGATGAAAATCTTATTATGCAACATTTTTGTTGTCCTAAGTTGCTCCTCAGCCTAAACAAAGCAGGTTATTGTAACAGCCTACTCATTCCCCTCTCACACCACTGAGCAGAGCTTTAATAACCCATTGAAATCAACAAAATAACTAGTCAACAACAGGGTATCTACTCATTTCACATACATAGAAATATGATTCAAAAGAGCAGACATAAGGCTGGATGAGCCCTTTTCAGATAAAATAACACTGTCCTGTCCAATTAAGCTTCTGATGTATTTCTATAAAGCAGAAAGGAGTGGTAAGGACAGCTGAAAAGAGACAACTCAATACATGTTCCACAGACCTTTCTGAATTAAAGACTCCTTCTACAAAATACCATTCACCAGAAGACACTTCACTTAAACAACAGATAAGCTTGAAACTAAATTGTCTCCCAAAGGAAAACCAAGTTTCATATTCTTCTTACCTACTTCTGCTAGAGGAAATGAAACAATGCAACATGCTTGTTCCCCAGACTTCTCATCAAGCAACAGAGCAACAGCTTTGCTTCCGAACAAACACCAATATAGTTAGGTGATCTTTCTGTGCTTCTTCCAGTATTTAATGAGGATTGAAAGACAAAATATTTCTTTGTCATTCACTGTTGCCAGGAATTTGTTTTGGCACAACAGAAATATCCACAAGATTTATTTCATTTCTGAACACCAATTCCAGTTCATAGCTACCTGTTTATTTTATCCACTGTCCTTATTTTTAAATACTAAAACACATACTGATGATGTACCCTAGGTCTAAATATTATCAATCTGCATTCCTCCACATAATTCCACAGACACTGAGAAATCAGTTCCTCTTAAGGAAAGAGAGGGCACAACAATTTTTTATCTCTTGCTTTTTAAAAAATTTATTTTTAATTAAGGTGTTTATCTTTTTTCTTTCTAAATTTCTTCACTTAGATACAGGGACTCAGCATACAACCAAACTAATTACCACACCACTACCATGTTTTTCTTCCCTTCTCAAATATCATGGAAAAGTTAACTTCTATGGTATAGAATAATTAATTTATACTGTAGACTAACCACCTAACACCTACCAGAGACAGCATGGTAAAAAGGCCCTTAGGGTAATCTTTTGGAACTAAAGCTACCATCACACATATGGCCAAAGAAACTTCTCTGAAGGATCACAGATACAGGTGAGATACCATACTGCTACTCCCTTATTCAAAAAACAGATATTTGGTATCTTTTCTGAACCAATTGCTAACATGAGCACGCTATGCATAACAAAATTTGTAACTGTGAATTTTACAAGCAACCTGTACACATTTCAAGACAGTTGCATGGAAGAATAACGGAGACTGACATTCAGTCTATGAAGGTGGTAAATATTACTACAGCACTTGAGATCTATAGCTATGGACAAGGAATTCTTTGTGCTATGTGCTGTACAGTAAGGATGGAACAAAATTTATTTCTACCAAGAGACATTACAGTCCTAGACAAGAAATATATGGATTCACAGCAAAAGGAACTGAAATTAGTCACTGTAATGGGCATTTATCTTAACAAAAAGCACTACTAGGATTTGGAGAAAGGTTGATTTAAAGGTACTGAAAAAGATTTGAAAGGAAGATAATGAGTTCTGCAGATATCTATGGGAAATCCCTCCAGCCATAAGAAACAGCGTAAAAGCTAAAAGAGTTCATGCAAAAGTTAACAAATGAACAACAAAGACTGGTATTGCAGGCTGAATATAAGCAAGGACAGAGTAAAGCAGCAAATCAAATAATCAATGGATTCAGACAGGCTAAAACAAGTAGTTTATATGTACCACAGTTTAGAGGGACAGACCGAGATGATGGTATCTAGTGTCCAATCACTTCGATAACAATTTTTTGAACAGCCATCTCAGTGAAGGAATGTAGGCAAAAGTTGCAACTATCAAGTCCAAGAAAAACCCACAGCAGCGTATCAAAAAGTAAAATGAACACCTAATAAATTACACTTAAGTAGACCTAAAGACAAATATTCCAGAAATGTCATGGAGTGAAAATATAACAAGCACAATACCTTCTTCAGTGTTATACAAATATACCAGGAAAGACAGACCTACTACCTCAAGATCAAGAGTTGGGCATCCACAGGATAGTGTAGAATTAACAGAAGATATCAGTTTTGACAAAAGGGACACTTAGGTCACTCTAGATCTGTAAATTGTTGATAGCTGAAGTTTTGTTTGTAGATGTATGCAGCCACAAAGAAGGTACAGAAAGAGAAAAGAAGATAGGACCTAAATGTCTTCATTAGAAAAAGAAAGAATATGGAGGATTAGAAACGTGCAAAAGAAACTGTAGAAATTGTTAGAGACGTAGAGAAAAAAATAAAATGAAAGATCAACATTTTAAGAAAGAAGTAGGATTTTGTGTGAGAGGGTGGAAATCAAATATGAATGGCAGACAACTGAGTCTTAGTTACAAAAGTCATTAGTTGTTCAGCAATAAACGTTTCAGTTGATTCGTATTTTTGCTTGTTTCTGTCAAAAACATGTCAAACCAGCAAATGTCTCAAATATGGCAGGTAATTACTTTTAGATAATAATTTTTGCACTTTGATACTGAGCACAGCTGTTTGTGCATCCAATTCCAAAACTTTCATTAAGATAAGAGAACGATGTCTTTCAACATTTTTATGCAAACACCATGACACACTTTTGCTATTTGATGAGTAAAGCTGCAATTTAAATGTGTTGCTTACATAAAGATCCTTTATCAATTTTTCATAATTTGCCTATGATTTTTAAACTAAATTTCACCCTAATTACTGCATGTATCCAAAATAATCATCATTGACCCAACCCACAAAAAAGGACTCAGAATGAAGTTGGAACATATTTAAAATGCATGTTGGAAACACTGACAGTGCTCCTCATTTTGACGTCTTTCTACTTCTTAGACATGCACTATGAGTTCTAGTTTATCTAATGTTCAGTGAAAGATATTTTCCATTGTGCTATTCTAGAACCAGTTCTGATGGCTTAGAACACCTCTTCTTTACATGCTAATTAGATTTGTGTTTTTATATATTGTCAGGACTAAGTCTGTAAAAAATATTATGCCACTACTTTTTATTTAGCTTTCTGTTGAAATACTGCAGAAGACAAGCTCTGCCTCCATCCATAGTCCCAACATTCAAGTTTGCCAATTTTAAGGAAAAATACTATGTAAAGTGCAGTGTCCTGAAAGACAGCAATTTTCAGAAACATTGTTCTTTTGAATAGAGACCCTCGAAACACCAATGTGGTCTTGTAAAGCTCCATTTTATCTACAAAATGCAAACATTAACATCTTTATTTTATTGTCCACAAAGCAATATTACAGAAATGTCCTCACATTGGTACAAATAAAAAGCCTCAAAAGAAAAAAAGCAATGAAACCATCATTATTACACTTTTTCAATGTTTATTTTATCAGAACTAAAATCAGGTGCCTGTATTCAGTTTTATCTCTGTTTTCAGATAGCTTGGTTTATTTCTATGGTCCTGAAATACACAGATAGGTAAATGGAGAGAGATTAATTAAGTACACCTTCACTAAGAAATCTTCATTGGGAAGTACTTTTAAGTTTAAAGCCTCTCTCTTCTGGAGTTTTAGATATTTCTACTCCTATTAAAATACTGCTCTAGTTGGGCCAATTACTGCAGGTTAATCACAATTACATTTCTTTAGCTATGGGATGAAAATCTCAAATACCTGGCTGAAATGTAACACTTATTTTATCACTATGATGACAATGCCTCTATAGTTGCATAGCAATTCCTACAGCATACCTTAATTACTTTTTCATCCATAGATTTCAGAATACGTTGTCGAAGAGGTTTTGGAGAAGATCCATTGGATCGTGCTGGAGATCTATATTAAAAAGAGATAAGTATTTAGAACATGTAAAAGCAATTCATTAATAAAAAATTGTTGCCATACCAAGTTCCTCAGAAACAGAAAGGCAAATACCTTTACTCTCCAAGCTTTACCTTACTTTCTACCTTCCTAAGGAACCACATGTACTGTGACAATTGAAGAGCATAAAGAAACCAAACCTACAGTTGCAATTTCTGGTACTCATTTTACAGTGTTTCCAATATTGTAGGTCTGCAGACACAGTACTATTAGTAGTAGTAGTAGTAATGCTGGTGATGATCTTCTAAGCCACCATTCTATTTACATCCTCCTGAGCAGCATCTGGTTGACATTCAATAAAGTTTTCCACACATTTGCAGACTTCTCAACAGAAATATTCACATAAAATGTTTCCACTCTCTTACATGTCATTATGTAAGTTGTTACATACACCAATTAAAAAATTGGTGCCTACAATGACAAAAATTAATGATGCATATAGAGGGGAACTTTTTGGTCTTGAAATAATTAATCTATGCATTTGTAAGTAAGTACTTCTCTGTTTAAGATCGTGGCAGATCAATGTGCATATGAGGAGAGGTTTTTCAACAATAATTCATTGTTTAAGTAATTCATTATTTATTTGGCTCATTTTATCCAATTTTTTTCCTAAATAAAATATCCTTTATTTACCTTGTTCTTAATTTTATTTATTTCTAGTTGTCCGTGGTGCAAGATTTCTGCCAGCCTTGCAATGGTTCTCCTATTTTAATTGCCAAAATATGTAGCTTCAAAATAGTTTCAGCATATTACTGTCATTCTGGTTCATGAACCCTCTTTGTAACCAATAGTGTCAAAATTCTCAGCATCCTGTTTTTTCAGCAGCTGATGATTCCTCAGGACCAGTGACCAACTAAATCATCACTGCTTCTTCAGTGCATGGATAGGTGAGTTTCCTTGTCAGTGCCCACAGAAATGGGATTTCAAGTGTCCTTCATAGAGTTTGTGCAGCCCAGAAATGTACTATCTCAAAAAATCCATGCTGCAAAAGTATCTTGAAAATACAGAAGAGGCAAATGAAGACTTAGAAGACTTTTGAAAACTCAAAACTGTTCTAAAGTTGCTTTCCCTTTACACCTAATCTCACAGCAGACTGCACGTTGGTTATTTGCTTTGTGTAAGTGACATCAATGCCTTGTTAGACTCTCAGATCCTTAAAAAAAGCCCAAAGAAAGTAACACAACAAAAGCAACCCCCTAACGCTCACCTGAAGAGTGTCAAAACAGAGGGGATGCCACACAAATTTAAGCCTTCGTTGTCACACAACAGATCTGCTTTGTTCTGGGTAGGAGGACTGACAGCTTCTTCATCCAGAAGAACTAGCAACATCTTCACAGTATCTCTGCCACAATATGCAGTGCCATGATTTATGGAATGCAGTTTTGGCTGAAAGTAAATAAAGGAAAGTAAAACAGCAAAGTTCAGCAAGCCAAACCAATAGCTCACCTCCAAAATCAATCCATATCAGCACAAGGTGTAAGAATCCCCTCCTTCCCTTTTGCAGTAAGGGGAATTTATAGGGAATTTCTCCGTGAGAAAGTTTTTCTCATCCGGAGTAGTTAGTGGAGTTTAGATCTCTGACAGCCATGTGTATACACTGATGACCAAGTCACATGGAAAAATATATAAATCTATGCTGAAACTGTGCAGCAGAAATGAACCTTCTATTTTCTGGTATACAAACACATTCTGGTGAAGTCCAACCACTCTGACTAACAATCTGCTAAAGCAGTTGGTTAAAAGTGAGATTTCCATCAAGATTTGACAACAGAGGTACGTGGCACAATTTCCTGTTGTTTGGGTGAATTCCTCATGATTTTCCATAAGAATAAAGAATTCCTTGAAGAAAAAAACAATCCGCACCTGGAAGTGCTCAATGGAACAGCCAGCAGTACAGATGGAGAAATCCATAGCTACTGTGGGACTTAAAAAATTGGAAGTTGCCATACTTTTCTTTAAAGGTACTAGGAATTCCACAGAGAAATTTAGGGCTTAATAGACAGTGGTGTTTTTTAAAAAACTATAGGCTCTCTTATTTACTAATACACAGAAACACTGAATACTCTGACTTTATTCTGAAGGGCAAGACAAGCAATGAACTGCATTTATCTAATCAGTTAACTGCTTTTAAACACAGTCTTGAAAAGATCAAATTCTATTTTTCTCTCTATTTGATTACATCAATTAGTGTATATAGCTTTCAAGAAACCATAGCAACACATGTCAGTCAGCTACTATAAGTTATAATCAATAGCTAGAAATAGCAATTACAGAAATGGTTGTTACTTGGCTTTACAGAATTGGCCTATTTCAGTACCATTTAATTTCCTCAAATTTTATTCTGAACCTCTTCAGTCATTACATCACCATAACATAGATTCTTATTAAATGTCATGTGTGTCATTGTGAATTTGTCTTAATGAAAGAAGTACAAACTTGGCATCATCTTGACTGATGACACACAAAGGAAAAAATCTTTAGAAATAACTTTCAGAAATCTCAAGTACTACAACACCAGAGACTCATTCTGTGTACTAACCATGGACAAAAGTCCAAGGCAAAATAAGAATTCTAGGTAAGACAACAAAAAGATCTTGTTAAGACAAAAAAAAAATCTTGTTTATAAATAAGTTAATCATGAAACAAATTATTTTTTAAAATTAAATAATTGCCCAGTTTTTCAAGGGTAGTGACCATTAGCTACTCCAGACTATTCTGGTTAGCTCCATCCAGAAACACCAGCCAGATTCCATTTACAGTAGTAATTTTCTTAGGAAGAAATAAATCATAATTCCTATTAATCACTCGTGCAGGCTTCAACACAAAATACTGCTTCCTGCTGCATAAAGTAGTAACTTTTCCTGGAGCTCTAGGTTCTTATAAACCAGGTATTTGCAGGAAAACTGAGCAATGATGGAAGAAAACTGCCACTGTCAGGAGAAAAGCAAATCTTTTTCTAACAAAGTTACACTTTTCAGGTACATTTTAGGAGGAAGCAGCCTTACCAAAAGGCAGTGGAGGCATAATTTTCACCACTATACTTAGGATCATATTTTAAATTTACACTCAAAGAAATTATTTAATTTCTTGCATAGGAAAAAACCCTAACATCCTATCAAACCAGAACTTAAACTGAATATAAATATTTTTTTCTGAAAAATTATAGCATTGGGGTTTCCTTACTAAGTGAAATCAAAACAAAGCCCCTATGTTCTGATTCTTACATAGAGCAAAGCATTAATCTTTGCTGTCCCAAGATCTTAATAGAACAATACAGATGCTCTAATTTCTAATAGAGCTTGAAGTAATTTGGAAAACTTATTGGACATTTTCAATTTTGCTTTCTCTTTTCATTACAAAAGGCAACCTATCCCTCCACAAGTTTAGTAAAACATTCCTCCACACAAAATTCCACTAAAATAGGCCATTTGCTATCACTATCTTAACATCCATCAAAGCTCCCTTTTCCACTCCTCAGCTCTCTGAATCATATGCTTAAAGATAATTGTTAAAATAGACATCACAATCGTCACAGACTTCACTTACATCAACAAAAATAATTCCCCACACCAAAATAACAAACAACGCTGACAAAGGCAAACAATTTACACACATTCGATCCCTCATCCCTCCACAATTACAAAAAAAAACCAAGTTTGCCCACACTTAGTCTGTTCTCTGCCAGTGTTCAGTCCACATTTTGCCCATTACCTCTCTCAACAACTGTCCTTATCTCTAATTCCTCAGGCCCCACAAAGGACTGTGCTGGTTGATCCTGGTTAGCTGCCAGGTGCTCGCCAAGCTGCTCTACCCTTCCTCCTCCTAGCAGAACAGGAAGTGAAAAAAATCTTCAAAAAAGCTCATAGGAGTAAGATGAAGACAGGTTGTTCACCTACAAATCATAGGCAAAACATATGACTTTATGAAATTAATCTGATTTATTGACATTTAATCATAATGGGACCCCTTCCTTCGTGGACTCAACTTTTCCACCTCCTTCCCTCAAATGGCACAGGGGGATGGGGAATGAGGATTGCAGCCAGTTCCTAATACTTTGTCCCTTCTGCTGCTTCTTTCTTGTGCTCTTCCTCTTCTCCTCTGTGGGATATCACCCATGGGATACAGCCCTCCATGAACTTCTCCACTGCAGGTCCTCCCCACATCATCAGGATACAATCATCTTTGCTATCTTCTGCCTCAACAAGGATACTGGTAAACATTTCTACAGTCATTAGACCACGAACTTCTGGGGTACAGTAAGAAACGAACACCATTTTGGAAAAGCAATGGTGAATTTCTCTGAAGAATGAAGTTGTAATAAAATGCTTTTACCTGGCTTATAATGAGCTATATAATTTTTTAAAATTTTATTGGTAACACAAGTAGCTAAATAAAGACAGAACTGATAATTACAATTTTCTCAGACAAGAAAGAAACAAATAGAAGGGTATGAAATGGAAACACTGAACAAAAATACACTGAACAAATATTCATAGCAAACAGGAAAATGAGGATGAAATACATATCCAACATACACGTTTAAACCAGCTTAACTAGCCAATAGGGTCTGGCTGGTTTTAGCTTTGTCTTAAAAAAAGAAGGATACTGAAGGTTAGATTAAAATTTGTTAAAAATATTTTGCTACCATGGCATAAATCCAATGACTTCACAAAACGAAGCATCCTAACAATTCTAAACATATTCAAGGTGTCTATAATTTTTTTTTTAAATTTGCTAGAAAAAAAATGGCATTAGATATATTATACATCAACAATGTAAAATAAAGTTGGTTGATTTTTTCATCACAGAAAGATGATAATCTAAACCCAAGTAGATTTACAGTACATGAACCACAAATAGAAATCCTGTATTATGCCCTCAACACCTGACTTATAGAACTTTAAATATCCTGATTCCTTCCATGAAAACAGTGTCACTAATAGTTTCATTAGTGTCTTGAAACTCTAAAAGAGAAAAGCTTACACATGATTCGTTCAGGGCTTTAATTCCCTTCCCACTCCACATTTTACCATGTTTTAGATTTCTTACATATTTAACCTTACTTTGAATGCCTTACCCTTTGAAATACTTGATGCTGTACTAATTAAAACATGTATTTTAATAAAAAATTACTGATACGTGTTCTCAAATCTTAATTCTACTTTCACGAGGTTCTTTTGTTTGGAAATTTCTTAGATTTACTGCTCTGAAATTAATGGCAAATCTGACACTTCTAAGTATTTACATTTCTAATAACTGCACAACTAAATTAACCTTTGAAGAGTATTTTATTTTTGCAATTTTAGAGTAAGAAATTTAGTTTATGTAGATCAGCTCTTTGATATCCACAGTGTAATCCTCAAGTCTTTCAACAAGTTCAAAATCACAGTGCAGAGGAAATGACTGCTTTTATACGGTTAGGAAAAAGATAATAGATAGTCTTTTAAAAATGATAAAGAAACAAAACAGGCAAAAGATAATTGCTTTCTGATAAAGCTAAATAGTAAAAAGAACAAAAGAAGTCCCATTACCCGTGCTGGACTGACTCCAGTAGTACTAGCAGTCAAGGTTTCCTGTTGTGAATCGATAATATTTTTAATCTTCAAATCCAAATCTTGTACAACTTCCTCTATTGCCTGACAGAAAGGATCCCCACTGCTTCGGCCTTTTATCAATTGCATCTTCACTGTTGACAGAATTCGCCCCCCTGCGATTCTGAAAATAGGCACAGGGTCATCTCCACATTAATCTTGGCAACACTTTAGTGTACCTATTAATGCTGAACATAGCCAGCCTGCACTGCTCATCACAGAGCAGCTTTGATCTTTTAAATCAAACAGCAGTGTAGACGTATTGTCCAACAATAGTTTGCTAAAAAAAAAAGAGATTATAAGGAAAGGTAATGAATTCAGCATTTAGTAATACTCTGAGCTGCAATACAACTGAGCTGCCAACTAACTTCTCCTTAGAAGTTCAAAGAAAAGTACTTTCTTTAAACCTATATTTACAGTTTTTCTCAAACTGTTAAGTGTAGACAAAATTTTTCACTCAAACATGCATTCCTGTTTAAAAACCTTTAGATTTTAGTCTTTTGTGCTTTGTGAAGGTGCTTCAAAATCCCAATCTTCTTTCAGTTGTATTTAAATAGATAGTAATTAGACCACATGAACTTCCCTATTAGCTATAAAGGCACACTCCATTAATCTCCTTCTTCAGCAAAAGTGTCTGACTACTTGATTAAAATTTTGTGAAAAAGAGAATAAGCTCCTTGAGTTAAAAGCTTAACAATTTTTTCCAGTACCTAAACAAAACACTAAGTATGTTTTACCATTGCTTTAGTTTGGGCAAAGAAAATAAAGCATTACAAGAACAACTCAGCCCTCCTACATAATAATGCATCTCTTCCCAAAAGCTGATTTTTTTCCCCGAAATGAGGTTTGCAGTTCACATCAAAGCAGAAGTGCAGCATCCTGAGCTGTTATTGGCACCTACAGTAGGATTTTTAAATACATTTATGATGCTACAAATGACAGTTCTGTCTAGACCCCAAAGCAATGGCTTCATTACTCCAGGTCACATAGCCAAGAGTGACAAGATGACTCAATTTTCAACTTCCTCCATCCTTACTGGTTTCCTTCATGCTCCTGCCAGCTTGCCCTAAAAGAATATCTTACAAATGCAAATAAAGATGTATTTTGTACACAAAATTCTGAAGATAAATTTTAGAATTCCAGTTGGGACAACCTTCATCAAATGAAACTCCGCATATCTACATTCATATAAAATATAAAATAATTGGGCAGAACTAGGTATGAATAGGAATTGGGTCAGAGGAAAAATAGTTTGTTTATATTGTTTTCACTTAAAATACAGGGAGGGAACTGGTCCAGGGACCTTACTGTTTTGGCTTATTCTGGCTGAACAAGATCCTGTAAATAACTTGAAAAACCTGACATTAACATGAAACTTTGCAGGGGGATTGTTGTTTTCTTTTTTTTAACAGGAAAAAAACAAGTATTTCCACATAATTCTCAACTTCAACTTTTACAGACTAAAGATTATAAAATTCACATTAGACTTTTAGGCTTCATTAAACAGAAAAACTTATGCTTTGAAGAAATTTAAGTACAGTGTATGCACTTGGCCAAAAGAAAAATCACCATGTTAAGTGTCTCTGTATACAGGTCAAGACCCATCCAGATCTTGGAAAAGACAGTTAAAAAAAAAAAATTTTAAAAATCTATTGTACCATTTCTCCAAACCCCACAATTCAATCTAACCACAAAAGAATGAAAAGTTCAAAGGGAGGGAAAAGAATCCACTGTAAGTTGTCAAGAGGTAAGGGGAGAGCACTGTTGAAGAAGGGTTTTGCTTCAGAGATGCATATAGGAACTGTAGCCAAGTCTCCTGATGATTCTTGCCAGACTGATCTGTTTTCCTCAATCCTAAACTTACATTTTCCAAAATCATATCCTCAAATGAGAAAAATACTGTATTAAATGAGAACTAAACCTAGAACTTCAAGACAAATGAGCAGGTGAAGGATTGACTAAAATTCCCTATGAAAACCAGGTTCAGTTATTTCTGTCTACAGGTATGTTGAACTTATTTGTAAATAAGTAATAAATTTATCATTTCCATACATTTAACATATATACCCACATGTATGCTGGAAGAAAAAGTACTATTATACAACTAGCACAGTTAATTAACATAAGCATGCCCTTAATTTAAATACTTTGCTCATCATGTAACTCAACTATAGATACATAGATTTTCAACGGGAAAAAATAAGAAACTTTTCACAAAAACATTTTCTATGTTTATTTTTTTGCCCCTATTGCCCAATGCCAACTAAAGATATTTGCTAGCAGAAATAAAGTTCATTTAATCTCTTCTTCTCCCCATATTCCTTCTTTTCCAGGAATGAGTTCCAGTCTCCTATCAGATATACTGAGTACTAACTGGAGCAAGGAGAAGTTTATTTATACTTCAACTAGAATTTTTATCAACAGGCTAGGACATAAAATGCTGATTCAATGTGTGTGGATTATGACTGAAATGCCCTGCCACAGCTTATGCCATTTTATACCAGAACATAACATAAAATGTGTTGTGTCATTAGTCATACATATATATTTGTGTATATATATAGTCATATATATATAATGTTGAATCTAGTTATTAGATCCATTTCTAGTGAGGTTCAAAAAGATTAACTGAAAGTACGATGATAAAAGGAAAATGTGGTAAGAAAGCACCTGGGGTGTTTGATGTTTTGTTTGTTTATTTTACGAAGATTACACCCTATTACAGATTGCTCTGATATTCTTTTATAGATCTATATTACTCAGAAGATCAGTTGAACTTGAATGAACTTTAAAATATCTGATATTGCACTAAAAAATACTTATAGGAATAAAATAAAGTTGGAAACTTATCCACTTTGCAACTCCTAACAGCCAGAGGGACCACAAAGGTTTGTTTCAAATATGGAATTACACAGGCGTCTCTTATGGTAATTTTTACAGCAGCAAAAGAACTTTTGTTCTTTTTAATTCTGAAAAAGGAGCAAAAAAACTAGTTGAGTTCAAGAATTAACTTGATACATTAAACAAAGCAATGCCATTTGTCTAAGGCAATTGGAAAGACCTTACCCCTTCTAGTCAGTGCTCCTGCTCTAAAGCTTTCTGTGATGCTCCATTCTGATCACAGGCTACTGATACGAGGTATTCTAGGATAAAGTGCTTCAGTATCACATCCATAATCTAAACTGTATCAAAGGAGGGCTCTTACAAAATCCAGCCAGCAAATTGAGAGTCATCAGTTGCCACTGTGGCAGAAGTTGAAAAACAGCATTTTTTTAAAAGCTAGTAATATGATTCTGTTCAGAGTCACATGCAACATTTCTTTGTTCAAAAGGTATGAACTGAAAGAAAACTCAACTATAAAACCAAATCCTATATTTTTCTATGATAGCAATAACCAAAGGAAATTCATCAAGGTAATTATAAATGGAAGAAAAATCCCAACACTTTAGAAACAACCACCTCCCACTGTCCAACAATGTTTAAACACACATGCCTAAAGTCAGTAGTACAGTGGCAATCCTCCAATGAATGGATCCAGTCAAGACCAAATGTGATTATCAGCATGAAAATTTACAAATATTTTAGACCAACTAACAGAAGGAGTGTCTTTTCTTCAGCTTTAACCAGCACTAAAACAGTAGACAGTTCAAGCAAGATTCAGCTCATCTGTCTCATCGCTAGAGAAAAAACAAATGTGTCTACATATAGAGAAAATGAGTAATATGTTAAAAATGCATTATTTGCACCAGTGCTTCTAAAGAGAGTTTAAAAAATAGTGCAACATAAAACTCCACCTGTTAGCCAGGCACTGCACAAATCTGATCTTCTGCCACCGGTTTCTTCTACTAAAAATATTCACAGATCTTGTGCCCACTTGAACCCTTTTTGCCCTACATCATCTGAGTCCCAACCTTACCCTTTTCTATCTCATTTTCCTTATCAAACCGTCTTTTCTTATGTAGAAGTAACGAAGTTATAAGAAACTAATAGCACACCTTGTCTACTTTGTTCCTACTGAGATTGTCATATAAACAAGCTCCTCTGCTTACCAAAAGTCTAAATGACATGGGCAAGAGCTCTTCCTCCAGAACCCAGGCCTTAGTGTGAAAAGTAATATGATACAGGAGCACTTTTATTTATTTTCTGGAAATACATCTTTTTTGGAAAAGACTAAAATAGCATAAACAAGAAAAAAAAATGTTGAGGATATGGACAATATTCAAAACCTGATAAAAAGCAGAACAGAGTCCTGAAGTCTATTCCAAGACCAGAAAGAATATATTAAAATTCTATTATACTAAGGTCAACATTTTTATTCATTCATTTCAACTTCAAAAAAGGTAAAAAATAGATGAAAAATATATAGCTATCTGACTTAGGTAGTGGGAACAAGTGTCTTAAAAGAAACCACAAACACTCAGTGATCACAGGGTGGGAAGAGATCACACCCTTTTTTCCTTGTTATGGATTTACAAGATGCTTTAGAACTTGACAACAACTGATCAGTTATCCAATTTTTTAATTTAGAGCTATAGGAAGAGAGCAGCAGTAATTCCATTCTCAAACACAAAGCAGGAAGATGTCAACTAGAGCTCGATCTACCTGGGTAGAAGAGAGGGACAAAATGTATCTAGGAAGCAATACAATGCAGATGCTTCTAACTGAGCAGTAACCATGCTTTTAAAGCAATTCTAAAGGCTTAGTTCTTATGTTACAGGCATAAATTTTAAAAAAAATAGCAGTTCATGTTCATTTAGATTTGAAAATTTCAACAATAAAATCGTATCAGTGAACTCATCTAGATTTTAAATATATCTGTAAAAGAAAAGACTATATCAAAGCACTCATAGTACTCAAAAATTCCACCTCCAGCAATAGATGCATGATTATTAATCTAACTTTCTAAAAGGTATCAACATTAAGTGAAGACTCTTCCTTAGACCCTTTGGAGTTTCACAGATTATTATATCCATAGCAAAAACAGAGCAAAAAAAGAAACCTGTTACAGAGTATTTTTCCATCTTGCTGCTGCTGCTTTTGCTGCATTGCCTAAAATTTCTCTTTCAGCTTGCTGGACAAACTAGAGTGACCCTCTATATTCTACACCCCAAGCTTCGCTACCCAAGTCTGGTGACAAAGTTGCCATAAAAGTAAACAAGTATTCATCCTATACTAAGTCTTGATAAGCAGCCATTGAATTCCCTGTGAGAAAGTTCTAAAAGACAAAGGCACTCAGGCAAGCTGTTATTAATTATAATAACATAAATTATATTATACTATAATAATATTATGAGCACAGGACCATTCCATCACAATACTTAGGAAAATATGCAGAAACATCAGCAGACCAGCTTGGCTAAACAATGAACTGATGACAGAGCTTGAATGCAAAAGGGCTTCACAAAGAATGGTAAAGAAGGGACAGAATACAAACGATCTAGAAACATCACCCAAGCATTTAGGGGTGTTATCAGGAAAACCAAAGTTCAGCTGGAGTTGAGATTTACAAGGAATGTTAAAGGAGCTTCACCTGCTGAACAAAGAAAATGAGGGACCTTTGCTGAAAGGCAGATTCTGCAACAGTGTGGGCACAGATAAAACAGAAGTACTCAGTGCCTTCTTTGCCTTAGTCTTTACCAAGACTCCCATTAGAGAAATTTTTCAGAAAAGACCTGCCAGCGTGGATAAAGATCAAATCAGGCTTCACTTGACAGAACTGAGTACATTCAAAAACAATTTAACGAAATGGATTGCATCCAAGAGCCTTAATAGAACTGGTAAATGCCCTCATAAGACAATTTTATATCATATTTGAAAAGTCATGGTGACCAGGCGAGGTCCCTGACAAGTGGAGAAAAGCAAATCATAGCAAAAAAAAAAAAAAAACCACAACTAAAAAAAACCCCATAACGACAGTTTGGTGGACTACAAGTTCATCAGCCTCACTTTGTTCCTCAAGAAAATAATGCAAAGTCTTCTAGGAACACATATCTGGGCATATGAAGGATTAGGTGGTAGCTGGTAACTATAAGCATGCAGTTATCAAATGTAAATTATGCTTGACCAATCTGTTTTTCCCCTATAATAAAATGACTCGATTTGCAGACCAGGGGAGAACAGTGGGTGCCATTTCCCCTGACTGTAGCAAGGCTTATCAACACTGTCAGAGAATACTCTCAAGATAGGAGTATTGACTTTACAGTCTGGATGGACAATTAGAGGAGTTAACAACTGGTTGGATCATCATGCTCAGAAGGTAGCAAACATTGCAACAATGGAGTAACATAGGGGCCTATCCTGAAACCTGTTTTTTTTCCTATTACGTTTGTCAGTGACTCTCTAAAATTACATGCTTATCAAGTTTGCAGATGACACCAAATTGGATGGAACAGTCAATACTCTTGAGGGCAGAGCTGCCACGCAAAGATACCTAAACAGACAAGAAGAATGGGCTGACAGGAACCATATGAAATTCAACAAGACATGCAAAGTCTTGGAAAGCAATAACCCCTTGCAATGATACAGGCTGGGGAGCAGCTCTGTGCAAAAAACCTTGGTGCATGTTCAGCAAGCAAGCTGCGAGCCAGGAGCATGCCTTGGCAGCAAAGAAGGCCTACAGTATCCTTGGCTGCATCAACAGTAGCGTAGCCAGTAGTCTGAGGAATGTGATTATCCCTCTCTAATCAGCACTCCTTGGACCAAATTTAGAATACTGTGTCCAGTTTTGGGCCCCCAGTCCAGGAAAGACACTGATAAACTGGAGCAGGTTCAGCAGAGGGCTGCCAAGCTGGTCAGGGAGACATGCCCTGTGAGAAGCTGCTACGGGAACAGCTTGTTCAGGCTGCAGAAGAGAAGGCTTCAGGGGGATTTACTAACAGCTTTCCAATACCTACGGGGTGGCAACCAAGAAGATGGAGCCAGACAGTGAAGAAAGACAACAGGCACAAACTGAAACAAGAGAGGTCCCAAGTCAATATAAGAAAAAACCCCACAACTTTTCACCATGAGGACAAAAGCACTGGAATAGGCTGCCAAGAGAGGGAGATAAAAAACCTCCAAGGATGGAGACTGCACAAAGCTTGCCTGGATAAAGCCCTGATTAACCTGAGCTGACTCCACAATTGACCCTACTTTGAGCGGGATGTTGGACCAAAAACTTTCTGATGTTCCTTCCAACCTGAATTATTCTATAATCCTAAATTTAAGCAGTCCTATACAATGTTTTGCATATGCTTGCACAACTTTCCAGCAACTTTAGACCACAAACCTCCAGGGCTGTGTGAACACTCTCCAATTAACTCAAACATCCAGCACAAGCCTAGATAGAGTCCAATGTGCTTTCTCTCCTCAAATACTACTGCGCCACGAGACGCAATCGCGGCTTCCCAAAGGAAGCACATACGAAACAGCACTTTCCCTGTCGAGGGGAAGCAGAGAGCACTAATCCACATGGTGCAGGCGGGCTGTGTGATGATCCAGCGGGCTGCGGAGGCTGCAGGGGCCCGCGCCGCGGAGCCGCTCCGGAGCGCCGCGCTCGCTCCGATGGGGCGAGCGGGACGCGGCGAGCGCGACCCGGCTCCGGCGTGAGCTGGGCGATGGTGACACCCAGTGGCCGCTGCCTGCGCCGAGGGCAGCGCCCAACTGAGGGGAAAACATGCTGCCAACCTCCCAGCTTTGCTACTCTACAAAATCAGTGGGGATTTTTAAAGCGTATGTGTATGTACACACACCCCACACATCCCCCCATACTAACCATCAAGCACAGTAACCAACATGACAAACGACCTTCTAACCTTCAGTTTTAAGTCACACTTTTTTAACAAACTTGGGAAAAGTCATTTCATGAATTCTTCTGGCCTAAAAGAAAAGGGTTTCCACCATGATGGATTAGAACTGCAGCTTTTCATTTATACCAACAGGAATGAGTTTTCAGATCCTAAGGTGTATAACAATCACCCATTTCACTGACAAATACAGTGTTGATATGCTCCTTATCAGGAAACAGGTGTAAAAAAGTAGAACATCCAAGTTCTCCATTCACTGTATTATCATTGTCCAAGTCTTATACATACAAATCTATCAATAGTTTTAGCATTACAAGTTTTACAGCACCCCCAAATGTTAACAAATATTCATGCTACTGATTCTTGAAAGATTAGTGAGGTCTTCTAATATTAGACATCTAGAGAATGAGGAGAGAATTTCAACATGCCAGAGATTTGTAGGAATGTTCAGTCTTCAGTGAATACACCTTGAAACTACCAAATTTCATTTGTCTTTCCATTTCTCCTGCTATCAGGAGTGCCATATTTGAACCTAACCATCATAGTTACATTAAACTTCCACTCTGTTTGACAAATTTCCCTTTGTTCATCTAATCTATTGTTCACTTCCTTAGCTGAATGATGGGGAGATGAGAAACACATTTTTGTTATTCTCCATAGGTTAGCCGATACTTGGTTGCACAATATGTCCTACTAAGTTCAAAATATTCTTAAGCACTTTCCACCACCAACCAAGATCTTCAATTTAGTTTCTAGATTCCCAAAGCAAAGGAATCAGGCAGATGAAGAAAGCAACTTTTCAACATGGGTCCTACAGTGACCCACCATTTATTTGGCTACTTTATATTTTGTGCAATTACAAGTTTCATAAGATGTCCACTGTAACAAAATTAAACCAAAATAACAGATTTCTAATCATTTAGTAAAAAAATACAGCATTTTTCTTGTGGCATAGCCAATACAGAGACCTGGTTAATGCAGGTTGGCTAATCTCTGAATCAGAGAAAGAGCAACGCTGCAGACAGGTTGTCCAGTTTGCTGTTGGATTTCTCAGCAGGCTTCTACAGATGCAGCAACTCAGGATTCTCCTGCATTGCTGCCTTTTCCCCCCTCTGGTCTTTCCTCTGCAGCAGTAACAGAACTAGAGAAAGTTTTTTGCATAGAACTGGATCCTCTGCCCAACAATTGCCACATGACAGACAGGACACACAGAGAGTCCTCACCCATGTGGCATACCAAACACTTGAAAACATCTATAGATACATAGATAAAAAACATACTTTACATTGTGAGAGCATAAATCCCATACGGAGTATGAGAGGTACTACAAACAGCACAGTACAGCCACCTTCCACTCCTGGTCAGCAAGACAAACAGCAACACTTACATGTATGTGTACAGCCAACTTAATGCACATGCCAGCATCTGACATTAACAAGATTTATATACCAAAATAAATGGCACAGCAGGTGCAGCAGGGAAAGCTACACAAACACCTGAATGCTCAAAAGTATTTCCAAGCTCTAGAGAATTCACCCAGTGAAAAACTGATAACTCCCAGCAACTATCCCACTCTGATTTTTCTCACATTTAAACATTCTCTTCAAAACAGAGTAATTAACAAGATACAGCATTTTATGTTACACTTCTCTGAACTATATTTACCTGAAAAAGTCTTTTCATCCTAAAAAGTTCATGCATATAAATATTTTTCCATTTCTCATTTTTATGAATAAACAGTGCCAGATATGATTTAAGCAAAGACAAATAGCATTTACTATATGTTGAGCTAATAGTTTTCTTTAATCACCAGCACAGACAGTATGTCTCTGGCATACAGGATGTTGAAAGAACAAAGAAGCAGAATAAAAAAGTAAGACAAAACTGCAAAACTTCAGAAATACTTCCCACTTCCAGCTTCAATGGAAACTGAACATTAACTTAAATAATGCTTATTTATAACATTTTGTTTTCCACTGTGAGGATTAGACTCAATTCAAACTTAAAAAAAAGATTCTTTAGTATCAAGGACAGAACTATTATAGCTGATTTGCCAAAGTTTTGTATGGAAAAATAACTGATTATAAATGACAAAATTATTTATTTCTATGAAGCTCAAGAAAATAGCTCTTCTCTCTGTAATGATGCCAGCACTTACCAATTCAAACCCCTGTGTTACATTTACACTTCTCTAATTAATCACACATTTATATATAAGCCTGCCCAAAAGACTAACTTCAGTTCTTCAAACACAATCAAAATCAGCAACTCCACCAGGGCCTCCCTAAGAAATAATTCTTATGCTTAACTTACATAGCTAAAATGAAAGAAAGAAAAGACTAAATAACCAACATGGTCATTTGTTAGCAGAAATAAAGACTCCTTTACATAAGGGTAAACAGAATGACATGACCAAAAGGAAGGAATTAACTAGCAAGAAGTGGAGCACATATCAGTTTATGTACTTACCAGACTCACAAATTGGAAATCTTTGTAGCTTCATCTACAACTAGGGAAGTAACCAAACAACCACACATACATAGATTTGATAAAAATTTAATACAAAAAACCCTTCAAAAATTCATAAGCTTACCCCAATTATTGTTCAATTATATTTTCAAATAAGGTTTAGTTTTTAAACATTTACTCTGAATTCTTTAGTAAGTACATTATTTGATTTTCTTTTGTTCTTTTTGTTCAAGCACAAGAAAAGGAGGGGCTCACCAAGACAAAAAATCTATTACCTTGTATTTAAGATTTCACCAACAATTTCTTGCAGCTTGTCAATAAAATTAACAAAGTTGGAAAGCCCTTTTACATGGGCTCTTAAAGGATCATACAAAGAAGATGCAGAGTCTCTTCCTCCAAGTTCTATGGTCCGGATAAAAGATGTTGCCATCTATTAGGAGAAATAGTCAGAAATATCAAACTGTGACAGATATGGACTGTACATATGTTGAAGTGAGCCTTTCCTACAGGTCTGCAAATTGTGTAACAGCTGGCTGACAGCAGAAATAACTTACTTGAAATCAACCAATGGCTCTTAATTGCAATCTTTGTACATCTCACCATGAATATTTGCAGGATCAATACTTAAATAGTACAATAGTATTAAAAAAGACAAGTCAAAGTAAAAAGAAACAGCTAATTTGATGTTTACATCAGCCTTTTGAAAGCTTAGGACAAAAAAAAACTTACTAAAACACGGTACAGAACTCTGTTGTTGTTGTGGCTGTTTAAATGCTCCTGCTGGCCTGACAAAAACTCTTCTTATACTCAGAGTGCTCTCTGTGACCCAAAGACAATTTCAACCTAAGCATGTAAAAGTTGACTTCAGCTTATAACAATTTTCAGAGATGCCAATAATGTACACTCAAACCTTATCAAAAATAATGACAGCTAAGGCTTCTGTCAGTCTGAAAGTGTCCATATATTTTTATATGCTGTAAGACAATGAAAAGATGTGCCAAAAGCATACCTTAGAGTACAACCCCCAAAATTTTAAGGCAACAGTAAGAACAAAAACCCTAGCACTTGTCCAGGAAGGTGAAATTAAGGATAAGAATCCAATGCACTTGACACAGATGCAGTAATGTTAATTCTACACACAGATTTTAATTTCAGAGTACAGAGCTAAATCATAAAGCTCTTAGGACTGGAGAGAGAAAAACTGGAATTACTCTAGCACAGAAAGTAAACCTGCCAGTATTCCTGTCTTTGTGCTAAAGATTTCCTATGGATCAAGTACACAGTTCATAGGACCTTGCCTTTCCAATGGAAAATACTCTAGTTTTCATGATTTCTACAAGACACAGATGCCAGAAAAGACAACTTCTTTACACAGTAGAGAAGTTTACCTGGCAACTGTGAAGAAGACGTGGTAAATCCAGTCCAAACGCACACAGTTTTTTATACAATGTTAACAGAGCATTAGGAGCTAAAATAATTACACCTGGAACTGAGATTTCACAAATTTTCCATATTTACTCAACCATAAAAGATTGAGAATGCAGCTGCTTCAGTGACTGCATACCCATACTGTTTTTAACTCAGACTGCTGTTGTCTGTACTGAGGTTACACTGCATGCAAAATTTAATGACTATTTTGAGTATGACTACAGTGGTTCTTTGGAGAAAGAATTAATATTTACCTTATTTCAACTATTTTTGAGACAGCTCTGTGCTGACAACCACTACTGCAAGATCCCATTTTAGAACTCTTGAGATACACAGAGAAACTATTTTTTCTGTCCATCTTGAGATCCCATGACCAAATAAGCACCCGTTTCTCCCCACAATCTATTGTCTTCTTAGCTTTAAAATCATGTTCATGGTGGTATTTGACTCTGCTTGCAAACATCAGTGCTGCATATTAGATTAAAGCCACATTCTCTGTTTAGAGATCTACTTCATTGACCCTGACCTCCAGGAAGATTCATTCAACACACATACCAGGAAAATGGACATTTTTCTCTCCTGTGAGGCATGTTTCAGGTTAGTGAAGGCTTCTCTACCAAGTCCTCTGTCAGGAACATTTAGAATATGAGCCAGCGCCAGATCATCCTTAGAATTCACCAAAAGGCTTAAATATGAACAGACAAACTTCTTTGCCAGGACTGTCACCTGCATGAAAAAACATCACACAAATTGGTCATCCCACTGCTAAATTATGTTCCATTTTATTTTAAAGTTAATTAGACATGTACTGATGTAACTTTTGGAAGAGTAAGAATTCACCTTGCATCATTCCAAAATGCTACCTTATGCATGAGGATTCTGGAAGTCTTGATGAAAACAAACATGATAAATAAGTTACAACTGCATATATGGTTCTTGAATATTCACAAGGTGTTTGAGGGTTATTAAAATTGGTTATAAATTTCTGCTTAGAAACCTCCCTACAGAGAGCCCTTCTCTCTCTCAAAGCAAATACTAGCACCATTAAACCACATAAGAATTTGTCATTAACTTCAAAAGACTAAGATTTTAAATTACTTGCCAGCTCTGCCACAGATTCAGTAATTCTTTCTCTTGGCCTCCAGGTGATTTCAATCAAAGAAACTCCACTGACTCAGTTTGGACAAATTGTGACCCAGCCCCACCCACATAACCAATATATATCACTGTAATTGCTAATATTGCAGCACTGTTCTAGACTCTGTGAGAACAATAGCCCCAAAACAGAGGAATTTGCAGTTTTGTTGCAAGCAAACTAAAAAAAATTTAAAAAATTTATACCTGCTATGGAATATCTTCTCATACCACAGTACACATACAACAAAATATAGTTACAAAACTAAACACGTACATGTGGCAGTTTGTGAAGACAGTCCTCAGAGCAGGAATAAAGAGCAAAGAATATTTTTAATGCACAAGTCAAAGCAGCAGTGGTAGAAGTGCTGTTTAGGGGAGAACCTCAGTTCAGAAAATATTTTCTTGTTCAGAAATATTTTGAGTTATACCCAAAGCTTGATCTGAAGTTGCCATTTATTATGAGAAAAGCAAGCTGGAAATGACTAAAGCTCCAGCATTTCAAGCACTGCTAGAAAGTACTCAGATTCTTATTTTGGTGGTTGAAAGGGTTAAAGGGAAGGAGTCCTCAAGTCCTCTACTGGGACAGCCAAACCTTGTTTGCTTTGCTACAGCTACCACTACAGTGGCCATTCAGATTTCTTCCATATGTAAGGGAGTACAAGCTAATAAAATGAAATCAAAGGAGATTACTTCATTTATTTAATGCTCAGTCAAAACAATGTTTGTGTGATGGTGCATTCGTAGAAAAATTTGTTCTACACCAAGAGCCTGCCATTCTAGACTGTCCTCCACAATATAAATTTCAGCAGATAGCCCCATACACACCTACAATATACTCAAGTGACACAGAGTTTGGACAGGAAGGTTTTTTAACCCAGCCACATTTGAATAACAATAATTGGAAAATAAGACTTATATTTTGTCTTTTCAAGAGATACAGAAAATTACAAGAGACAAAAATAATTTTTACCTTCATATGCTCCTGGCCCTGTATGTTGATTTGTTTAGGAGTAGAAAGAACAGGACCATTATTTTCTTGTGCATTCTTTACACCAGAAATAAATTCCAACAGCTGAACCTTTAACAAAAAGATCATAAACTTAAAGATGACTAGAAAGCAAAAGTGGGTTTAAAACCTGGTGTAAACCTATCTTTGTCACTTGCTAGTGTTTGATGTTAGCACAGCCTTTACAACCTACTTTTAGTTTTAGTCTTTGAAAGTACAACTGTTCTAGTAGAGAAATAAAGTGTAAGATTAAAATTAACTTAGAAATTATCTCTAACAGCTATGTTAAACTCTTGCACTAAAAGCCACTGCTTACATTTTAGAGAAAATTTAATATGCTATGCCAAGTTTAGGTAGAGCTCATTAACCAGCCAAAGTTCTCTATCTTCTCCACAAAAAGCAGGAGGAAAAGAAAAACACATTAAGAACCCCAAACAAAAGACCTGCAATAAACTACAATGGAGCTGTGACTTAGTGGCTGCACTGGAACTGCTGAAAAAACCTACTATGCAAATACACATATTATACAGAAGTCTTGTTTAAAGAGCATGGTGTTTTCAAAATGGTAATTATTAAAAATATTTTGGCTGCACATCAACGTACAACAAAAACTCCATAACATGTTAATTACTAAGCTTTGTTCCAGTTTTATCAAATCTCCACAGTTTATTTCTCATTCCAATTTATGGAAAGGAGTCATTCATAGAAGAGCTGTGGGACCTCACTACCCAGCAGGACAACAGAGAAATAATTTTTGAGTGAATTTAAAATCTCTTTAAAAATTTAGTTATTTAAACTCAAGTGCTTCCCCAAACTTGTGAATAATCCAGAGCTCCTGTGTATAATTAGAAGTGTCATAAATCCATAACTGGAACCAAAAATATGTCAAAACAACATAAGAGGTTAAACAAACATAATACTTACAGGGGATATGCTTTCATCTTCAGCTAAAAGTCCAAGACTATAGCACTTCTGATATATGTCTATTAAATCTAACATATTGCTTCTTGCTAAGAAGGCATGATAGGCTTTTTTCACATCAGCATAATTTTCAGGTTCTTTCATGTTTTCATATAATCCCAGTTTGTCGTGTAACAAATAATTCCACATTTCCAACACATCACTAAGTGATACTGTGAAGTCTCCATGGTGCTAACAGAACCAAAAAAAAAAAAAAGATGTTTCATATTCAGCACAGTTTTGAAAATAAATTTAAAACAAGTGGCAAATATATAAAGTCAGACATATATTTGAAAATCTATTATAATTTAAATCGATCGGAAACAAAGTCTTACTTATAGCTTTGCATTACAGTTGGATTTTGTTATAGTCTGTATTTGCTCCTGATCCTTAAAATACCAGGCATGTATATTCAACTTTACTCATGAGAAAATACAGTGAAGGTTGCAGGATTACTTCTTGGAGAACGTTCTTCATTTGCAGAAATAGCTTTCAGCATGGCAGGCATTTACTTACCAAAGGCAGTAAATATGGCTCCCTTACTTTGATTCAAGCAGTAAACTGGGAAAACATATGTCCAAAAAGAAAAAAAGGAGCTTTTCTTTCTTGTGTTAATACAGTTATACTTTACCATAACACTGACAGTGTTGTTACACAGTTCTGATAAATACATAAAAGCCATGCACACCCCTCTGTTGCTACTACTATAATTAACATTAACTACACAGGATAGACCATTACTCTTCCAGTGAAAATTACCAGATTTTGTTCCATGTGCCCCTCTGCCTTGTCCTCCAACCACTTGCTCTTACCACCTTCTCCTTCACAACTTGTCCTCCTCATTTTTGTCCAGACCCTGCTCTTTAAACTGAGTACCAGTCCCCAGTTCCCGCTGATAAACTTTTGTCCACACTAATGGTATCTACAGCATTCCCCAAAAAGTGGAAGCAAAAAAAGGTGTTTTTCACCATGTAACATGAGACAAATGCCCTGTGACTAAGTAACAAGCCTTGCTTTGCACTGTCCATAATGGCAGATAGAATTAAACCTTTGCTCTAGACAGGAGCTATTTCATGACACTTCCACACTAAGCAAATTAATTACCTATAAACACCATTAGCAACAGAACACATGAAATAAGAAAACATGAGAAATTCTAATAATTTAAGTTGTTCCAGCCCAAATGATCCCTCCATTGGGTTCTAAAATATTTAGCACAACTTTCTCAATAGACCTTGTTAAATACACAATTCCAAAATCCTGAAGGTCAACTATTTTGATATTGTCTAGGTGAAGAATTAGGAGTGAAAACTAAAGAACACTCACACATTAGCTTCAGAGCACTTTTCTGCCTTCTAATTTGTGCATGGGTTATGATAAATCAGCACTATGAACTTACATACTATTCCACATATCACCAGAATGTTAAAACTGCATATGTGTTTTCTGAAAAGCACCTGATTTCCATTTCAGCCCCTCAAAGAACTCAACATATAATCATATTATAACCCAATTTAAACAGATCAAAGCAGCAGTAGATGGGGAAAAAAAAAAAGTTGTTTTCTCACTTTATTTTGAATTAAAATCCTTCAGGAGTACAACGTTAAAGTACAACTTCATAAGGTATCTAATAAATCAAAACCTTTCCTCACCAGATCAAGGGCCTGCAGAGATTAGCAAAGTTTATGTTAGTGCTGCAAAAATATTTTAAATCCAAATATTGCATTCCAGATATTAACCTTTGATCAGGCATTCACCGTGATGGCATATTCCATTACTTATACAGTCAATTTGTCAAGACTCTGGTTTTAAAATTATTTTTAAAAATACTGTGGTGTTTTGCAGTAAGCATTTGTCAACTGACTAATAGCTTAAGGAAGTTCAAAAAGCCCCATGTTTTCATTCTGTTATAGGCAGAGCAAGTATTTCATTTCATTGGAACAGAACCAATATGGTATTATTAAGCATCTTCACTTCCTGTTAATACAGCACATTAAGTTACCTGGGGACTTTTGTTTTAGAATGTCTGAAATCCAGTAGCAACGTGTCATGCTTAAAGACACCATTTTTTACTATTTTGTAGGTATTGTAAGTTTCCTAGTGCTAACTACATAGCAAATCAGTTTCTATTTTGACAGCATTTTTAAGAACTGGAAAGTTGTGAATTTCAGCATCAAAATGTTGTCTTCCACCTTCTCCAAACACAGGCTTCAACCCTTTTAGGAATATGTGTGTAAAAGATTGCTGTGCTTAAGCACCACCTCTGTGTTGGGTCCATTCTTTCCAGGCACACTCCCAGACTGCAGCATTGTTTCCTGGCTTTGTCCTTGAGTTGTGCAATTCTGCTCTCTTGTCACCTCTCAACCTGCTCAGCCTTCAGTGCTTCCCTACACTCTCACACAGCAGAGGAGTTCCCAAACTGTGGTAATAAAGCACACTAGGGTAGGATAAAGCAGCATTTTAATAAGTTCCCCATCATGCTGATAGTGCTGGGCACAGACTGAGAAACTGGTTCATGTGAATACAAGGACATCTGACAGTTGTGAGGTTGCAAAGGGCAGAAGCAGTGAAGTTACAGGCCGATAGCCCAAGCTTAGCAAAATGACAATATTATGAAGTAATAATAAATGACAATGGCATGGGCACTGATCACTTTTTTTTATGGGTGAGGGGGAGTGTTGAGGGACAAAGCACCAGGGCCCAAGAGAGTAGATGCTCTGTTTAAGGATTACTAGAGGGCCGTTGTGTGTATGGGTCAGTAGAACAGTAGTTGCAACAGCAGAATCACAGAATAGGCAAAGCAAAAACTGTACTCACCCAAACAACAAACCAGCACTTTCTAAAGCCAACACTATCAATTATAATGGTAATAAAAACAGAAGACTGAAAATTTAGAACACTGCTGGTTAGAAACTAACAAAACAAAAAAACCCACACACATCCTTGCTTCCTCTTCTACCCTTCAAAACAGACACCTATAGAGAGAAGGGTGGGAGGGAGAAGAAAAAGTCCTATTGATAAGCTAGGGAAGATGCATCAAGACTTAAATAGCAAGAGTTTTAACACAGTTAAAACAACCCCAGTTGTTAAGCAAAACAAAAACACATGAAACTAATTTATAGTTATGATTTGATTACACAGGGTATGGGAAAGACAGTAGAACAGCCTCAATATGTAATTTTCTTTTTAAAAAACTCCAGGGAAATATTTATTACTCCAAATTCTTTTCTAAAGAAGAGCCTGTCCCTTGTACAGAAGGCTACTCAGCACTGGTGAGACCACATTTAAGTGGTGTGTCCAGTTCTGATCTCCTCAGTGTGAGGGAGACACACTGGAGAGAAGTCCAACAAAGTTCACGTATCATCCAGAGCCATCACTAAGGGACAGGAGCACCTCACATGAGGGAAGGCTGAGAAAGCTGTGGCTGTTTAGTCTGGAGGAAAGAATGTCAGGGAAGATCTCTTCAATGCATACAAATATCTGAAAGGAGGGTGCAAAGAGGATGGAGCCAGGCACTTTCCTAAGGTGCCCAGTGGTAGTAGCAGAGGCAACGGGCACAAACTGAAACACACACAGAAGGTTCCCTCTCAACATCAGGAGAGACCTTTATACTCTGAGAATGCCTGAGTACTGGCACAGCCTGTTCAGGGAGGTTATGGAGTCTCCATCTTCACAGACAATTTGAAAGACACCTGGACATAGTCCTGGACAACTGGCACTGCCAGGTTGCCCTGTTTGAGGGAGGCTGGATAAGATGACCTCCAAAGTTCCCTTCCAACTTCAACTCATCTGTGATTCTGTGAAAAATTAATCATGCAGAAGAACAGCCAAGACAACCTCTCTTAGAAGCATCATTACAACATATTACAAGCTACACATCACATAAAATTGCTACAAAGTTAGTTAGGAGTACCTCATTACCAAAAGGGAGACAGATAGAACAGTTTAAGGGAATAACACTCTAAAACTCTGCATTTTTCTTCATTTGCCAGCATGGAAACAAGAGAATTTGGGAAATCATTTCAAGAAATAAAGACACTAAACAGTACATAATATTCTTCAGTCAGCATGCAAAATGCACTCATGGAAGCACAGAACAGAACTAAACCACCCACCAAAACTGCTTTTATGCAAAATCAGAAATATACAAACACAAATTTCTAAAGGGAAAATTTATTTCTAAAACCAACAATGAAGCAGTTTTTCCTCCAGTATCAAAGCTCTCATTCTAGAAGACATTTACAACACATTTAAGTCTGACAACTTGAACTTGAAGATTCTGGAAAAAGAATTGTTTTATACACTTCAGTTTCCCATCCCACTAGCTAAAACAACCATAGTCTGAAAATGACAGATGATTATTTGACCCAGTAACTCATCTTCTATCCCTTCTGATCCACAGGTACAAACAGTCAACTTAAAGCAATTACTCTCAGCTGAACTTCATCTTGAAAACTGCTATTACTATTTCAAACCTTGAGGAAGGTTCTTCTCCTTGAAAATGTTCCTAGGTTTTAGATCTATAGTAATCAATCTAGGTGAAAGGCATTTGCTTCCACCACAGACCTTATGCCACATGGCTACAACTGTGCTAAAAACCAAAGTATTTTCAGAGGGATTCAGAGCATAGATTTTTTTCTTTCTTTCATCCCAGCTGTTTGATCAGGGTTTATCACACTTTTTGCTACCCTTATTCTGAAATAAGGTGAAATTTAAGATTAATAGATTATGAAGGTTTTAAACTTTCCTAGAGTTCTCCAAAAAGCTGTGTTATTTTTCATTTCCACTGTGGATACAGGTACCAGTTAAAATACTAAATCCATTAAAATTGTCCAGGCTCCTAAAGAAAGAGGAGTGTATTTCGGTTGTTTGTAATAGGTTGGATGTGTTGAGTTTTTCTCAATACAGCCACTCAATAGCCTGCTAATGAAATTATATTTATTGCAGTAATTGACTTTACCAAAACAGATTTCCATTCTACAGGTGCTAACAATTCAAAATTATTGTATTTAAATCAGAAACCTAACAAGGGACATGCCTACAACTGTAATACTCTGCATATTAGTTTGAAGTTCCAGTGCTGGACAAAATAAACCAGACATATTTTGCTTTAAGACTGTGAACTTCAAAATGGATACCATCTACAGAAATTGTGCTTCGGAGGCGGCACATGCAAATGCTAAAATAGTTTTAATCCACATATGCAAGCCAAGGTTTGTCTTATTAGACCAACTAGTCTAATCAGAAAAAACAAATCAGGTTTTTGAAAACTTCTACTTTCTTCAGATCTGAAGAAGAAGCTAAACATTTCAAAATTAAATTAGTTGAAAATAACTGCTATAATTTTTGTTAGATCGTCTCTGAAAGAAAAGATATTTATGGAAGAGAAGAGTATTATCTGGAAGAGAAAAAGGAGAAAATAGAATAAACTAATTACCTCTAGTGGAAGGAAAAACTTATTGTAAGGAAAGCAGGGAGCAATGAACCATAACCTTTTCATGTCTGTAAGTCTTGGCATAAAATAGAACAACATTTTAGTTTCCAGAGCTGGCTTTGGAAAACTGCTCGCAGTTTTCCCTTGAGAATCACAACCAACATGACAAAACAGTGATCTCCTCCATATGTAGTTTTGCATCAATGTCTTTTATCAGTTTTCCAAGAGTTAATTTCAATGCACACTAATTTTCTCATTTTAATCTACATAGGTATTGTGAGGACACCAGGCTCCTGGCTGGAATATACTACATTCCAAGAAGTACAAATGTAGTACCTTGGCATTCTAATATCCTTACTGTAATGTTTCTAACAGTGGGGGATGACTTAACCAGTTTTATACTTGATGTTTAAACACAAGATACCCCGAGTCTGCACATTTTAGACTACAAAATTTTCTGATGCACAAACTGAAGCAGGTTTTCTGTTTGTTTGGGTTTTTTTATTGGCTTAGGGATCTCACTTTGATGTGGTTCTGTTGTTTCTGGTATGTTTGTTGATTTGATATGTTTGTTTTGGTTTTCTTAAACTAAAGCTTTGTACTACATGTTTGACTTACTATGCAACACTTGAGTAAGTCTTCCAAAAACACTCATTATTGTTTTTATGAATAATTAGTTAATTGACCTTAAAAGGTATCTTTTATTTATTAAAAGAAGTATTGCAATAGCTCTCCTTAGATGAGACACAGGCAAAGGCCTAACTGTATATTGCAACTGTTTCTGGTATGTTTCAGACATCCTCCAGCTCTGACAAGCCTTAGCACTTCTTTCAGAGACACTTTAGGGTTATACCTCCTCTTCACTATTTGACAGACACTTCATGTACACACACAAAGAAAGCCATATAATTCCTACTGGTATTGGGTACACACTCACAGCATACAGGTACATATAGGTCCTTCACCTGAAGAGTATCAGGAAAAGCAGCAGCCAAGAATGGGCTGTGGCAAGTACAACTCACGCAAACGGTACCAAACCAGTTTTATACTCATGTTCTTCACATGTCATTCAAAAATAATTTTGGAGCACTCAGAAGAAAAAATGCACCCCGAATGCCATAGTTCTCCCACCCTGATCTATGGCACAAAAGAAACGTTGGATGGAAATAAACAGAAGTGACATGGTCAGCAGAAATACACTACTATTTAAAGTTTGGAGCACAAATATACACATAAAGCACTTCCACCCCCATATCTGTCTTGCAGTTCCTTTTTGCAAACCTTGCTTCAACAGTGCACTTAATCATATTAATTTTCTTGCCGTGCTGCATCTGGCCCTCAGACACACCTTGTTTTAACAAACAGCAAGGAAATGATCAAAAATTAATTTCAAGTTGGTGCCTAAGCACTAAGTGCAGCCAGGGAACGAAGTCTGAGGTATACCAAGTACCAAGAACATACTGAAAAGAATGCTAACCTGCTTATTAACGTCAGCCATGGACAGTTGTAACGCCATCAACATGCAGTCTGCTCCACACACAGTAGTCCTTTCCGAGTTGGAAAATAAATGCCATTGTCTTCTGAAACACTTGACCAAGTGTAAAATTTTTTGCTGGAAAGTAACCATTGTCCAGAGTAGAAGATAATCAAGAGAAAAACAAATATAACTATGCCAGAGGCATATGCAGGTCTTCACCTCCCAACAAGCTGTGCAAACCCTGCTGTATCTTCTTAAAAGACCAAGTTCCTAGAATAAACTCTTCCAACTAAACCAGACTTGCCTCACTGTGACAGAGCAACTATGAAGATAAGGGGTTAAAAGTGCTTATGTACGTCACGCCTTCATGAAGCTCTTACTTTCCTTGTACATTATGCCAACATAAAGGAATGTTATCACAAATGTGACAGTCTTTGTCTCCAAAAGCAGCCTCAAAGTGTCTTCAGTACTTTCTGAATTCGCAATACATTCAAATAAGCATCTGTGAGGATGTTTTAAACCTGGAAAAAAAGAGATTTAATATTCCTAAGACTTACTAGCACAGACAACTCTAAACATTTTTGTTACTGATATAGTCTTTTTCCTTTTTTAAAAATTTGGGGGTTTTTAATTCTGTAAGCCATTAGCTTCTCTGGCAATAATTGGACTACTTCATGCTTTGGTCTCTCTCGCCTTCTTGCATTTGTCAAGACAAAGTACATGACAATGCAGTACAAATTTGCCTTTAAACTTTTTCTTCTCTGAAACAAAGTTCCCTAATACTGCAGTGACAGTACAGGAGCAATACCCATCCCATTTACTTCCAGAAGACAAAACTCGACCTTTGACCTTTTTCCATACAGCTGAGGCAGAGCCCACAGCGCGTTTGTTGTTTAGTTATTGGCACGATTGTAAAAAATGAGGACGTGTGGGCAAGAGGCAGGGAGGACAGGAGACACCGGGAAACAAGCACGACTGCACCAGGACCTTCTCACTCTCCAAGACGTTTGAAGGCGACAACCCGCTTTATAATGCGAACGTCACTTGGGGGTCACAGAGGGTGAAACAGCTGGGCTGCAAATCAGCGTGGGGCAGAGTGAAACCTCTCCGGAGGCTTTTCTTTCTCCCCACCCTGCGAGCTTTCCGAGGGACCATACCTGTCGCTCCCAGCGAAACAGCCCGAACAAGCCAAAACCCCTCCGAAGCCGCCCCTATCACCCAGAAGCCGGAATTGGCATTACCATTGCCGCCCAGCGCTCCCGGCAGCGGCCGCCCAAGGCCCCGCTGCCGCCCCTCAGCGCGGTCCCGGAGCGCTGCCGCTGTGGCGGGGCCGGGCTGGCAGNGAAGCGGGGCTGGGCCGGGCCATGCCCGGCCCGGGGGAACTCGGGCAGCCTGGCTGGGGAGCAGCAGCTGGGCCCTGAAGGGAAAAGGAGGGAGTGGGAAGGCAAAGGATGCGCATGGGTGGGGGGAGGTAACGCGCACCCACGCGGCCCGGTTGCCCTAATCGTGCTTCCTAAAGAAATGAAGGTAATAATACTCTCGGTGTTTTCAAGCTGGTCTGGTGACTGATAATTCAGGCTAAGAAAGTTGGGGTTGTTCAGCCTGGAGAAGAGGAGCTTGAGTGGGGATTTCATAGCACCTGCCAGCATCTCAAGTGGCCCTGCAGGGAAGCCGGAGAGGGACTTTGTCAGGAGCGGTTGTTATAGGACGAGGAGCAATGGGTACAAACTGAAAGAGGAGAAGCTTTATTTACATGTGATGAAGAAATTCCTGACGGTGAGAATGGTTAGCCACTGGAACAGGCTGCCCGGGGAAGATGTGGATGCCCCAAACCTGGCATTGTTCAAGGCCAGGTTGGGTGAGGCACTGACAGCCTGGTCTAGTGGGAGATATCCCTGCCCATGGCAGCGGGGTTTGGGACTACATGATCTTAAAGGTCCATTCCAACCCTTTAACATTCTCAGATTCTATAATGGCTTGTGTTCATGGGAAGCCTTAGAGAAAGAAAACTTTTGGCAGGATTGAAACTTGCATTTGGCTTCAGAAGCAAATCTATGCAAGTTATATGGCTAAAGTATTTGCGGTAACATAGTGGTCTGTTGTATGAATTAATACACAAACACACAACTGTGGAGACCCTCTCTGTGTTTGAGTGATGCCTCTGTCAGACCTGGCTGGCTCCCAAGCAAAACATCCAGTCTTGGATGCTGAGACCTTCAGATCGTTAACACACTAAAATCTGTCAAAGGTCTGAGATTTCAAGTAGGTTTTCCACGTGGTATGTAGTTAAAGGTCTGATTTCCCAAAAAGACTTGAACTAATGTCAAATCTGTACTGGGACTAAAAGGAATTGATTCTGAAATCAATTATGTATCTTAGCCTCTTGTGTTCTAGCACAGAAACTTGATTTTCATGAAAACTGGTTGAATGCACGACAGTATTTTCATTTACTATTTTGCAGCCTTGGTTATCTCGGTTTTTAGTTACACATACAGTCTGTAAAGAGGTAGACAAGTAAAGAGAATTTGAAGGTAGTGATGTATTGTTTCTTGTCTTTGGGTTGAAAATGTTAAAATGCTGTGTGTAACTTCTGGTGTGTGCAGTTACTTGGTTTTTTGTATTGGTGTTGGGTTGGCAAGGGTAGTACAAAATCTGCAGTTATTGCTGAAGTCTGTAAGAGATAGTTTTGAATGTATGTTACTTAGTAAATATTTTGATTGATCAAACAAACAGGCTACATCTAATAAGCTTAAGTGCAGCTTTTGTGTTCTTGAATGTGTTACAGGAAATTCTGATTTGCTCTACCACTTTATATTTTTTATTTATGCAATGAGGCATCTATGCTTTTTTAAATTTTTGTGTAGGAATGTGGATTTTCTTCCTGGAGAAGACATCGCTTCCGTGATACCTTGACTTAGTTCACTGAAAATGAAGCAGGATTCTACTAGAAACACTTCTTATACTGTGGATTGCGAGGATTATGTGCACGTGGTAAAATTCAATCCATTTGACAGCGGAGATTCATGTTCCCTCATTGCTTATGGTGGCAACAATTATGTGGTCGTTGGGACTTGCAGATTTCAGGTTAGTCTGTGCTATTGTTGTTTTTGTTAGATGCCCCTGAAACTGACTTTGCCGGCACCTGCACTGCAGGAAGACTCTGGTCACTTCCCTGTTTCCTCCTTTCCCTGTGGTAAACAAGGGAGAATTTTACTTGTTGATTACACTAACAAGTCTAGGATACTTGTTTTTCAGGAAAATATAAATATATATACATATATGTAAAATACACTCTGATACGTCTGTGCTAATTTTACAGGTATTTCTTTTTAGGGATGAACTGTATAAGTACTTACCTAATTTTTTTTCTCCCAATTGTTTTTACTGGATCTCCCTCACAGCCTGTTGGAAACAGTAAAATGTCTTACCTTGAAGTTATTTAGAGTTATATTGTGAAAAATTTTAAAATGTAAAATACTGAGTATTGTATATTTTTATACTGGATAAAACATTTTTCATTAGATGGGGTTTTTTACCTAGATGCTTGACAATCAATTGGAGACAATTGCTTGGAATTTCTCAGCTTTTTTCCTTCATCTTGTTTCTTTATTATACAATATTATTTTCGTAATTTGTCTATTATGATTAATAGCGTAGCTGATATTTTTATTATCATTATTTTTGTTATTCTCCATAGTTTTAGTGTTGGAAATTTTCTGAAGAGCACCTAGTGCTAACCACAAAAACATACTGACATTTGTGTTGCTCTCCACCTTGTTTCTGGTGTAAGCCTTGAAAAGGAAGTAATTAAAATTTTGACAACCACTGGCACAAGGTGGTTTTTTCTATAATTTTCATATCCTCCCTTCCCTTCCACACATGGAGTCAATGAGTATTTCAGAGTAGGAGAGGAAAATGTTATTCTTTCTCCCTGTTGAGAAGCATTGAAAAACTGTGGGTAATTGCATGCATCCTCAGCTGGGTTCTGCTTGGCCCCTGTGCTATGTAGAGGGTATACAGAGAGGGTCTTTATCTTAAACCAGAATTGTGACATAGAGAAAATTGTTTAGGAATATCCTTTGTGGTGCTCCATTGGATGTTCTGAAAACTTTTAAAAGCTTTTTAGAGGTCAACTTATTGATGGATTCCATAATCCCAACTCCTGTTTTATTTTTCCTGTTATCTGGTGTTCTTACCAGTGGTAAGAATAAGCAGGCTTGTAATTAGGAATAGATGAGAGGGCACCTTTTTTTATCTCCTGCTGTTTGAAGAGCGATGCTCTGGAAGTAGCAGCATTTTTCCATGGTGTAAAAACAACTCAGAGAGAAGACAGATTAAATTGCATGCTTGCTTTTGTTCCCATTGCTTCTTCTCACTGCAATATGTGCTAAATTGCCACGCTGTTTTAAGTGGCTTTAGTTGTATCTGTGAAGATACCACTTGTACAGAGAATGAGCTCAGCATCTTCATAGCTCAGTTCTGATTTTTCTGCTCTTCATTGGCCTCTGACTTGAGACTGCAATCATTTAATGTATTTCTAAGTACTTAAATATTTCAAGTTAATGCTTTCTGTATGTTCCAGGTTTTCACTTTGAAGGTGTTATGATCTGAAAAAATCCCAGTATTTGTTAATTTTGAAAGCCTTTTCATTTCGTAGCAATCTGATTTGTTAGAAGTCACCAAGATCTTGTTCTGAAATCAGCTAACTGCAATATTTCTATAGGAGGAGTATGCAGAAGTGGAAGGCTTGCAATATAAGACACTACGAACATTTCACCACGGAATCAGAGTTGATGCCATAGCATGGAGTCCTGAAACTAGACTTGATGCTATACCTCCTCAGATAAGGTACTTAACAAAAAAACAACTACAGTGAATCCTTTTCTCTTACCTGTTTTCCCTAAGTCCTTAATATTGGACTGTTCAAAGCTTATGAGTGAAATCTAACTCCTTAGAAATCACTGATGAAGTCTCTGAATTCTTCAGTAGAACATTTTTATTCTTATAGTCTTTTTTTTTGTTCATTTGCTTGTTTTTTGTCCTCCTCCTTGTGCCCCTTGACCCTCTCCCCAGTGAACAAGCAGTATTTTTATTATTTTTATGGACCTCAGACATAGTTTCTTTCTCTGTACATCTGTGAAGAACCATTTCTCTTAAGAGCTTTAGTAAATGTGAGATCATTTGAATGGCCTCCTTTATAAAGCTGTTTGCACTGATTAGCATAATGTGTGCTGTGTTTCAGTGTAGGTTAGATACTATTTGTGAGAGCCTTTGAGGTGTAAATCTAGAAAATCTAGAAAGGTAGTTAACTATTAAATGTGAACTTATGAATTAAAATGTACTCAGTAGTTTGTTTGATTCTTCAAAATTACCATAGTTGCTTACTGCTCCATTTTCTCACAGTCTTTTGGGTTAAAATATGTTAAATAGAAATTGGTTTATGAATTTTGTATTTCAGTATTTTAAAACACTGATAATGAGAGTTGGTTTTTGTGCCCTACGACTTCTTCCAAGGAAAGTTTCAGCAGCATTTATGAGAGATATTTCAGGTAATTGGTAATTGATCCATATTTAGCTTTGTAAAAATATCTTGCATTTCTTTCTGTGAGTAAGTATTCTTGGCACTTGATGCACACTATTTTACAGATAAGCTCCAGTTATAACTCTGCTTGTCGCCAAAGCAGAAAAGTTAAGATAGATGCTTTTGGTTTTTTTTCAAAATCTGATTTTTTCTTGGCATCTCACTTTGCATTTTTAAAATGAAGGAAAACTGATAAAAAGGCAACTACTGCAATGTTAATTGACTGAAGGGCCTTTTTTTTTTTGTCTGTTGAGTGTAGGTTTTGTACTGCAGCTTCTGATAGGAAGTTAAGGCTGTTTACTTCAGACCTGCAGGACAAGAATGAATTTAAGGTAAGGGCAGATAATGTGATTTTTAAAAGATTATTTAGTTTTTCTTGAAGTCTAATCTTTATCTTTCTGCTCCACTTGTAGTAGATCCTAGGTCCACCATCTCTAGTGATAATCATTGTATTGTAAATACCCTTCTGTCTTTAAAGTGGGAATAACTGTAATTATCACTTACATGATCTTCTGATTTCCTTCAAAATTCTTCCTTTGAAACAATGTCCCACTCCAGGTACTACTGTTAATTAGATGTTTGTGCTATCCAGTTTGAAGTTTTTTTGGTGATGTCTTAGCTAACAATAAGCAAAGCTAATTAATAAAACAAATTTGGGGGAGAGTCTTCCTTGGCTTTTACTGTTTTAAAATATGATAATGCCTCTTTTGATGAGAGTGGCTTATTGGGTATAAAGGAGAGAAAAATAGACTTTTATTTTTGGTGTGTTAATCTGTATTAGTAAGACAATGAGATTTGTCATACCGAAATTAAGTGAATTGTGGATGTCACTTATGTGGCCATACTGGTAATAGAATGAATAAAGGCAGGCCATAAGAAGTAAAGATGGATGCCATTAGATGTCTTGAAAGAAAATGCTTTTTGTGTTGCTTCATAGTTGTACATACTTTTAATTTCCTTCTTTCAGTATTGGTCGTCTTACATGATTTTGACACTGAGCAGTGAGATAACTGACATAGTTAGTCAGCTTGGTGAGATTTGTGACAGAATAGTTCTAAAAGTTCTTTATGCTCTTTGCTTGTGAGTTGATGTCTGTCATTCCATATTAAAGTTATCTATTTGTGTAATATCTACCAGTTTTGTGAATTTTAGACAATGGGCTTTAATGTTAAGCTGTAAATTAAATATTTTAAGTTAGCAGAATGTAAAGTTTCTTTAATATTAGCTAATGGATTGATAATAAGGTAAAATAATGAAAAAATGGGATAAATTTGGTACTAAAGACTCTAGTGAGCTAAATTCAACATCTAAGTTCTAATTTTTTAATTTATTTTGAATTAATAAGGCCACAAGAAATAGTGTGGTCAGCAGGAGGAAGTGTTTGTCCCTCTGTACTTGGCACCTTGAATCCTCTGTTCAGTTTTGTGCCACTCAGGACAAGGAAGACATTGACATGCTGGAGCGTGTCCAGAGAAGGCAGTGGAGCTGGGGAGGGGTCTGGAGCAAAAGTCCTGTGAGAGAAAGTCCAGCTGAAGCAACTGGGGTTGTTCAGCCTGGAGGAAAGGTGGCTTGGGAAGGACCTTATCACTCCCTACAACCACCTGAAAGGAGGCTGTAGCCAGGTGGGGTCAGTCTCCCAGCCAGCAAGTGATAGGACAAGAGGAAATGGCCTCAAGTTGTGCCAGAGGAGGTTCAGATTGGATATTGGGAAAAAGTTCTTCTGTATAAGGGTGGTCAAGCACTGGAACAGGTTGCCCAGGGAAGCAGTGTGATCACTGTGTTCTCCTTACAGATGTGGTGCTTAGGGATGGACCTGGCAGTGTTAAATTAGTGTTTGGACTCAATGATCTCAGAGGTCTTTTCCAGCCTTAATGATTCTGTGATTGTTTGGTGCATATGCAATACAAATGAGAAGACTTGGCTTGAATTTAACAGTAAAGCTATTAGCTTTGTTTATGCCAGCTCCACCACTGAAATTAGCTGTCCAAGAACTTTATTAAGGAAGTACTCTGGCTGAGGAAAAAGTAAAAATACGTACTGTTACTGGGTCAGGCTTGGTCTAATGTTAAAAATAATCAGAAAACAGCTAAGAATATGTATTTTTACTTATTAGTGAAGGACTCATTAACAAAAAGAAAGAATGTGGACTAGTGTGTTTATGTCAGTAAAAGTTGTCTTTGAGACTGTCTTCTGGGGTTTTTTGATATGAAGTGTGGAAAACCCTTTCTGGCAATCATCTTAATTTCTTATATCTGGACAATCATTGTACTCTAGATTTCTTGTCAAGAAAAGTAACTCCTAGCTCTGATTTAAAGCACATGCAAAATCCTAGATATTCACAAGTTCTGGGTGAGCTATGCTGATCTGGCTTTCAATAAAGTTTGATACAGTGGCTTCTTATTAACAGTTAACTGATACCTCAGAAAACCTTTTTCATAAACCTGAGGCTGAGCTCATGATGAACATGTGGAAAATTTTGCTCCATTACACGGTGCACGTTTGACACATGGGATCTTCAGGAGAGGTCCAGAACACGGAAACAAAGCTGAAGGATGTATGTGACTACGTTCAGAATGTAATCTCTGTGAACATTCTGTCTTTTATAGTAAGCAATTAGTATGTGTTGCTTCTGGAGGGATAGACAGAGTAATCTTACTCTGTTTTCCCCGTGGAAAAACTGTCCTGATGTAATTATCAACAAGGAACTTGAAGCACACTTGAGTTTTCCATTACTTTGTCGACACGAGTAATCCAAAATTTATGGGTTGAATCAAGCCCAGAATAAAAAAACAAAAGGTAAAATATGACTGATGGATCTTCGTGAAACCTTTTTCTTCTTTTGAGGTTTTCATTTGGAAATGAATTATGGCTTCCTTGTCCCACTTCAAATTTTGCTTAATAAAAAGCATATTTCATCAGAACTGTAGAAGTAAAATGAGGCAGGATATTTGAATTCAGAATGCTGAAAATTGTCAAAAGACTTGGCATTCTGTCTAAATAGTTTAGCATCATCTTAGGGCCTATTAGTTCTAGTATAATCCATTAGGTTTTAATAAAATAATGGAAAAAAATATTGGAAAAAAGTAAGTTGGCTGCTGAAAATGTTTCTGTATTGAATTGATGAGGCATTCTGAAAACTCTTAGAGAGGGGGATTTAGTTCTTGTGCGTGCTTGAGATTTTTTTTTATCAGTTCTTCATTTGTTCCTCAGAATAGCTACACTTAAAGGTGGTGTGTTTTTCTTTCAGAAAACTGTGGAACTTGTTTTCATTCGACCTTGTTTTCCTCTGCAATCTCTTGGTCTCATGCTGTTATCGAGAGGATATTTTTGTCTCATTTTTATGATACCTTGCTGGGCAAAACAAAAGCAGCTGTGCCTTGAGACTTAATCAGTGGGACTGACTAGAATAGGATGGAACAGTAACAGATACATCTACACATGGAAATTTGCCTGACTTAAAATTTTGTGAGATTTCTTTCAAAAGCACCATGCGTGTATTTAATGAGAGATTCAGAGATCAGAGTTACTTACCAGTAATCAGAGTTCTTTAATGTAGGTAGATCATGCATTCATTGCCTGGTCATTCTCCTCTTCCTTTCTGAGATTTTCTTCAGAATTCAGTGGTTGAAAAACTGATAAAAAGCTCTGGTATGATTCACTGATCTCTGTTAAGCAAAAGTATCAACTGACCTCTATGCTAACTACAAAGAGTAGTGGGGGAGGGTCTTTTCACCTGCAGTATGAATCTACACATGAATTAGATACTTTAAAGAAATCCTGTTACTGATAAAACCTTTTTACCTTCTATTAAAATGATCGTTTTATCTTAACACACATCTTTCCATTAGCAGGTCTCTTAAATACATTGGTGGAACAGTCAGCTCTAAGGTGAAAGTATTTCTCTTTTCTGATTGGCAGACATTTGATGGCCACTCAGATTACATTAATGATCTGGTGTTTGCTCCCAACGAAGGTCAAGAAATTGCAAGTGTAAGTGATGATCACACCTGCAGGTATGCATTTTGTTCAAAACACTATTGAAAAACTAGTATTGGACTTCTCCTATCTGTGAATGTTTTATATGTCCATTTAAATAAATAAGCATTTATATTTTTTTTCTTAGTGTGCCTTCATGGCCAGCTACCAAGACTAGTCCACTAACAAGATAAGAAATGGACTATTCTTGTTAACTTAGGTTGTGGACTGGCTTTTTGCTGTGACTTGTGGGTTGTCTTTTTTCAAAGCAGTATTTTGAATCAGCTAGATTCAAAATGAAGAAAACTTTTGTCTGGGATTTGCATACAGTATTTTTCCCCCTTCTGGGATAGGAATAAAATGAGAATAGGAGGGAGCAGACATGCATAGCTCAGTGCTGAGTTATACAGACCTTCTCTATGTATTCTGTCATCAGGTGGGCCAAGTTTAAAGTCAGTATACGTATGTGAACTTGGCCATTTACCCAAATGTATTAGCCTTACCAGGGGGTGGGATGACGTAGCCTGAAGACAGCACCATCCTAATACAGTGGTACTGGCAGCTCAAAATACCATGATTACAGCTGCTTCAAGCCCAGGTGTTTGGATATTTATAACTGGAAGTAGAAGGGAAGCATGGTTGAATGCTTTGAAGCATGCTGGATAAAGGTTTTTGATGCAGGAGTTTGTCCTTGTCAAAAGGTCACCCATCTTCTCGTAGTGTGCATGAGTCTATTAAGCTGCTCTTCTTAGCCCTCCAGTGCAGTTGGAGAGATCAGGAGGGCAGCTATGCAGGCTTTTCAGGTCCTTGCAGCAGAGCAGCAAGAGAGCTGGGAAACCATTGTCTTTGACTTTCTTTACTCTGATGAGTAGGCAGTTTTTCCATAGATGTCCAGTCAGTATTTCCAACAAAATCATTAGGAATGAATAGTAGAAATGTATGACTTACCTGTATCTTCTTCTGATTTATTTCCTATCCATGATTTCTTTGTTAAATCTAAACTTATATTTGGCTTATTCAGCAAAAAACTGTTTGACTCTGTGGCCTTTTCCTGTTTATTTTATGAAATGCTCAGCTTTCCTGGGATGAAAGAAAACAGTTTTAAAACCAGTTGTCTAATTAATACTAATTTAAAAGGAAATAAAATTTATGTAATTAATATACACTAACAAGATTGCAGCTTAGTAACTATGAAAGACATTTTATGCCATAAACCATAAAGTCTTTGGTTAAAAGCCATGGGAAATAAGTAGGATTTTTTTTGGCTACTTGAGTTCTTATTTTTTCCATTCATGCATGTGGGGCATGAAGAGTTTTTTTAATGAATTTAAAGGTTACACATTCAAAACTAATGGAAAATGCATTCCTTGGGACTTACCAAAATCATTCTTTACTTACTCTGTAATTTGCTTCAGTAGTAATGTAAGAAGAGGAATAATTCTTCTGTCTGTACTGAATTTCTATCCTGAAATTGTTCTTAGGATACAAAACCTGCTAATGCCTGTGGAATAAAGTTCTAGAACAATTAGTACAAGTCTTGAGTTACTTTTCAGTATGTACTGACTATATATAAGCATGGTTAGGTCTTCCCTGGTTTTCACTCAAGAGAACGTTTAGGTTTAAGTTCATCAGAGACCTCTAAGGAAGTGAGATTTTCAGTTTTCATCCACTAAATAGTCTTGCCACAAGCTGCTGCCACTGTGACATCTCAGAGTGGGGTTCAGTCATTTTGGTTGGAGGACAGACAGTGTAAGTTGCATACTGGTTATATCCAAAGTCCTTGCCTTTAAATTGCTGCTCTGTCACTCAGGAATTCTTGTTTCTTGCACATGGTCTTTATTGGCCTTGATCTCACAACTCAAAACTTTTTTGCAACTGTGAAGCAGAACTGCACTGAAAATAATTGCAGTGGTCATCTGTGTCTTGATGACTTTAAGGAATATTTCATTTAATTCCTTGAAATAATAAGGCATTACACACTTCTTTGAACATTTGCATCAAGTGTAGCAATGTGTGCATCCCACTTTGTTAATGAGATCTCTGTGTGTGCAACTCCTGTGCAGCACTCTTCAAAAAAAAAAATTTCTTCTGGATTTTTCCTCATGATTCAGAAACATAGTCTAGGAGTCTGCACAGATTCAGATGAACAAATTATTTTGTTATGATACTTAACAAAGCTAAAAAATTGAGGGAAATGCTTGGAAAACAACACTTCAGTTGTTGTCAGAGTTCAGCTGACACCCTCCACTGTTGGTGGTTATAGACACTATCTGATGTTTCTGGAATTGCTTAATGCAAAATACCATCCTGTCAAAACCCACTAATCTCATATCAATGCTAAAAAATAAACCTCTTGACTGTCAAAACATTAATTCAATCTGATTGATAATCACCTCATACTCTCTCCTCGTGTGGAACTGAAAGGTTACTGACAGTGTCAGACCATTAAAAATACCAGCATGGCAATTTATTCTCATTATAGAGTACTGGAATGGCTTGTATTTTAAAAAGCTGAAAAAGACTCATCCATCCCTTTGTCTCCCTCACTCTCTCTTTTTCTTTTAACTATTTCTTAAACTACATCGTCTTCCTCTCTTTTTGAGTGCAAAAGAATGTATAGTTGAATTATCTTCCATGTTATCTATGAATATACTTGCTCTTTGATTCCTTTCTGAGTTCTGTTCATTTCCTTAGGCCATGGCTCACATCACTTCATAGAGGACTTTGTGAATTTATCAGTCACTCTGAAGTTCAGCCTTCTCTGTTGCACATAGAATAAATGCCATTCCATGAGAAGATTAGTTTTGTTCTCTAACCAGCAATTATGGGGCAAGGTTTGATATCACTGAAAGTTAACTATAGTTTTAGAATGCTTTGTAGTGTTTCATCTGGTTTTAGGGGAGTTTATCTGTAGCATATTTTTTACATGGTACTCTCCTGTCCTAGGAATTTTGTATAGATTTTTCTCTAGACAATATGAAGGAAAGCTAATGGTAACTCCTAGGGGTATTTTTGTTCTTGTTTTCTTTAATGTATTGCCAGCACATGCTGCACCTGAATCTTACCTTGATTTTTCAATAATATTTCAGTTTTTGGCTATATTGAAAAGTGGTCATTATCATTTATTTCAGCCTCCAAAACCATGTTCTATTTGCATCTTCCCATTCCCAGTGCAGTCAAGTATGGATTTCTGTCAAAAATTTTATAGAAGTTGTCTTATTTCATGTTGTTCTTTCTTCATCTGTTTGTATGATTGGATTTTCCAGTGTCGCTTCATATAAGAAATGTCATACCAAAATATTTCTTCTTTCTGAGATATGCTGGTCACATTTTATCAAGCTAGTTGTGCATTATAATTTATGAAAATAAAGAAGTCTTGAATTTTTTTCAGAGTCCAGTCTTTGAATTTGCGCACTTGTTTGCATCCCTGTATGTCCCCCAAATGTAGTCTTACACAATTCTGTTACATTGTACAGCCACGATGCAAGTATTAACCAACTGGTGTTGGACAGTGCAAGAATTAACTGGTCTCCTGTCAGCTTAAAAAAAAACAACCAAAAGTTTTCTGGATCAAATGTTTGGAACATTATTTCAGTCTGGTCTTAATAAACTTTTAGTTAGGAAGTCTTCAAAATATGAGGATGATGTAGTAATTTCCTTTGTGACGCATTATGGCTTATGTTCAGAGTCACACAGCCCTAGAATGTAGTCTAGCCTGTAAATTGTTTTTAAATATAAATTATTGCATTAGATTTGTTTAGAAGTTTTATATTTTAGAAAGCCATCCGCAGGATTGGTAGTTGAGTTTCTCAGTAGCAGTCATACCACAGAAGCGTTTAGTTTTATATGTACTTTGGGAACAATAAGCTGATAGCTCTTAACAGCCATTTTTTGCTCTGGCTGAAAGCTCAGAACTGAAGCTTCATGTTTTTTTCAAAAATGCTGCGTGGTCTCTGGTTTTGCATTAGATAACTTTAAAGGTATTTCAGTATTAGTAATAGAAATGTGTATTTCTTGGACTTAGTTCAGAGTGTGCATGGCCTGAAATGTGTATTAGTAAAGTGGAGATACTGCACTGTGTCTCCTGCCTCTACCAACACTGCAGGGTCTAATTGCAGCCCACAGTTAGCAGTGAGAAATAGATCAGTGCTGGCATATCCAAGCAGATATTACAAGAAGCTAGAGATAACATGTTTTTTAATGCCAAGATCTGAAATACTCTTAATTGCTAATTCTTTAGGAACAGTGACATTTCCTTTGGTCACCAAAAGAAAATGGTGAACGTGGGTCAGCTTTCTGAAGGAATATTTGTACATTTCCTCTGTGAAAAGACTTCATAAAAATTTAAATATTACACCTTTCTCTTCTTCTGAACAGACAGAGGAATTTCTACAGTTCCACTTCAGCCTTTCATGTCCTGCCTAGTACCCTCCAGATCTGCGATAGCCAAATCCATATGGAGTTGGCAGAAGACCTTAGAGAAAAGCCAGTGTTGGTTGTATTTTCTGCAGTATTTCCTAATCTCTGCACTTTCATGTTCCTTTTCTGAGGTCTTCTCCTCACTCCTTGTGCTCAGTGAGGAACAACTTCACGTTTGTGTGATCTCAGAAACAGGAATCTTGCCCTTCTCCATAGTGCTCTAGGCTTTTCAAGAGTGATAGGATTTTCCTCGCACATGGACTATGTCTGATGGAGACATAAAGAAATGTATTAAAATTAGATATTTTTTAAAAAATAGTTGGACAGGGGTAATCTTTGAGTAATGGATCAAGTATAGTTGATCATGCTTTGTGGTTGGGAATCAGATGTCAAGGTTTCTTCTAGCCCCTACCCACTCACTAAAATTGTTAGAATCTTTTGTTGGAAGAATTTCCATTTTTACTTCCATCTTCTGGGGATTTGAGAAATGCCTGAAGATTGCAATCTGGTTTAGTTCTTTTACTATTGCAAATGATGATTTTTATCCAGTTAGCAGTTGGTTCTGCTAGTTAGAATTATTCATAATTCAGAAAATTAGAAGATAAAATAAGGATCATCTCCATTGCCGCAAGTTTTCAGAGTTCTAATGAGGTGCTTTGCCAGCTGTAGTTTAAGTCTGTATGATGAAATTGCTGCACATATGCATCCATATTCATGCATACAAGATATAATATAGCTGATACAATGGAATTCTAATATCCTCAAGCTATGAGATAACTGCAGTTTGCATTTGTTTGTTAGTTACAGAATTTGAGTGACAAGAGAAAGGTACTAGTATCTCAAGAATTTTCTTTAACAGCATTTGCAACTATCTTTATTTGAGTTGGTTTAAGTTTACTGAGTACTGCAGTAAATAATTTCTCAGTCCTTAGTTACTTAAATAATTATTTTACTGAGAGGATTACATGTTATTTTACATTAATCAAACTTGGGCACTTATTTCAACTGTGTTTATTCAAACTTTTCTCCAATAAATTTTTTGTGGAATTTTTTTTAAATATCAGAAAAAAATACCACAAGCTCAATGACAAGTCTATGCCATGGTGGTTGGTTGGAAGAGAAGTAGTAAGAGAGTGACACATTGCAGGGTTACAAAAGATAAGTATGTTTGGAGAAAAATAGACAGTTATTTTACTTTGGTATAAAATCATGATAGTAAAGTTTCAAGAGCTTTGAATGGGAGACAAAATCCTCAGTCTTTTTGGATTGATTTACGTGATAGGAATATGGACAAAATGGGGGGGCAGCATCTGTAGCTGATTTGGTTATGATTACTGAGTAATTTAGGAATTGAAAATCAGTTTGGCTAAATTTTGTGGGTTTGCACATTTTTTATTTGGGTTTTTCACAAAAAAATATTGAGAAGAGTTAATTGAACACATATGTAATTGTATAGACATGATGCATTCTGATAAGAATCTATCTTGATATGTATTGCCTGGTTTGTGTTTTGGGGGTTTTGGGGTTTTCTTCCCCAAAACTAAATTATATCATCTTTGGTATCAATAAAGAAAATATAAAAGGCTTTTATCCCTTCTCCTCCCCATAGTGTTTGTTACTAACAGTCCTGCCATTCTTACAAAGTAAAAAATACAAATTTGGTAACTTTATAAATAACAAAGTTATGGAGGTAAAACCATAAATTTCTGTCTCAACACCTAATAACATCACTCACTTCAGGGAAGGAAACATAATGGCATATTCCTTTTGCCAAAATGATTCACCGTGTTCTGTTGTATCATAATTTTCTCCCTGCACAGTAAATACACATGGGAAGTGTTGATTTGACTTGGACAAATCTACAAGGCAAATTTTTTGGCAGTAGAAGAAAGTATTGTATGTTTCTAAATTACCTAATCAAGTAGATATTTCATTTTTTAAACACTTGTCAGGTTTTTGTTTTGACTTTTTTTGGTAAAGACACTGATTCTTCAAGATTAGAGACCCTGTGTTTTCTACGGGGAGAACAAATATTTGATCTATTGTGGTTTGGCATAAGAAAACAACATTGTTCATTAAATATATTTATTTTATTCCCATATATTTTGTCTAGACTTATGATATATTAGTTAAGAGTTTTTTTAAATCTCTTAAATATAAGGCTCTAAGCACCCTGGTGAGATATAAACTGAAAAAGTCTGGAGGAAGTCAGCAAAAATCCTCTAGAATAAACAATAACAGTACGTAGCCACTCATCTAGCTCAAAAAACTGGGCAGAACACTACTTTGAAAATTGGCTGTTTCTCAAGTTTTGCATGTCAGAGAAGAAGGATATATGTATATGTTTCAGTGTCCAAATGTATATAAATAATATGTAGCCTTGTGGTTCAGACTGATGTTCACAACTGTGATGTCTTTGTCCTACAACTGAGCTATCGATTTTGTAGGAAAAGAGGGAGTTGAGCAGTGGCTGTGAGGTAAAACAGTCTCAAGTTTGGTTTTTTGCATTCTAGAAACAAAGTAGCTCCATGGCTCATTACCACTCATATTGAACACATCCAAAGAAAACTCACCTATCACCTAACCTAGTTTTGGTGTTTCAGCATACGCTTTCCTGTCAATCCATATTGACCAAATACTGTGGATTATTTAATTTTTTTATAGCTGCCAGATATGTACTGTAGGTGTTTCTAAAGGAAAAGGTTAAACTGGCACATGTGATTTATCTGTTGAAAGCTCTCCAGGACCCTTTGTTGGCTAGTGTTACCTCTGCCATAGATCCTCCTGTTTGCCTTAGCTTCATTTCTGGTTTCTTATATATCCATTACTCAATCTTGTCTTACCAGGAAATACTGGAAACTCTTACATTAGGCAGCCAAAATACTTTAATAAAGGGTCTTGCCCTTTACATGGCAACCTGGGTGATTTAAGCTGTTTGGTACCTCACTTTAGGTTCCTTATATCAACTGGACCAACACTGACTTTCCTGCTTTGTACTGCCTCATTGTTATTTGTGGTATAGTACAAAGGCTGTAGTGTTGACTTACGAAAAAATGGGAACATCTCACTGAGATTTCATGTCTCGATAACTAAAATGTCTAATTATTTGAATAGTTGAATAGACGCCTTGCCTAGCTCATCAGTGTTAAAATACATTATCTGCAGCACTGGCCACTTTCACTGACTTCTTCAAATGATCCAGCAGGGACATTATTTCATTTGGTCACTTCCTCTGTGAACATATCGAGGCACTGAAAGTTAATGTATTTGCAGTCAAATGGCAATAGTTTAGTACTTCAATTTTTTTTTTCTTTCTTTTCTCCTCAGGGTCTGGGATTTGGAAGGAAATGAGAAGGCCCATTTTGTTTTACGTTCTCCTGGAATGAGTGTTTGCTGGCATCCTGAGGAGGCTTTTAAGGTTGTGGTTTTCAGCTTTTCTCCCTCACCACCTTTAAAATAACAGGAGGGGGGACACACCTAAAGTGTGAATCTTTGATGCTGCAGTAACATTAAAGTTTGAGGACCTAGTTTACACTGTAACTGGATATTGGTTGGATCTGCTAATGTGAAGTGACTGTAAATGAATTCTCATTACCATTCTTGTCATTTTACCCTCAGTCCCTTACTCCTCCCATCAGAAATATTCCTTCTTGATTATGTACATCAGTTGTTGATAACTATTCTGCTGATTGCATATTAACTGACAGTTACCACAGAAGACCTCGAGTTTTTCTCAGCTGTGGTAACACACTTCACCAATAATACAGACTCTTTATAGAACATGCCAAGCTTTGAAAAGTATCTGTTTGAAGTTAACAAGGGATGTTTTTGTTGTTGTTCTTTCTTGAAGAGTATGAAATATGTTCTGAAAAATCAAATCAATAGACAGTGATTTTATACTTATCTCAATATTGTACTGAGGAGGATTAATCAGCTGGTATGTACCCAAATATCCAGCTTCATTAATGATCTGGTCCCTGCAGTCTTGGATTTATTACTTCTTTTGTGCCTATCAATAACTGCCTTAAGCAGCTAAAAATGGTTGTTTGGGTTACCACAAAAACACATACTTAAAACAGAGAAAAGCAGTCAAATAAGATATCAAAATATTTACACAGCAGTAGGGAAGGAGGATCTCTAATCTCCAATATCATTATCCATCCTTACTAAGAAAGGAAACTGTTAACTAGGAAAACTGTTTATTCAGGTGGCATCAGAATTTAATGGGGTAGCTGCTGTTTGCTACTGGGCAACTTTGTTAGCACAGCAATATTAATAGATTTTCCCAAAAATACTGAAATAGTATGCCAGTCTTAGATTTCATTAGCATGTCTTTCCTTTGACCATTATCAAAGACAGGCACGGGTTTTTTATTTGGTTTGGTTTTTTTTTAAAGAAAGGCCCATTCCAAAAGCTCATAAAACTTGATAGACTTAGTTCTTGCTGAAAAGCTTATTGCAGGTCAAAATGATTACTGCACCATGACCTTTAGCTTGCTGGAAAGCATGTTTTGGTGACAGTTCTATTTTTCCAAACAAATTGGTATTACTGGAGTATTTTTTTATGCTTCTTTGCGTTTCTTAATTATTGTTCATGACTGTCTGAAGCCTATTTCTCCTCATGAAGAAAAATCTCATTTCATCATCTGGGCGTTGGAACAGGTTGCCCAAAGAAGTTGTGAAGGCTCACTCCTTGAAGTGTTCAAGACCAGGCTGGATGGAGCCCTGAGCAATCTGGCCTAGTGGAGAGTGTCCCTGCCCATGGCAGAGGATTGGAACTAGAGGATTTTTAAGTTCCGTTCAAACCCAATCCTTCTATGATTCTATAATTTAATCAGGAAGCTCTTTCTACAATACTTAAAAAACAACTGCTTGAGTGTATTGCTGTAATGGAAAAAGTTTTGATAAAATCTGTTGCAAACTTATAGGATGAAGTAAGAGATGTTTTATAAAATCAGTAAGACTGGTTCTACAGATTCTGTAGCCACACTAATTAATACTTTGCTTAGAATAATAGAATCATTTAGGTTGGAAAAGACCTCTAAGATCCTCGGGTCCAACCTTTGCACACCATCATATCAACTGAACCATAGCACTAAAAGCCATGTGCAGTCATTTCTTGAACACCTCCAGGGATGGTGACTCCACCACTTCCCTGGGCAGCCCTGTTCCAGTGCTTGACAACTCTTTCTTTTTTACAGCACTATGTGTCAGTCAGTCAGTTCTTGTACTCAGAACAGAAGCTGCTGAATGTTAAAATACTAACTTTTTGCTGTATGAAACCACAGTGCTTTGGTGGTTGTGAACTAGTGTTTCTAACCACCAAAATTATACACATAGATATCTGTAGATATATAGAAATAAAATAATGTGATCATTATGTATTAACAGTGTAACAGTAGTATAGATTAAAGTGGTTTTTATTTATTGGTTAAAGACAGTCCAGGAGAAAGTTTTTTGTAAGATTGTCCAGGAGAAAGTTTTTGGGTATGAAGTGAAAAACTGTACTTCATTTAGTATTATTGATATTTGCTTGAATGTATTCTAGGCTCACTATAGAGTAGAAAAAAATTAATTTCCATTACATGCTAAGTTTACCATATTCTATGAATTTCTTTTAACAGCTGATGGTGGCAGAGAAGAATGGGACAATACGATTCTATGACCTGATTACACAACAGGCCATTCTCTCTCTGGAGTGTGAACAAACACCACTGATGTCAGCAGACTGGTGTTTAAAAAATACTTTTAAAATTGGAGCAGTTGCTGGAAGTGATTGGCTGATCTGGGATATCACTCGCTCCAGGTATTTTTATACCCATGGCATAGGTTTCTTTTTTCTCTTCCTGATCAGTACATGAGGAAGTGCAGGTACTTGCCTAATACAGCATGGCAGTCTCAGAATCACAAATGGGTCAGGTTGGAAGGGACCACAGTGTGTCATCTGCTCCGACCTCCCTGCTCAAGCAGGGTCATCCTGCAGCACAAGTTACAGGATTGTGAAAATCTCCAGTGAGGGAGACTCCACACCCTCTCTGGGCAACCTGTTCCAGTGTGTGGTCACTTGTAGAGTAAAGAAGCCTCATGTTCAGGTGGAACTTCCTGTGCATCCGTTTTGCCCATTGCTTCTCATCCTATTGCTTGCAGCATGGAGCTGAGCCTGGCTCCATCCCTTTGACACCCCCCTTCAGATACTGATGGACATTGATAAGGTCCCCTCCCAGCCATCTCTTGTTGAGGATGAACAGGCCCAACTTCCCCAGCCTTTCCTTGTAAGAGATGCTCCAGCCCCTTACTCATCTTTGTAGGCCCAATGAATAAGATAAATAAATGAACAATCATCAGGAATTACGATATTGATACAGACCATTCCCTGGTATTCTTTTTTTCATCTTTATCAATATTTTATGTTTAAAATATAACATTGTCTTTTTGTCCATTTGAGATAGCATCTCACTACTGTTTAACTGTATGTGTTTGTTAAAATTTCATTCCAAGTCATAAATAGATAACTTTCAATCCATAATAAACTGGACAACTACTTCAGTTTTCCGACTCCAAATTGAGATTAAAGCTGCAGGAATGCTCTGGGTTTCCCTCAGCTGCTTCACAGAGGGTGGACAAGGTGTCCCCTTCACTGTACTTTTGGTACTTAGAGTATGAGCTGTAGTTGTTTGCAGAACAGTTTTTTACCCTGACTGTCTCTTTTAGTTATCCACAGGATAAGAGACCTGTCCACGTTGATCGAGCCAGATTATTCAGGTATAAATGTTGTCTCGATTTTTGGGGTTTATCTATTTAAATCTATGTCTGTGCAAACAGTTGTGAGTTTAGTAACCTAGTTGTGTCTCACTTAAGTCATTTTTAGGGGGACTGGGTCTGTAAACTTTGTGAAATTTGTGAATGACCCACATTTAGTATATATCTGTAGCATTCATGTGATACTTTTTTTTGTTTCACAACACTGTGCATATGGGGCTGTGGGTGGGGAATAATTTACAAGCTATTTCACTAATCTGTTTCTCTGCTGCTAGTAGAATATGTGACATCTTCATGCAGTTAGTCCCAAGGGAGAGAACTCCATTTTGTGTGCACTTCTGCTGGTATGACAGGGGTATTTGGAAAGTGCATTCATTTTATTCATAGGTGGATTCATTGTATTCATAGGTGGTCCCGAGTGAATGAAAATCTATTTGCAACCACTGGATATCCAGGAAAGACAACTACTCAGTTGCTGGTTCATCATTTAGGACATCCCCAGGTAAATTTTTGACTGGAATTGCATCTGTTCCCCTCAGATCAGACTCATGTTACTTAAAAGCTACAATTAAAAACTAGCCCAAACCATCCAGAACTGCTGCTTGGTGTACCTATTTTATTTTATTTGTTTTGTGGCATTCATACTAAGGAAAAAAAAAAATGGTGCACACTTAAACTGCTATTTTAAAAGCTAATTGATTTATATGTTTTAGTTTGGTTTGCCATATCTAAGGGGAAGAAAAACACCTTTTACCTGATATTTAATAAATCTGGCAATATTTCTAGTTCTAAGGAGGCTAAAAACACCTAGTGGTTATTTTTCTGGTTTTAACTAATTATATTTTAAATCATTAATGAAAATGCAAAGCATAGGAAATATTTTGGTTTAGCTGGAGTCAGTATATATTCGTAATGCTTACAGTAAAAATATTACCTCTAAACATACTAATTATGAGTACACTGAAATAACAGAAGTAATTTCATTTTAAAAAGTTTCTAAGTTTGAGATCATGCCTTTATAATAATAGTGTTTATACTAATGTAAAGAGTTGAAACTATTTGTTATTATAGAATATTTTGCTGTATGTTACTTAAATGTAGTAAGCAGCTACTGGAACTATGTAGCAGAGAATCACATTTTTCAGTAGAATTTCTGTTGTATTTTAACTATATCTATTAAGGAGTATTTAATCTGTGGTGTTTATTTGTCTATTCAACTTGGTATCCTCAGTAGAGAAATCATTTATAAGGGAAGTTGTATTGATATTTTTCTCTCTCTCTCTTTGTTTTTTAAAGCCCATTCTTACTGGAACTGCAGCTGTAGGATCTGGTTTGACATGGCACAGAACTCTTCCATTATGTGCAGTCGGAGGAGACCATAAAATTTTCTTTTGGGTTACTGAAATGTAAAATAAGCATTTGCCTCCAATATGAAACTTAACAGCATAATGCCTTTTTTCTAGTAAAATGAAGAAATTTACTCTTTGTGATGGTTTTCACTTGGACAACAGAAGAAAGAAGCAAGCAAGATGCAAATCATTTGTGTTTGATTTTTAGCTTGCAAGTACAAGAGCTTTTGTAAAATTGGCCTTCATACATCTGGTTCTTGGTTATTTTTATTAAAATAAAATGTACTTTTTAAACATGGTATTTGGTGTGAAATGAATTTTTAAGGGTTTTTTTAAGTGATTTTGTGTCCCGACATCTCAGTCTGACAATCTCACTCAGTTAACACAGCTCAAGTATCTGAAATTGTGCAGAGTACCTACAGAAAGAACACCTCTCTATATTGACTTTCCCAACCATCACTATCTTATAAGAAAAACATGCAGTAGTGTACTGTCACAAAATGTGGTTCCTGGACGTTTTTGAATAAACTAGTTACCACTACCAGTGAAGAAGCTAATGGTTAAATCAGAATGATAATTTGAAGCAGTTTTATTTCTCTAAAGATGACAGAGGGATTTACTTCAAGCCTGTCAAACAGCATAGTGAGGTTATTTTCCTGCTCACAGCCTTTTACTTCCAGTCTTTACAGGAAAATCAAAGGCATTCTGCTTTCTAGAAACATATTTTTCCTGTCCTTCCCATACAAGACCCAGAACTGAAGTAAAAGAAGACAGAGATAACTCCTGTCTTAAGTATCTTTTTTGCATGCTTTTGCAAGTGAAGGGATGTCAGGAGGTTTCATTTAGCGTAACAGCTGCTTACAGCATCGTAGCTGTCCTTATTAGCTATAGTTAGATTTTAAAATATTCCTTTGTTTGTTCCTATTTATGTGGGACACATAAAACCAGTTAAGAAGTAGGACATCAATAAGTGAGATTAGAGTCGCCTTTTAATTCCTAAGACCATATTGTATTTCTCATAATCCTTTATCCTTGAGAACTTTTGCTTTCCAGCTGGCACCAAAATTTACCTAAAATGAACATAAAATTGCTTTTAAGTTCCAGTGGACTGGTGTGTGCCTATACTGTAAAATAAGCAGATGTTTCAAGATAACAGTGCTCTGTTTATCTTGTATCCATTGTCTGACCAGAGATAGCAGCCTTAAGGAGAGGTTTAATTCACTTGTAGCTAAAAATCTTCGTGGGTCTGGAAGGAAGGATTGGCCTGAGGCACTGTTATCCTTTTGGTGTGTAGTGAAACTGAAATAGACGTGGGTTTTTCTGTCCTCAGAGCAAACTTCACACAGCTCCTGCCTATGCAGAATATATCCACTGTACTCAGGACCCATACAGACAAGGGCAATTTGCACCAGCTATGTGCAGGTGCACTCTTGAGTGAGACCTTTTTGATTTAGAATTGCTTAAGACCCAAGAGGGGAAAGGACAGAAATTCTTTTGTTCTGTAGATAGTTCAGAAACCAGGATGTTTGCTTTTCATACTCTGTTTTTAAGGACTACTTAAAACTGTTTACCCAGGAATGATCTTGCCAAGTTCAAGGCTCTTCATTTTATACTGGAAAAAAGTACTATGGATATTTTAATAAATAAATAAATAAGAAAGAGCAGCTAATTTTTTTAGCATGTTCTTCATGCTCTTTTGTACAGAACAAAATAATTAGTTAATCCTCTCATGTTGCCTCAGCACAGTACTTGGAAAACTGAAACTTGACAAACCATTTTCAGAGAACTGCAAAACATTTATCATTTAGTTTCCATTTTCTTTTTTTTTTTAAGAAACCTACATAATACCTAATATTTGTATTTCTCAGTCTATTTAACTGTGAAGGGTTGATAATTAAACTGTTTGCAAGATTTGTACAAATTCTGGCACACTGAGATTACTGAGATTGGGGGGGATGTTGCTTAAATTCAGCACAGAGAAAAATCATTGAGGCAATATCAGTTTCATAGAGAAAACTTTACTAAAATACCCTTTGGAAGTATGGATGTAGAAGACTCCATGGGAAATCAAGGAAATGTTAATCCACACTGATCTTTTCATTGGACCACCTTATTAAAAACAACTATTGCCCCTTGTGGAGGATCAGGTGACACCACGTCTGGAAATTTTTTTGGATCAGCTTTTTGTTTCTGTTTAACTTGTCTCTCAGTTATATAGCTATTTGAGTTCTGGGCTAATTCTAACCTGAATGTGGTGTCCTGGGACCTGTAACAGTATATAAGCACACAAGATGCATATGAACATTGTAAGCTACAGTAGCACTTGCCAGTTTCTCTCAGCTTGTGCAGTTTTGTTTTGCAGTTGACCCGAGGCTCTGATTCCGTGCAATAGATGGAGCAGATCAGTTTCAATGCTTTGAAACCCGTGTTCTTGGCTTTACTTTTCTGTGTACCCTAATCACAAGTCAGGTATTTTTCACTAATGATGAAGATGGAGCTCTGATCAGTTCTCTGTACACATGGCTTTTCCACTCCAAGTTAGCCTCGGCATCTGGAAACTTGACATCTTCAAAATACTACTGTTGAACCAAACTTCATTTTGGTAACTCTCAAACACTCTTTAATCTCTTTTCCTTCACTGGGAGGGGGAGCTACAGGACAGGGCCTTTAAATGACAGTATATTTATGTACACATGCATAGGGTATAAACTGCCAGCAGTTACATACTGTACAGTACTTACTCCTCAGTCTGACATTTATCATCCAGCATGGGTGCTGGTAAAAAATACATTTTCAAACTGTGCACACTATAAATCTGGATGTTATCTCTCAATTTTTTTTTAAACCCTCTCCTTGGAAGTTCATTTATATTTACAGCTGAACAAGTTAGTTCAATTAAAACTTTTTTAAGAGGTTTTGGAAAATTTGGATCATTTTCCTCCGTTCTCTGTTTTTCACTTTTCATACCCTGTATTTCCTAACTCCAGCTGGGAGGAAAAAGTGCTGTGTTGCACTTTTCTATGCAGTATTTTTGGGCAAATTAAAAGAAGGAAGTACCAGAAAGTTCATAGAAGAGCATATTCTTGGGAGATTTCTTATCCAGCTTTGCAGACGAAGACATTCAGATAAGATCTGACTATGCATTTACATTAATTTTCAGGGCCATTGCCTGGAAAAATTGTATTATAGACATTTTATCATAAACGAGATTAATTCTTCTTGAATATAATTTAGTTGGAATTTTAAGGTAATTAAGGTGGCAAAATAACTCAGGTTAAACAAACAGCTCCGCTGCCCAACACAAATTTGCACAACTCCTGTAAGCTAGGAATTGAAAGCTAAACCCACTGAATTTTGTAGGTTAGCCTGCTGCTCGTCCTCTGGGAGAGGTGACAAATTGAGCCAACATGTCAGTGCTCCAAAGCAGAATATGAATCACGGGTTGTTCAATAATTCAATTAGCGAGGACAAAAAAACTTTGCTATACTATCTTAGTAAGAGAGTAATAATAATATGACAGCAGGTTAGTAATAAATACATTGTGAAAGTAATAAAGCCAAAAAAGCTGCTTCAGTAAATAAATGGTAAAAGTATTTTATGGCAACTTCAGTAACAGAAATAAGTGCTCTGTGTACAGCTACCATTGATTCTGTATATGGATTTGTAGAATGCTTTGGCAAACTGTAATGATTTGGAAGTAAACAGAGAATTTTGGCAAATTTTAAACCAAAATTAGCATAGTTTGGGGTCTAATCTTCAAAGTATTACAGTAATTAGTGCGTCTTTATTCATCTCATCTCAAGAGAAGTTTTCACCTGACAGCCTCAGACTATGATGGTTTCTTAACTGCCCTGAATTTAGGAGGGTTTATTAAATGCAGCAGTATCTAGATGTAACCATGGCGAATTTCCACTAAATACGGAAATCCACAATCTCTTTGGATTTACTGCTGTGAACAGGGACTCCAGATCACAGGGCCATTCAGCCTTATTTTTACTCCCCACATCCAAAGTGTGGCACTTCCCCACTCAAATTATGCGTATGACCACAGAACAGTTCCTTCACTGGCTTTTCTCGTTATTTCCTTGACTTTTGACCGCAGGGAACGACACTTCCCAAACACCACTCTGCAGGGCCCCGTCCTGAGGCCTGTGGAGCGCTGGGTGTCACTGTGACCCCCACTGGCATGGCCGGGCCCCTCAGCGGCTGTCACCACTTGCATCCCAAAGCGGGTGCCAAAGAAGGCACCCCAGAAGCTCGGGGTTTATCCCCGCGGTTTATCCCCGCGGTACAGCCGGCCATGAGGGCTGCGGCCCGGGACTGCGTTTCCCAGGAGGCAGCGCGGGGCAGCGGGCGCGCCCCGCCCCGCGGAGCTCGGGGTTTGTTTCCGGGCCGAGGCTGCGGAACGCGGCCGAGCTGCGGAGCGGGGCTGCGCCCGCCCCGGCCCGCGGGCATGGACGAGGACGGGCTGCCCATCGTGGGCTCCGGCATTGACCTCACCAAGGTACGGGCTGCGCTCGCCCGGCGCTCCGGGGCTGCCGCTCCTCCTCCCGGGCGGCGGCTGCGCTGGCCCTGGTGCTGGGCGAGCCGCGCGTTCCCCCGGCTCCCGGCCCGGCCCGGCGGCAGCGGGCGAGGGGAGCTCCCCGTGCGGTGACGGTGCCGCCCTCGCACCCGGGAACGAGCGGGCTCTGGTCCTCACCCGTGTCTCCAGCTGTTGTCCAGAGGCGTTTTGCTGCAAGTTCTGTGATAACGTTGTATTTAAAGACGAAGCCCTTTCAAACATCGATCTGGGAGGCAAATCCTGTGCAAAGTTGTTTATTCAATCTTTTTAATGTTGCAGAAACTTTCTTTTTAAACTTAATTTTCTCAGTACAGAGTATCAAGACAGGACAGTTCAAACTGACCCAGTGATTCTTCTGTGTTCTGTGCCCCCCCACAGATTTCTGCTTAGGCCATAAGCACTGCTTGGCAAACTTTGTAACCACAGAATTTAACTTCAGCAGGTGCTGTTGTACAGGTGCACAGGCTGAAGGCTCGAGACAGTAGAAACAAAAGTCTCACAAAAGTCAGGATGTGTTAAGACGGCCATAGTGGGTTGTATATTGAATGCACTGATAACTCAGCAACTAAAGAAGAGGTGAAGGCCAGAGGGTCACTGTATTCACAAAAAAAAAAGTGCAGCAGAATCTTGGCTGCCAATAATATTCCTTGTAACTCTTCCAGTTAAATCAGTGACAATTTCATAGGCTAATTTCCTCTGCAAAGGTTAAGACTTAAAGCAATTGTCCAAGGTTATTAACCCTGAGGTACTAAAATTTTATACATAAACTTTTCTGTGCAAGTTCCTGATTTCAGTGTTCTGTAATGGTTTAAATAAAAATGCCAGCTCTGTGTTACAAAATGACCACCGTTCTTTTTGGCAAAGGTAAGATTCTACATTTTAGTCTGAAAAGTATGTGAGCATCGAAACTGATTTGAAGGCTAATTTTTGGTAGTTTTAGGATAGTCTAGACTTGCAAATGAGAACCAGTAGGGTAGCCACTAAATACTTAGCAACATCATTACACTTTAGTTTTGGTCATGGCATTAGTTGTAACTGAGTGTTAGCATGGCTGGCCAAGTTTGCTATTCCTTCTCAAACTCCAGAAGGAAAGATTCTAATTTCTTCTCTGTTTTTAAAAAACATTAACACTGATTTTCAGGACTATTCACAATTTCATCTAAAGGTGTTTTCTTTAGGATAACAGTCCTTTATTTCTTGGGTCTTGTTGCCTTTCTATGTGTCGTGTAAATTCTCAGCTGTCAGTAGATGGTTAGTGGCAAAGGATTTGTATGAATGCAGATGTGTATTAGAATATGGTTTGTGTAGGTATGCATTCATAGCAGGCACACTTAGAAAAGATTTCCAAATAATTTCTTCTAAAAAATATACATTTTTTAACAGATATTTCAATCCAAATGTGAAAATTGACATTGATGTATAACCTAATTTTCTTATCTTTTTTAATGCAGGTTCCTGCTATTCAGCAGAAAAGAACTGTAGCATTTCTAAACCAGTTTGTGGTTCACACAGTGCAGTTTCTCAACCGCTTTTCTACTGTTTGTGAAGAGGTATGTTTATTATTTTCTTAGCTGTCCCTTTATACAATTAAAAAAATTCAAGAAATGAGAACAATTCATTTAAATATTTTTGGTGCAGTACTACTGGTAGCTTAAACCAAAAAATGTAGTCTGCTTTCTGTTCAAGGTTTCTCTTGAGTAAGTGCTTAAGACAGAATTTTTCCCCAAAGGATCCACAGGAACTCCTGATTGTGCCACACTCAGTCCTGTTTCCTTAAACTTTTGCATTTGGCACAGTCTTTGAACTTTTTGATAGAGGGAATTTATTCTTAGCTACTTCATCTCTGGCTCTTATCTTGTTATGAAAGAAGGATGCCATGTTCTTGTGGTGCATCAAAACTTACTTTCAAATTTTACCACTTTTAATTTAAAACAGTGATACGCTAAGCACTGAATGTAAATAGTTTTTATGTTGAAAAAAAGGACATTTTTAGCAAGTGATTAGTATAGAACATGAAGCCCTTAACTTCAGTTTCCTCTAAAAAGAGAGAAAAATAAAAATATTTAGGATTAGTAAGTTTATGTGATGATTTTAGAGTCAATGGAAATACATTAGACCAACAAGATTAGAATTGTCCACTCAACTGGACAAGAGTCCTCCTTGTAAAAAGGGTGTTTTCTAATGTGGCTTTGAGTGTAACCTTTTTGTCTTTAGAGGTTTTTTGTACTTTTTCATTAGTTTTATTCAACAAAGAATGCTATACAGCTCTAGCCAGCTGAGCGAGGGCAGCAGTCAAATCCAATTAGACTAAGCCATGTAATCTGAGAAATTCTGTTATTTGTTGGTGAAGTTTCGAGCCAGACCCGTGACAAGTATAAAATTTGGCTATTACATGAATATATGGAGCTTCAGAGGAAAAAAAGTCATTTTTCCTAGGTTTTTAAACATCTTGTAACTTGATAGGTGGGACAGCGTAACCGCTTGATGATGCTGTTGTCAGTTGTCCAAAACTCAGATGTCACCTGATCTCAGTATCCCCCTTCCACAGGCCCTGTGGAAATCAGAACACATATATTTAAAGAAACCTTGAGCATGCAGCAGCACTGTGAAGTCTGCCTAATAAAACAGTTATTAGTTAACCAAAATGTGTTGTTACCCAAGAGACTAAATAGTTGCTTTATATACTCCTTGAGAAGTTTTTCATATTCATGAAGTACTGAAGTGTTTTTAATGAGAAAGGTCGCAGTGTAAGTCAACAGAAGCCAAGAAACTCAAAATCAGGACTGACACCATCCTTAGCTCTAAATTTCTTGGCACTTGTCTAGTCAAATAGGCCCATAAAATTGCATAATTGTCTTTTGTACATCTTTTCTCCCCCTTTTCCAGTTAAATGTGGGACACATAGTTCCTTCCAATAGGAACTGACTCCTCTTCATGAACAAAGGACCATCTGTAAACAAGTCAGAGTACTATCCAAAAAGACTAACTCCTGTCAGTCTTCTTCTACTTTTTCTAGCATATTGGCAGAACTGCCATTTTCTTAGGGTGTTAAAGTTCTGCTTCAGAGCCAGGCAGAATCTTGCCAAGGTGCCAGAAAGCTGTCAGAATGGTACGTATCTGCCAGCCAGCACTCTAGCCAACTTCACTTGGACAGGTCTGGTGGAGTATGGTAGTGATTAGTTAAAAGACTGGCAGTTCTTATGGAGTAATTTAGAAAAACTTAAGTTGTATTTTAAAAAAAAGTCAAAATTTGATTGAGGTGCACCTGGAGCATATAAAGTGTCTGGTTAGTTCTGATTCATTGTGGATTTTGACTGTATAGGACTTTGAATCACCTGCTGTATTAATTATCAGATTTTCTCTTTGTATTTGCTCAGTTACATACACGCACATAATCTCTTTTCATCTTCCACATTTGGAAAAAGCTTTGAAGAAAGATCTTTTGGTAACTGGGAAAGTACAATATGTCTACCATTATTCTCCAGTTGCCCAAAGTAATACTCTATTTACTTTGGCTTTCTTTTGTGCATAGTCTGTCTTCATTTCTGTCATTATATGGGAAAACCAACTGCAGAGTAAAATTATTTAAAATTTGTCCTGCTGTAGCTACTGTACTAAACAGGGTTGTCATTGCTTCATTTATTTCATAATGTGATAATCTCATTTACACTGTACTGTGCCTTCAGCAGGGAGAAGACAAAAGTGGTTTTTTTAACTAGATGTAAACTGTTCTATATGTCCAAGTGCATAGGGGAGTGTTTTCACATCCTAATTGTTTTCTGTTGTAGAAATTGTCAGCACTCTCTCTCCGTATCCAACAAATTGAAACCACGCTCAATATTCTGGATGCAAAGGTTTGTATGGATATAGACTTCATCTTCTAACAGTGACAGCCTCCTAGATTACAGAGTCTGAATTGAGCAAATAAGTTTTCATAATGATTTGAAGGAGCTGATAAAAAATCCTGATATCAAAAATTCTCTCTTTACATGCCTTGCTACTTACACTGTGTAACATTGGAATATGTAGTTCGATACAGAAGAAAGGAACCAACAGTACCTAGTGGAAAATTTGAGTTTGTTAAGCATGTGAACAGGAAAGGAACACTTCTTGCCATACAAACTCTAATAAGGAAATTCTCACCCCCTTTGTAAAACAAAAGTAGCTTTGTATGTTACTGGACTCTAAGGACTTCAGCTGACATAAGTAACTAGATAGAAGCCTTGTAAATCTTTTGATATTGAAACTGAACTGCATCTAAGCTAATGTAAATTTGTTTGATTTATCTTCTCAAGCTGAAATGACAAAAGGATATAATCTGTGGTCTTAAATAGGAAATATATTATTTACTAGACTAAAAAAATCAACAAAATCCCAAAGTCTATAAATCACTCACTATAAAATTTTAACAAGTTCTTTCAATAATGATGGAGGCAATTTCGGTTGGCTTTTCTGGGAGCAAGGGTGGGATATTTTGAAAGCATTCATTAAGATCTTTGTGGGGAAAAAATAGTGTACTAATACAAAAAGAGCTTACTAACTCTTATTTATTTTAAAATATTTAGGAATGATCCAAATTGATAATTTTTGCAGAATTCTTCATAGTCATGTTAAATAAAATTTCCTTCAAATAGATTTGTGGTGTGTTAAATATCCACTTACAGCATTTCCTTAAAAAAAGTGAAAGATGTAGAAAATTGAAAAATTTGTAACCAGTCTCCCATCTGTTAGGTGATAGAGCTGTTCTTGCCATGATTTCTTTTGCTGTAGAGGAAGTAGCAGAGATTGCATGGCTCTCGTGTGGCTGATAAATGCAGTAGCAAAATGCTGGGAAGGTGTGGAAGCCTTTCCTGCTCCACAGCCCTGTGTTAACAGTGAAAGTTTTTATTGTAGAAGGCAGCTGAATAGAAAATTTTTTTTTCCCCCAATCAAAATACCAAAACTAGGGGCAGAAAGTTACAATTTTACTAATTTAAAACCTGCCTGGACAATAAGTGATAAGCAGTGGGCTGCAGATTTTGTTGTACATTTAGTCTTATGAAGTGCTCATTGCTTATTTGATGATGATTTTTGCATTCAGTTATCCTCAATTCCTGGCCTAGAAGATGTCAAATTTGAAGTGTCCGGTGCAAATGAGAACAGTGTTACAAATGGTCCCGTGGCACAGGCTGCAACAGATCAACAGACAGCTGGATCACCTCAGTCTGGAGTAAGTAATGGAGCATAACTCATACCCTGAAGGAATAGAGCTCTCCAGGTCAAGTTTTTAATGTCATTTGAAGTAGAGAGAAGAAGCAAGTCTATTGGAAGTGAACAATCAACTGTAAAAGTCTAAGGCTAGGCTTTTCTCTACTGGCACTGTTTTAACAAGTGACTTAAAACAAAAAAGGCTATACCCTTTCTTAACTTTTTGACTTGAATAATTAGAGTAACTCAAATCTAATGCTAGATTTCTCTTTCCTTTTCTTCAATCACACTAAAATATGAACATGAATTACCTCAGGGGACTGGGAAGGTCATGAATGAAAATAAGAGTTCAAATCACATCATTGCAACTCTTTTCTCCTTTCTAGAGAATGTGAGGTTTTAGCTCAAACTGAAGTTTCCAGCATGCTTTATTCTAAAGAGTTTATTACATTAAAGGTTTTCTGTATATTATTCTCCATGTACAGAAAAGGCCAGCTTATTACAAGCAGTCAGCATTAAGATACTATCCCTGCAACTAACTTTTTGTCATTTTGGGGACTTTAATGTATGTGGTTGGTTGATTTTTTTAACCCAGACATTTAAATCCCATGATCACCACTTAACTAAGTGAGGCTTTCTGGCCCATTTGTAGATGGAGTTCTTTTCCAGGTTTCCTCTTACAGTTTCTTCTCATGGAATCCTCAATTCTAATCTCTGCTCATTCTCTTATTGGGTGGAAATTGCTGTGGAGAAGCAGTAGCTGGAACACTCTGCTGCTTTTGCATGCCTGCCTAAGATTGTAACTCTGATTTGCAGGCAGCAGCAGGGGAGACACTGGACAGCCTTGTGTGTTCCAGCCACGACAGAGAGTGACTCACCATGAGTTCATTTTCTTTAAAATGTTCCTCCTCTCAGATATTGAAGTATATAAAGTATATTTATTATATAAAGTTCATATATTTCTGAAAGGATGTTCCCAATGCTACTTTCAAGTGATTAGTTTTTTAGAAAAAATACTCTTTTCTGTGTTCTTTTAATAGTACTAGAACTTGTCATTTTTCATTTCATTTAAATTCAATACTTTCAAGGAATCTTTGATTTTATTGCATTATCCTTTGAGTAATGATTTATACTCAAAAGCATAGTTTAGAAGTTATATGATCTGTGTGATACCTTTGTCAGGAAATCAAATATTTTGAGGAAAAAAGGCATTGGACTCCTGGAGGAGATTTATAGATATACTCCTTATAAATATTTTTTATAAAAAGACCATTTACATTTAGTACTGTGATATTATTAAATACAACTTAACCGGGTTATTAGGGGCTTTTTGGTTTTTTATGTGTTGTTCAGTAACTTAAAATTGTATCGAAAAGTAGAAAGACACTTGTAACAGTGAACAACAAAAGAGCTGGATTTTGTGAATCTTGGAAACCTCTAATTTTGTGAGTGTAGAACAGAATAATCTTGACTAAGAAGAGTTGCATTTTACCCTAAAGTACCCAGCTTTATGGACTGGAATCTCTCCATGGGTGTGGTGTGTACCACCTAACCATTAAAGGGTTTGTTCTTCACATACAGCAGAACAATACACAAGAAGAAGGGTTACAGAAAACAGACGTAGTAACAGAAAACGTCACAACTGTGGCCAAGGATCCAAGATATGCCAGATATCTCAAAATGGTACAAGTGGTAAGTCAGTTCTCATGTCATTCTTTGGCTAGGCTGTTATTTTTTGGTGGAATGTACCGCACATCTGTAAGTGAACCTTAACTGTCTGAAAACGTATGTTGCAACAGTAATCTTTAAGGTAGGATAACATCACAATATTCTAGCACATCTTCTCTAATAAATGAATTAATGTAATATGTCCCCTCAGACAGCTTCTGGCAAGATCTTTCCACAAAATTCTGCTGGTAGACTTGTGAACTGAAGGTGTGAAATGTGTAAATGCAAAGTGATATTAGCCGGAGGCACAGAAGATGCCACTGAAAGTGGAGTTGTCCTGGCAAATTGGAGTCATTCCCTGCAGGCAGACTGATTACAATCTGATTTTACTGTAGGGTACAAAATACAGCTTTGCAAGTATAGTCCAGAACAGGAGTACTTGATATTTCTGTAAGGACCAAAATAAAGATACAAGGATTGCTTCACTATCTGGTTCCACTCCAGTTTCCTGTTATTCATGATGCAGGTTTAGTTTACATCTTTATCTGTGGTCTGTGCTACAGATAAATAGGAAATAAATGATTGTAATCTCAGTATTAACATGTGTGAAATCTAATGAAGGAATGAGAAGGTGAATGGGAGACTATTTGTGATATTTTTAAGAGGTCATTTCACATCCAGAAACTTAAAAATGAGATTGGAAACAAAGAGTTTATTTCAATTTATTTTCAATTTGTCAGTGGAAATTTTCCTCTAAAATATATATTATAATTCTGGAAAGTATGACTATATCATAGTATTAATAAAATGTTGCTTATAACTAACTTCATGGTTTCACTCAGTCTTCAGAGAAATTATTACAATTGGTGTGCTTCATCCCTTGAATGATGTTCCAAACCTTATTTTTCACTTGAATCACGAATTGGCACTTTATGGGTAGCTTATTACAAACCATTTGGAAAACCTAGCAGTAGGATAGTAGCAGAGAGTAGAACACTATGTTACTGTATTGATTTAATGCCAGACTTCAAAGTGGGTTTGAAAGTGGTGGATGGTCTAATTGCTTTGAAATTTCTTTTTTTTGTGACTGCTAGAGGAGTGAGATCTCACTTTCCACATTTCTCCTGTGTACTGGCAGTTCCTGGTGACTCCTCTGCCAGTTGTAAACAGTGTGGTAGGAAAGTCAAACTAACATACTACAAATTAATGTGTGTTTTTGTATTTGCCAAGCTTGTCTCCTTGTCCGGTCAAGTATTTCAGTTAGTGTCATTTATTTGCCCAAATTCAGTTTCTAGCTGAAGATTTGTTTGAAATGATAATTTATTTATTACTCACAATGTTTGTAGTATAAAAGAGCACCATTCTACACTAAAAGTAGCTCTTCCGTGAAATTGTGACAAACTCATTTTGGTGGAGTGCTGTTGAGGATACTAAATTCTTTTTACTTTTTAAAATTTACAACAGTATTCCAAGAAATCATACAAAAGCAGTACCATATTTGCAGATTAAAATTTAGGAAAGCATGAAAGGTAAAGTAATTGTAATGCCTTGATTGTATTATAAACAGATATAGATAAAATCTTAGTTCTTTTCCTTTAGATAAGAAGTCTAAAAGGGCATTTTGATTAAACTTCAGATTAGTTTTGTGAATCTATGATATATGAGGGTACTCAGAGGATTTTTTCTCACAGATTTTAATGCACACAGTGTTGGAATAAAACATACTCCAAGTGTGAACATAAAAGCAACCCAGTCTTAGAAGTCCTATACCAAGTTCCCTTTGATTGAAATAAAATATGAATTCTGCCTTGCCTGATCTGACTTAATTCTGTTTTCAACTGGTTTGAGCTGATGCATAAACAACTCATCAGTGACTTCTGAGGTGGGGAAAAGTACCCTAAGAGCAGTCAAGCAGGGGAAAAGCATTAGTACAAGGTGATGTGTAGACACACAATCCCTGGTGTCCAAATCTATACTAGAATAACTGAATTTTTAAACCATCATTAAATAATCAAATAAATATTCAAAATATTCACCTTTGTAGTGCTCATTAGTTGTGAAGCACCGAGATGTTCTTTTATTTCAAGGTATTACATTGCAGCTATTTGAGTGACCTTTTTTGACATTATGCCTGATAGATTGCTAGAACTGTGTACCTATGTGTGTGCTGTTCCACAGTTCTCATGCACAAGCCTTGATTGTGGTTCTTACTGTGGAACTGTCACTAGAATCACATCTTTCTCTGGAACATTAGTCATGGCTGCCCTTTATTTTAGTACTATTTTACTTGCTTTTGGACAAAAGATGCTAGTCCTACACCACTTTTCATTTAGAATGTCTTAGACCACCAGTAACTTTGTCCCTTTTGAATCAGAAATTGTATCCTCATTTGGTTTGGGGTTTTTTTCCCATATCCTATATTGGTATGGAGTGATCCAGATGGTATTTCTGATGGTTTCCAACAGGAGATGGCAAAGCAGCAAGTTGTCTCTGAGCAACTCTAGTGGAAACATAGGAGCAGTTTGTTGGAATGTGTCTCTTGAGAGGACGTGGGTCTTGGATATGTGATCCAAGATAAGAGGATGTTTAGGTGTTGATGAATAAAATAAAGTGCAGAAGCTGTGGAAGGACTTGCAGTGAAGGGAAGGAATTTTTTTCAGATGTACATAGTTGGCTGAAATCTGTCCACAAGTCTCAGAAGATTCAAGCCTGTGCAGTTGTATTCAGAGAAGGCACTTTTAAGTTGTGCTTCTGTTCTCATGTCCTGTTTGCTTTTTTCTCCAAGCTTTTTAGAATTCTCCAATTTTTAAGAAAAATATCTCTGCCTTAAGAGATCCTTCTGGAGTGGTAGCAGATGCACTTCCCTGGTTTTCTTCTCTCTCTTGGGTATACCTTCAGCAATGCCCAAGTCTTTCCTAGCACAACTTCTCTGCTGTCTTTGTGCTACTTTATGCTTTCTCCACATTCTTACCCATAGAGACAACTTCAGCTTCATGATTTTGTCTGCATTAATTTCAAGAATATCTATCCAGTCTTGATTCTCTCCCTGCAACTTCCTCTAGATGTTTTGCCATAAGTATATAATGGATTAAAAAGGCCTTTAATCTCAATCATTTCTTGCTTCTAGGTTCATATTGATGGCACCTGAGATTATTGTTCCATGCCGTGGTTTGACAATTGTCATGCATAAATTTATATGAAAGTGTGGTTTAAAAGTACCTGTGTTATTTAACTCACCTGTTTGTGTCCAGTAGTTTTATATTATTCTTATTCCTGCTACACAGGGTGTTCCTGTAATGGCAATACGAAACAAAATGATTTCTGAGGGGCTAAATCCAGATCTTCTCGAGTAAGTAATTTGTGACTCCCAGTAAGGCTGTGTGCAACTGTGTGTTTAAAAAACTTGGAAAAACATGTGCTTAGAAAAGGTTATTCAAGGTGTTGTGAGCTATAGCAGTGACAAGCTAGCATCTGACAATGTGCTTTTAGCAATGAGGACTCAAATAAAAGGTCAGTAGCCGTTTTCACTGCCCGATGTAGACTATGAGGTTTTTCCCAGATACTTGCTTTCAACACTGCAATAAGAAAATGTCATTATTGTAGAGTAGTAAGAACAAATTCAATCTTACTTTGCTGGATGCATGAGGGACAACACAGTTGTTTCCAGATTCCCTCAGTAGACGCAGTGTACAACCTGACTTCAAAATTGATGGTGTAAATTGAAGTCAGCAGTTTAAAATTGTGGCTGTTGATTGAGTTAACCTGATGTGAAGACTACTAAGAATAGATAGTAATTTTCAAAGCTTCTTGTCTGGCCATAAACGTTAATTTTAGTCTTATTTTGCAGTTGACATTTAATTTACTTCTACTGTATTATTTCACAGAATTTGTTAAACTGATGAAAGTATTAACTTTCATTCTTACATTATAGACACCAAAATGTTTGAAGTATTTTTGCATTCTTTTCAGAAACTGTCAGGGTATTAAAAAGTCCATTTTTCCTTTACAGTGAAGTCTTTTTACGTTTTGTAAAGGCTTATTCTGAAACTAGCTACTTGTTAAATAAAATAAACCTGAAGTATCATTATATGATGAGTCGCTTTAGCTCCCAGCTACTTCCTGGTCTAGATAAGCCTGAAGTAGTTATTCCTCAGTTGTTTTTTTTTACTGATTGAATGAGAAATTAAAAAAAAAGACCCTGTGCAAGTTGGAGCTAAGTTTAGCAAACATGGGTTTTCTCTATGTCTGTGTTAAATGTATTGTATTTTTTGCTGTGCTTTAAAGTCCATACCTTTCTATAGATGCTGCTATTTCTTCATGTTTGGGTGGATTTTTATAGTAGATAAAACAAAAAGATAATAGGTTGAAATTTCAAAAGCTATTTTTTAAAAAGTGTCTGCTTTTGGATTGTCTATTTTGCATTAAGACAGAAACATTATTACTGCGGATTGAGGCTCATAGAATATGTTTGGGGTTAGAAATCTCAAAATCCATCTTCAAAGATCTGCAGTAATGCTTAGTCAGATTTTCTTTAAAACATTACTGGTTTGAAAACTTGTTAAAGAGCTAATTATTTGGCAAGGTGCATAATGTGGAACATGTTAAGGTAACAGGGGTGACCTTTCAATTTTCTTGCTTTCTTCATGTGACATTATGGGCTTCTTTTATAAGTATCTTGCCATTCACACTGCATTTCTTGGGTCTTCAGTTTCCTTAGGTCTGCTCACTCAGTCCCAGAGAAAATTAGGAAAATGTACGCATGGCTCAGTCACTTAGTGCAGACTCCCCCAGCTCCTTGCCATTGTCTGAGCATGGGTTATTTGTGGCTGTAGATGTGCTAATTCCAATGATACAATATTGTTTCCTCTTGGCTTTTCCATCTCTGTTATTGTTCCTTTCTCAGCTTTTTACAGAGTTTGGTAACTGCCTGTTCTATCAAGCACCCAATCTACCTATTTACCTTTTGTTTCTTATCCTTCCTCTCTTGCCTGTCTTCAGTTCCAGAAGAGTTTGTCCTGCTCTCGTGAACTAAAGGAATTCAGCACCATCTTCCTCTTCTTAATAAATGAGAGGTTTTGCACTGGTCGCTCCAGATCACATGTCTTTGCACAGCTCTTCTGTTTTGTCATTACCACGGCAACAAGGAATAATATTGTGAAGTGGTATTTGCATGAGAAAGCAAATGCTTTCTTCATTTGTTTTAGAGGTGTGCAGGGGGGAGGGAGAATGCTCTTCTGCAGTTCTTTAACACACTTCTCATCTTTGCACTTTTTCCTGTTTAGGAACACTTTAAAGTTACCTTAGGGATTCCCAACAGAGAACTTATACTAAACAGAACTAACGTTGGAAAAGAAATTCTATACTCCCAAGATAAATAAGAACAGGATGATTAATACAACTGTCAGTTTAGTTCAAAATGCAATATTTTTATCCAAGAGATGTTAACTGTCATACAGGAAGTGAGTTTCTCTGAATGTCATTTTCCCCCAAGTATAATTATGTATATATTTTCTACCTTGCTTTCAGCCTTTAGCAGGCTCTGTATTGCTTGAATGTCAAATTCATTACATACTTAGGAGGGAGAGTCCTTGGAGAGCCAGCATCTTCAGGCAGTAATGTTAGTTAGTCTTTAGATGGCTTGCCTCTCTCGCATTCATTTCCAGTAGATTCCCCAAGCAAACATTTTGCCACAGTATTAAGATCCATCCTAAATACTCTCTTTAAGTACAAGAGGTCTGATCATTTGTAGTCAATAAAAATCCCATGGCTGCTCTTGCATGTCAAATTTAACTCAATGTTCTAGCCAAATTCCACTCTGAGTAATTCTTTTTTGCTTCACTAAATTATCCCTGCAGTTTTAGTTGGATACAATATTGTTCATTTCCTGTCTTATTTTTTTCATGTACTATTTACACTGCTCAATGGTGTACAGAATGTTCCTTTCAGCCCTAGAACCTCTGAAGATTGAAAAAAAATTGAATTAATCATTATTGCCTGCTTTCAACTCTTTCTACAAGTGTTTGCCACTTCTTAATGATCTGTCATCATTTCTGGTGGCATCAAAGGCGTGCATTCATACTGGTGTCTACAGAGTTTTGATGTCCAGTGAGTTACAGTGTCTAGTGTTTGCCTTCCAGTTGTAGGTGAAGCAATACCACTAAGGTGTGAGTTTGTGAACCATAAACAGTTAATGTGTTAAATGTTGTGGCAATAAAGTGCCTGCAGTTGTCAGGCAAGGACGGTGGTGTTACGTGCTGAGCTGCTTGTGTTCTCAGCTGGAATTGCAACACGGAATGTTTTTGTTGCCTGCAGGACCCCAGATGCCCCTGTGCCTGCCTGGGGAGACGATGGCAAAGCAGAAGACAGTTCTGATAGTGAATCTTCATTCAGTGACTGAAGAGACTGATTCCAGCCCTTGGAAACCTTTGTTAAGTGCTCATGTGTTTGGAGCTTTGGCAGACAATGGTTTTGCATGGATCACTTGGATGATGTGGTTTATCTGATGGTGTTTTTAAGAGCTAAGGTCCTCCGTGTTCTCTTCTGGAAAGTTTGAACAGGCAGCATGTTTCAACCTGAAACCTTCCCCCATGAAAATGAATCATGAGATCCTTGCAGTTTTTATGCTGCATCATGCCAGATTCGTTTCTGATTCTGCTGAAATTACTTTGTAGGGCTCTAAGAATTACACACCTCTAAACCTTCGTGTCTCTAAAACTGCATTCTGGTCATTGTTAGATTTTCTGTGTAACACATTTAACCTACGTTGCCTTCTTTCTGCCCCATAACTTAAAGGTAAATTGACTTTGGAAAATTATGAACTGTACTTTTTTCTCAATATCCTGTATCTGCAGTGATGCAACAAGAATTACATATAAATTAGCTCTCTTATGGTGATTACAAATCAGTGATGCTCAGATTTGAGAAAAACTAAAATACAAGTGAAAAATATATTAAAACCCATTTTGAAAATGTTTTCAAAGCATATACTGCTATTCAGTGCCACATTAGAGTCTGTATGAAGCTGTTAAAGGAACTCCTACTCTTGAAGGGTTGATTTATCCCACTCAGGTTGCAGTGTTGTAGAAATGTACAAATGTGGCAAGGTTGGTTTGAAAATGACACTGGGAAAAAAGCAAGGGACTGGAAGATCATTAATGGAATCTCACTACTCATTCACTGTTATGTGGGTCAGTGGAAACCATTTTCTGACTTCACTGGCCTTACTCGAAAAAAGCTGTGGCTGAGCAGTTTGCTTAGGATGAGAAATCAACTCCAAGTTGGCGCCTTTGCTGATAATTTCAACAAAGAAGCTAAAATTCAGTTTGTATAAGGATGAAACTGCCTTGGCACCTCTTGAGGCATGCATTGAGGAACAATATAAAGAAATGCCTGATGTGCCCTGAAGATTCCCTGCAAAATTACTTGATGTACTCCTTGACTCAAAAATTGTATTTCATTAAAGAATCTTCTTTAATACAGTTTGTTCCACATGAAATCCTTTGCAATCTGTTTGAATTCCCCAGATTGTTGTGATTATACCAGAATGCTGTGTGCCAGGCAGTCATTAACTTTCTGGTATTTCACATTGTTGCTGTGACCAAGGGAAGACTAAAACTGAAGCTCCAAGTATGTAAGTTGATTAGCCTTTTTGACTGAGTCAATACCTTCTCTCTTAGTTATTTGTGCCACTTCAGTAGGTTACCTCTTTTGGTTTTTTTTTTCCTGTAACTTAAGCATGGCTCCTGTTTCAGCCTGGCAGACATATTTATGCTCTCCATAACCTGATTCAGAGTAATGCCTGAATCCCTACAAAAGCATATATGCACTTAGAGACTGTCTAGAGATGGTATTTCAATGATGGGTTAATTACTATTGAACACTTTAAAATCTACTTAATAGTTAACACTTGGTAAAACTAAAAAAATATTAACATATTAGCAATAAGTATTTCAAATGTAAATGTGATAATGTTATTTCAGAATGTATATATTGAAACACTCATGACTTTTAAAAATCTATATTTGAAAACTCATTTAAGCAGTCTGTATAATAAAAGCTATACTTTGTAAATCAAAGTTATGGTTTTATTTTATTCCTATATCTTGTTCTAAACAAGACAATGAAAATTCTTCCGAAGTCTCTGCATGTTTCTCCAAAACAAACTTTGCTGAAGTTGTATCAACCTGTTAGCCTAAGGGGAGAGTTTTGGAAATTGGGGTTTGGAGTTAAAGTTAACCCATGGTGGCACTCTGACTACAAGAGAACTGAATATCCCGTAGCCACTGTTCTAGGAAACAAATTTAAGGAAGGCTGTAATTAATGAGTATTACATGTTTGATACTTTTGAACTGACATGGACCTACCTAGGGAAGTAGCATGATTTAAAGAGTTGAATTGAGACATAGTAGTTAATTATTTTTCTAATAAAATAAGCAAGGTTACCAAAAGACATTTAAATAGGTAGAGCTTCAGTTGTTTAACATTCTGAAGAAACTTTTTGCGAAAATAATTTCAAAAAATTTGAAAAGTTTGAAAAAATAACTAAAATCAATTGCCTTTTACACCGTTGCAGATTTACACCACCACACTTTTTTGTGGAATGAGAAAGAAAGCCTCTGGCCTGCAGACCCTTGTTAAAATAAGGGATAATTAATTAGTAATTATATATGTCACAGAATAACAGTTTCATTAATAGGGATTGTGAATTTAACTGTTTAAGAATTGGATGATTTTTCCAGGGTAGAAGTTTACTTTAGAGTAGTGCAATGTTGGTAAACTTGCAGAAACATTAAGAAAAATCTTGGCACTTTATCTCCTCTCCCAGTTGAGTGGTGATACACTGCACAGAAAAAATCTAAATGTCTAAATTGTGATGAACTGGGGGAAAGAAGGATAAAACCATCTCTTTATACATGGAGTGTCTCAGCAGCCATAGTGCTTCCATTACCTTTGGAACCTCTGACCACTTTAGGCTCTTCTGTTCCTAAACACATCCCTTTGCTCTTAAGCTGTAGCCAGATTCAGTCTGAGATGTTTCAGCTTAGGACACACGCTGACACTTGGAGCTGTTGGGTATGGGAAGGTTGGTTTGAGACTGAATTATGTCAGCTGTGCTGGTACTCCTGGATCTGCAGCGGTTTTCTAGAGATGTGGTGCTAACCCGGAAAGCTGGAACGTCCTTAACCGCCAGCTAAGAGCTATGAGCAGAGGATATTCCAAGGTGCTGGTTACTTGCTGTCTGTTTTGGAATAGAAGATGGAGGGAGTATTTCAGCTGGGCAGCACAGTAATCAGATATATGTAATACTTTCAAGGGAAAAAGTTCATTTTTAAGAGACTTCTATTTTTAAAAGCTTCCAACAGCAGTGAACTTTCTGAAGATACGGTATACATTAAGAAGTGTCAGTAATACTCATCTAATATACACACATTTTGCATGGATTTAAACTCATCATCTGGGGAAATATTACAACTTGTAGGCATGAAAACTACTGTAGAGTGTTGCTGGAATAACTACTGAATGCATCTGTTAGTACTAATTATGTACTCCTGATAAACTATATATTCTTTGTTTAAACAAACTTTTTTAACCCCATCACCATATTCCTCATTTTGCAGGTGAATGGTAGTGCAGAATGCATAAAGGTCAGATTCTTCATGGTATTACAGGCATTTTAAATGCATGTAGATGCCCTTAGACTAGATGCATGTCTCTATTTTTTAAGTAAAACCTCAAAAAACTGTCAAAGGCAAAAACAACATCTGGACATGATGATAATATAGTGAAGTCCTGGTTTAGAAGTTGTAATCATTAATTTGTTCCCTCTCAAGTCTTCTGCTCAGCTACATTTGAAATGAAAATTGATGGTTCTTTTTCCAAGCTGAGTCTCTTCCTTTTTCTTGTTTTTCTTTCCAATGTGTGTTATTTACACCAGTGAGTAAGTGTATAGTTTGACGTTCTGTGAAAAAAAAAATATAACGAACTATAGCCTGTACTTGGAAAAAGAGAATATCACTAAGATCAGCACTTTGAGCTGTGTGTAATCAGGTCAGTTTTGCTTTCCATAGCAAATTTCATCATGGGCTCAATCTGTCTGGAGATCCAGTTTTCTCTCTGAAAAGCTGATCCAAGATAACAGTCTTACAATGAATTTGTCTGCATAACGGGACATGTATTTTCTTATTCTTCTGAAAATTTGGCATCCTGCTGTCTGAAATGCCTGCACTGGTGTCCAAAGTGTTCCTCTCCTGATCGTTCATGTGAGGGTGTCTCCATTCAGGGCACTTTGCAAGCAAAACAGGAACTGCCACATTAACTGGAGCCCATGGCGTGCTTAATTGTGCATTTCTGTCTCTGCTGAAAGTCAGTACTGAGTGCCTTAAGGGAAGATGTGAGGAGCACTGCAGTGTTCCTGCAGTCCCTTTTCCTGCCACCAAGACTTCACTCCAGCCGCGAGCAGACATTGATGTTCAGTACTAAATTACAAGTTTGTTGGTGCTTCCAAAAATAATTCCATTAATTTGGGAAGCTGTGGATATTCCTGCTTAGTGTTTGACTCACTAACTTTGCTAATACAATATTGTTTTAAGGGAGTTCCGTGGGCTTGTTTATTATGAGGGTAACGAAGCAGAAAATTAAAATAATATTCCTCATACCATACAAAAAATGAGTTACAGAAACAAGCTTAGCATAGAATATGTCACATTCTGAAGAAACAAGTCTGAATAGCCACAAATTAAAATGCACATCATTGGGTGAGGACAGATGCAGCACAAAGCACTCTGTTTTATTTGCTTTTTTTTTAAAAAAAAAAAAAAAGGTTAGGGCTGTGTCTTGACCTTAAACTAATGGATTATTTTCTCATTCAGTATATTTCCCATTTTCAGGTTAATGGGTGGAAAGGAAAATTCTGAATAAACATTCACTTTGCAGACAGTTGGTTTTCTTTGCTTCAGACTTGAAAACTGGTGCCCTCTCCCTGAAGGAATGAAATGGTAAATAATAGTATTCTCTGATTTAGGTAGTACACTCTTTGCCTCTCAAGCTCTTGTATGTTCTAGAATATATACTCGAAATCCCTTCCTGGGTTTCCCTATGGCCTCCTGCCCTGGTCTGTAGAATCAGAAGTGATAGTAAATGCTAGGGCAGTCTTTCACTGGAAAGAGCATGTATCCCAGTGCTGAAAATACAAGGCAGAACAAAGGGATCTGAGAGTAATTTTTTACATTTATGTGACCAGTTCTTTTTATAGGTGATTACCATCAACTGTTTGATAAACCTTATCCTTAAAGTCACTTGTAGTGGTGACAAGTTGAGTACACGTGAACCAACCTGCTGTGAAGAACTAGACAGTGGAAATAAACTTCCGAGGCCTGTTTTAAATAACAGCTCTCCTAAGAACTGTGATTATCCTTTTTGCTTTCAAGCAAATGATCTCTAGTGTTCAGTTGACTCCATGCTCCCAGCAGATTGCATAATTCTGGTGTGATTTCCTATAGCACAATCCAGGACATGGGGAATCCTTCCCCAGTGAGAGCCAAACTGTTCACAATGAACATCTTGCAGTATTGATTTCTCTTTACTACTTCCCAACAACTCTTTGAAAAAGAACACTTCTGTGTGCTGAGATGATTCTTTGGTCTTCTGGATCCAGTTCACCTACTTTTAAAGTAGATCAGAAGCAGGGAGGGAAACGAACAGAGAAAATGTGTTGTCTTTTTCTCAGCTGTTTCATCATTTGCTTTTCCCTCAGAGGACAGCCAGTATTTTTGTAAAAAATGGATTAGGTGAAAAATGGTTCATAATGCTTTATTATGTGTTTGTTGTGGTTTAGGAAACTGATGCTAGAAGCTTGCCTGCCTGCACAAAAGCATATTTCAAGAAGATAATTTCAAAACAGCTGAATTCAGTTCAAATACCTTGTGTGGGAGTTTATTGGTAGTATTTTTGTTACTGTAGCTTCTCCTTGCGTCTTACTTGGCTTTTGTATTTGCTTCCTTTTCTGTTGTAAATGTGAGGCTTTGTTGCTGTTCTTTCAGCCTCCTGGCATGCTTGCTCTCCAGTCATTGTTGAGCTGACCTATTACCATATTTGTAACCAAGCTGTCTTTTCAGCTCTTCCATTTTGCAGGATAACTCTGTGATGCTTTTTGCATATTTTAATTGTGAAAAGTGTTAAGCTTGATTTACTATTGAAAAACCATCACTTTATACACATCTGTCCTTAGTTTCCCTCAACCTTCAGAACCTGTTGGCTAGTTTCAGTCCCATTTGGGTAGGGAGGAAAGGAAGGTATCCCAAGGAATGGGGTTCTTATGGATTTGATAAAAAATAAATAACCAAGTAAAAAGGAGAGAAGGTGTAACAGCATTTGAGCTGAAGCATCCCTAGCTGAAGCCTTCTTATACCCCGAGTGGTCCATGCCACAAAAAGGTGTTACCCAGTACCCCATTCATGCTTTTCCCCTGAGGTTGGGCCCTCTCAACAGAAGCCTTTAACCCCCTCTGGTTACAGCCCTAACTCAACTATAGGATGGTCACCTGGATTTTCTTTCTTCAAGCCACGTGTCAATCAGCAGAACACCACAACACTGATTCATCACCAGTGAGGTTATAACCAGTGGCCACTGGTCTGACCAGCGGGTAGAATCTGAGGTGCAGTAAACAGAGCTTCCTTTTTCCAGGCTCTCCTGTAATGTTTTATGAGCGTAAGGCTGTGTGGTGTGTGGCCCTGCTGTAGGAAGTGCACACGTGAACTTGCATCTTAGAAACCAAAGGCAGTCAGGCACATGCTCGAGCTCCCTAGGAAGTCAAATTCTGTTTGTTTCCCTGAACTTCTTGCTCTAAGTATACAGTTACCAGAAAACATTTCAAAATGTGACCAGCTTGGATCAGGAGAGATGCCATGCTTTTGTGGTGACTGAAGCCTTGGCAGAGAGGACAGGAACAATAGGACAGTTCTTTTTGGGAATTATTTATTTTGTGCTCACAAGTGGACCACGCTGTGCTGGTGTTGTGTAAGGCAATCCTCAGGAAATCAGGTGGGAGTACAAACTTTCCTTTTGCCATATAAACAGAGTGTGTTGCATAACTGAACTTGTCTTTCTGCTGTTAGGGATGTTTTTTTCCATTTCATTTATTGTGTCTATATTGTCACACATATCAGCCCACCCTGCACTAGCTGTTTTTTCCAGGACCTGTCCCTCCTGGGCATCCATCCCTTCGCTCCATTACATGCTGTTACTCTCCACAGGATGTCCCGGCGTTGCAACGAGCCCCAGCCACAGCAGCACCAAACTCAGCTACCCGTCAGGCCCCAGCTGGCTGCTGCTCCCTGTGTTGCTAATCTCACCTCTCCCAGGGGCTGAATTGCCCAATCTTTCCCAAGTATTTGGCACTGGATTCTTTTCAGATGCCTTTGCTGGGACAGTGTGATAAGTAATGGACAGGCTGTCAGGAGCAGGCTTTGCCAGATGACACACAGTGGGGCTCTGCTGACCCAAAAACTTGACTTCAGGAGCTGTGAGCCCCACCTTCCCCTGAAAGGGCTTCCTTTTTGAAAAGAGGTCATGGTTTTTGTGTGTGTGTTAGCTTTTAGTATGTCTCTGTTGGGCAGCTCACCTACCTTCATTCACACACTGAGCACACAGTCAATCTAGAGCCATGGTCAGTGTCACACAATCGACTGAGGTAGCAGCCATGCCATTTTGGATGCCATACTCTGGCCATTTTCCAGCATGTATCTTTGCTGTGGGAGATTCCTTATCACACAGGAATCACCTGCCAAGAGGAATGCCCTGGCATACAAGAGAAACTTAAGATCAGCAGTGATTTGCTTATCTGTTCCAGGTTTTGTATCTGTCAGTTGCAAGCAGTTGTCACCAGTGCATTTCATGTCCTTTCTTCAATGCACCTCAGCTTAGCTAGAGGATAGACAGCATTTCTGATTTTAGGTTTGCATAGCAAATACACTTTAGTGCCAGTCTTCACTTAATAGTTTTGCTTGATCTTTTTCTCACTAGCTCCCAAGTGAACTGAGGAGAAAAAAAAACATTCATTGATGCTTAAATTCATTATGGACAGAATATTTATCCTCAGATTTTGAAAGTTTTTATTACATGAGCTCTTTCACGTCACAAAAAAAAAATGCATCCACACATACGCATTCTCACATACAAACTCCTAACTTCCCAACATGTTTATATTTTCAGTTCCAATTTGTAACACTTCATCTGTTCCTGAGCAGTGCACGTTCTTTATTTATGTTCAAGATCCAAGCAAACAAAATTCCTTCAAACATCTTTCTGAATCAGAGAAGAAATGACAGTGAAAAAAAGCAAAACAATTAAATTCTCCCCCATTTATATGAAAATTTTACTGAGGCTTGTTTTGTTACATAGTGTTATAGTGAAAACAGATGATATTTGAAACTTGGCTTTGAAGCAGGCCTCCCTTCAGCCTCCACAGGCAACCAGACATTCCCCTTCTGCACATCACTTCCAACAGCTCTTTCGTGCAAAACATTTCCCTGTTTATCCTCCAGACAAATTACAATTGCTGGTCTTAAGTCATTTGTGTACTAAGAAAAATGATGTGTTGTCAACCCCAGACCCCACTCCTCTTTCTTTCGTAAGTAACGAAATGAAAAGAGGAGGGAATTAATTCACTGCACTTCTTTCTTTTCTTTTGAGATGTTAGGGTGGCTGCAGTGGGATCAGCTGCTCGGTGGACAGCGCAGTGAGCAGCAAATACAATCAGCCTGTGTACCTTGCCTGATGCCCAGGCTCAGGGATCAGAGCTTCAGCAGCACTGCCGACACCAGAAGAGCAAATCCTGCGTTTGCCTCCCCTAATCTGTGTTCTTTGTAAAATGACTGTGAACTGTTTAGCAAAATGTTTAGCTTGTTTTGATAGCTGGACTAAATTGTAAACAAATGGTAACCACATGTTATTCATGCCAGAATAACTTTGCTTTGTTTGGTTTTATGACAGCATTTACACAGTACTTTTTGCAACCTTAGTGACCTACATGAGGTTTTTGTCTACAAGGACTACTCTTTTCCTTGAAAAACAAAGAATTAACAAAATAGATTGTGGCAGGTTTGGTTTTTAACTATAGCAGCTGGTAAGTTGATGGAAACCACCCCCCATAAACTTCTTTGGTGTTTACACAGATCAAAAAATCTCTTCCTGCTGTCCCAAGAACCTTTAACAATACTCAGTTGAAGTTCATTAAGTCAGGGAGTGATGGCAATACATATTACTATTCTCCATAATTCCTACTGTCACAAATGGAAGAATAAATAGAAGAAGCCATTTTCTGGCTTCTCCTCACCTTGCTCTGAAATGTTTTTTCCTTTGGTTTATAGTGGTTTTTTTACTCAAGATTTGGGAAGAAGGGGGTACATTGTGATGAAACCTTCTGTAAAATCACTGACACCATCAAACTCTAGTTACAGCTTTGGTCTACTTGCCTTAAGGCACAAGCCAAGATCAGATAGCTCCTAGATCAGGAAAGAAGAAATGGGGAAGGCAAAACCACATAAAAGCTTTTCTCCTCCATTCAAGAGTCCCAGAAGAAATCACAGATATGTTAGGTCAGCCTTACAAAAATTGTTCTTTAACAAAACCCAAGTAAAAAGCAAAAAACAAGACCCAAAGCACTAGGGTGTTCAATATCTGAATTATTTCATGGTAATGTTGGGAAAGCAGTAGCAGAATAATTTTGTGGTTTGATTGTTGTTTTCAAGACAAGACAGCTTTGTAAAGTCGCATGAGAGGGAACAGAAGCCTCTTAGTTAGAATTTGTAAATAGAAAACATCCTTGGGCTGCTGTCCCTTTCCTTTTTTCCTGGATCATTATTCTCAAGAAGCCACCTGTAATTCTCTTTGTAAATGGTTTGTGCTGTGTGTGAAACAAGGAAGGAAGAAACGGGAAAAATCAAGACAACAACAACAAAAATCACAAAAATTTTGTTGAACAAGACACAGGAAAGTAAGTATTTTTGAAAATGTTTGATTTTCGAGGAGGGGCATCTCCAGTTTTTGGTTCTCTAGTGTGTGAGGAGGGGGAAGTTACAGCTGCTTTAACCACTATCATCTCCATTTTACTCTCGAGATGACATACTTACAAATTGAATGCAAGTTGACTGCAAATAGGAGAAACACCAGTGCTACTATTTCTCAGTGTTTCTCTATGGGTTTTGTGTCTTATATGTAGAAGTTTTTTCAGTAAAAGATAAAGAATACATCATGAGCAAATGCTTTCTTTTCCCTGTAGTTAAATGAGTCACTGAGATTAAACAAAGGCTGAGGTTCAGGGGTCTGACTTAAGAGTCTCTTTCACTTCTACTACCCCTAGTGTTTTGTCTTACAGGCTGTCACGTTTTTCATTCCTTCTAAACCCTTTCTGCATGACATTAATTTGCATAAACAGTCCCATGGCAATAGCAGGAATAATATTTAGCTCTCTAAACCAGAGCGTTTATCCATACTTCCCAAAAGTATGTCAGCTGTGAGTGCAACAGGTCAAGATGCCACTTGAAATTCCTGCCAGCTCTTACACTGTGGTGGTGAATCTGAGCTGGTTGCAGCAGCTTGAGTCAATTTTTGGTTCATTTTTCTTTCACAGGAATGACTGGAGCTCCTGGAGAGGAAAGACTGACCTGCTCCTTTTGCTTCCTCCAGCTCCTTCTTGATGCCTCGACTTGCCTAGTGCCCTCTTTCTATGCTTGTCCTCATCACCTGCATCCATTTCCTGCAAAAGATCAGAAAAGTATTTATAAAAAAATTCTGACCCACTTAGAGCAGATTTTTAGACCTGCCATGTTCCAACCATTGGGATAAAATATTCCAGACCAGGTGCCCTGCTTGGGATGATTCGTTTCTGAAATTTCTGATTCAAGATTCTTTCTTGAGGAAGCTAGGGAAAAAAATTCATTTTTTTTCCCTGTATTTTTTGAAGAATACTAATTTTTAAAAGTTTCAGTGTTCTCACATTTAGATCAGAGGGAAGGCCTTTGCCAGGCAGCACCAAGGGCAGGTTCTCTTCCCCAGAGGGAGGGCAAGACAGGAACTGAGGCTGGTGGCAAGGCAAGAGCCGAGCTGGTCAGCACCAGCACAGTCCCACAGACCGTGCAGGAGGAGAGCAGGCAGGGTCCAGGCACTGGGCCCAAGTTGAGCCAAAAGTCCAGGTCACAGGCAAATCCACAGTGGCATTGAGTTGACTTTGCAATTCACATTCCAGTCCAGAGGACACCGTGTCATTGCAAGTTGCAGTGATCACCAAGCATGTTTGTCATGTGGAGGGAGCCAAGCTAGAAAATCAGACCAGAGGGTTTCTTAAAGAATTTCAAGACTGGTGATTGGCCTCCTCAGTTGTCTCTCTCCTCCCAGAGAGGTCCAGCCCCATCAGAACTTTACAAGCTTCAGTAAAATCTTTGTAAGCCCCACTTTTCTCTTTGTGCAGTGAGGACAGTGCCCCTGGTAGCCCCCAGCCTGGCACCACAGCAGCAGGAGTGAGAGGGACACAGGACCTGTGCAGCAGCCCACAGCAGGGGTTTCCCTGTCCAGTTCTGCTACAACATTTTCTGCTGAGCTCCCCTCAGCCTAAAAGCATCAAAATACCATGTACAAGAATCAAGGAAGTAAGGGCTGCCCTGCACCACCTCTCAGGAAAGATAACAAAATTGGAGGTTCCCTATGGGAATACAGAGCATAACTGCAAAATCAAAACACAAATGGCACTGCAATTGCAGAGGAATCTCAGATTATACTGTTGCACAGGTAGCTTTAAAACTGACAATTTACAGCTGTCATGTTTAGGGGAAAAAACGCATAATGGTCTCAAAGCCTGGTTTTGGCTTGAAACTGTAATACGTATATGCAGCAGAGACTGAGAGAAAAGGGTTGACTCACTCTTCTTGTGTGAGGAGGGATAGTGTGGAAAAGATACCAAATAACACCTAATAAAAAATAGGCAGTGATGCATATAAACTAGATGTTGGGAAGAGGTCTGGTAAAACTTTATTTTCTGGCACTAGTAGTACACCCCGAAAGGCTGTCTGAATATTGGAGGGGTTTCTTGACAGAAAACTGAAAACTCCAATTGTAATAAAAGGAATTATTTTTCTGACAGAGCAGTAAAAAGGTGCAACATCTGATGCCCTGATAAATATACCCAGTTACCACAGGCACCTACAATGCATCCTCTAAACGCATTTTTCTGGCTGGTGAAGTGGAAAAATGGGCAAATTTAGGATTAAAGAAAATTCTATTCCACTTTGAATGTCTGGAGAGTGCCTGAACAGTATAAATTGTGTATCTTGGCTATCTTCAAATATATAGGCAGGCACTTGAGGCAACGTGTTAGAACTGCATTTCCTCAGAGGCAAAACTCAGTTGCAGCTGTCAGTAAACTTGTATTTTTCCATCTGACATGGTTAGTAACTTGGATTCCTGATGAGGAAAAAAGATAGTAGCAAATAATTAAACACAGAAGTGGTGACATACGCCCCATATGGTAGCAAATTTTCTCTAATTGGTTAGGTAGAACCATGGAGATACAAAATTTTAGTGTTTCCCTTATAACAAAGCACACAAACAAACAAACAAGAGGTCTACCAAAATGACTGACAGCATGACTGCATCATTTGTCTGAGCACTATGGGGGCAGTAGCTTGAATTCCACAACTGCAAAGATGTTCATCTATGTTTGTGCAGCTATTTTGTGTTCAGTGAGTTTCAAAGATTTGATGGAAACATTTAATGGAAAGCTCTGGGAAAAAAAACCAAACCCTTTTTAACCAGTTTTCTGGGTTTGAAAGGCTTAAAGCTACTTGCAAGGAGGTGTAATTGATATGTATGAAACTTTAAAACAATTGTTTTTGTCACATTCCCTTTAGAAAATCTTTATGGTCAGTCAGAAATATTTGTGTAAAGCTGCTAATATCACTTTAATGAAGATATGATATATTTTATTCTCTTTATGCTATACTGTGAGTTGGTTTGGCTTTCTTTTTCATCCCAATCCTGTCTTAAATTCAAAAATAGGAGTAGAGAGACTCATATTTGTTCTACATATGTAGCTTTTTAGAATAATTCACACTTAATCCAGAAGCATTTTATTACCAAAGAGGAACCGAATGATCGAGAGAGCCCATACTTTGTCTCATATTTAAAACACGCAGATAGGAAATATCATCAAGTCATAGAATCACAGAATGGTTTGGGTTGCAAGGAATTGCAAGGAACCTTGAAGATCTCCCAGTTCCATTGCCCCTGCCATGGGCAGGGATACCTTTCACTAGACCAGGTTGCTGAGAGCCCCATTCAACCTGGCCTTGAAAACTGCCAGAGATGGAAGTGCTGCATGATTCATATTATGTGATTTTTCCCTTTTTTAAAAGCTGTGAGTCTTTCTAGTCTTTATTAACACCATCAGCCTAAGATCTGCAACATCTGCTCATTAACTTCCCCAGCACCCTTGCAGTAAAAAAAAAGGCTTGTACTTGCAAAAGGATGGTTTGGGTTGCACACCGGAAGGCATTTCTGATTGACAAAATTCTACTGATTATTGCATTCATTCCTTTTCTCATCTATGTAGAAGATGATTTGCCACATGGGAGAGAAAGACTCGAGGAAAAAGTGGATCTGTGTGTGTTGCAGGTGTGAATTTTTCATTCTTTCCATCACTTGCTCTGGTCATGTACCCATCATGGCAACACTGAAGGAGAGAGAGCAACCTAGACCAGCATGATAAAAGATCTTTGAGGTCCTCAGAAAGTGTGAGCTCCAGCTGACCAATCCTTTGTCCTACACCAGCACATGTGGACGTGTGGCCAAAGGATGACTGCTCCAAAAATGTTCTTGGTATCACCTGTTTTAAAATAGCAAGTATAATAATGCCTAAGCTGTTGCAAAAGTGCAGGCATGCTGCCTAAATAGAAATTATCGTGTCTGGCTGTTTCAATATAGTTAGGTAAGTATATGGCAAAATATGAAATTCTAGATATCATGAGAGGCAGGGGCCTTTCTGCTGTCAGATCAATGTGAGGAACTTTAAAAAGATTTAATATTAAATTTTCATTTTTGTTTTCCTTAGATGTCCTAACTGGGCAGCATTCAGTTCCAAAAGTGTCTGGTTTTGGTACAAATGACTCATAAATAAAAACTTACTGTAGAAGCTTTAAAGCTGGCATGTAGTTTTCCACAAAGCAAAATCATAAGGAACTTACTCTCAAAGCAGTGCTACAAATACTAGAGTAAATACACATAGTGACTGGGGGAGTGGGATGGAAGACAGACAACCACTTCAGTGCAGAAAACTGAATTCAAAAGGTGGGGGGAGTTTTTTTTCTTCCTCACTCCTATGTTGCTTCTTTTAGAGGGCAGTCCAAAAGTATTCAAAAATTCACATTCAATCCAAACTAATTCAAATTTGAAATACTTGCTTTGTGAAAAAAATTCCTTTGTTACTGTTTGAATCAGAGCTACAAATGCTGGATCAAGGACATGTGTGCTGAAGGTGCCAGCAGAAATGTGGCAGACAAGTCAGTAAGAAAACTTTAGTGATAGAGAATCTGATTTTGCTGCTTTATGATAATAACTGGAGACTGGAAACAAGCCTTTGAATAATTTCAGATTTTCCACATTTCAGACTTTTCCAGCCAGTTTATGGCTCCTGTGCTTCTTTAGCTTTCTACTAAAAATAACAATAATTACCCCCCACTGATTTTAATCCACCAAAGGCAGGAGAAGTTGGAGTCCTCCTGCAGGCAGGCTGCAGGGAGTTGCCACATTTTGGGCTGCCATTTGGTCTAACTTGCAGACAACAGAGCTGTACCTGAGATTTATGGAGCAGTTGTGCTACTTTACCAAGCTAAGCGTTGTCAGGAAGACACTGGAAACAGCAACAAGGAACAAGAATGGGAGCTGAGAGGAGAATTAATGCCAAGTCTTGCACTGTAACAGCCTCCCATGCCCAGACTGCCATAGTGATGAACTGAAGTGAGGATGAAGGCAGCAGTGAGGAAGACTGGCTTTTTTTGCATGAGTGGCTCCTCTTTGGGATTTTGTCCTTCCTGTGCTCAGCTTTCACAAGTGGCATGAACCTTTCTGACATCTGGGAGCCCACAGGTGTCTGTCCCAGACACACTTTTATGACAGCCCACTGGAGACAGCCCCACATATCCATCCATCCATCCATCCATCCATCCATCCATCCATCCATCCATCCATCCATCCATCCATCCATCCATCCATCCATCCATCCATCCATCCATCCATCCATCTCACAGCAGGCTGCTCTCTCTGCTCTGCTTCTCATTAGCTGCTGCTGCCACTGGCCACTCAAGTTTTCTGCTTCTTCAAAACCGCAGCTGAACCCTTGTTTTGGTGAGCTAAGATAAAGTCAATGTAGCGTGGTTCCATCCTTCCTGCCACTGTTAGTCTGGCCAGCCATGGAAACACCTGTCCTCCTTCATGTGTCAGCAAGCCTGTGGAAAATAACCCCACTGACCTCTAACTTCAAAGAGACTCAGGGAGCAAATTTCTCTTTCCAGTTAAATGGAGTGAATCACTCAAATTCTCATTTCTCAGCTTTTGTGTTTACTGATCTGTCAGCATATTAACATTTCAGAAATACACTCTGTAGACTTTCACCCTTTTTTTAAAAGAAATTACATAAACAGTGCAAAATAAAGCATGTTTTCTGTATAACAGAATATAAAAATAAAACCTGTTTTCTCCAGGTAAAGCATTACTCACCTATGAAAAACATGTCTTATTTCTATAAGTTTCCTTCAGGGAATTTGCAGTAGTCAGTTAGGCAGTAAGGACAAAAGAATGTGCTCCCTAAACTGCATGCTGTGGATCAAACTCAGTGAAATACTTAGCTGACTGCAGAAAAAAATTTTCCAAGTCAGTAATAATTTAAAAAATTAAAGCAATGAATTATTGCCAACCTGCAGATTTTGTCAGGAGCCTGGACTATCAGTGGTTCTGAGGATTGCTGTGGATGACTAGTGGTTCACAAACTCTCCTTGAGAATCACTTTTCCAAATCATAACTGAAATTATGACAACTTTTAAGTCCAATTTGATTTCTATATAGCAGGCAGAAATGCGATATCACTGTGCCATTATTCACATGTTGTTGGTTGATTTGGTTTTGTTGGGGTTTTTTTGTCTCTAAGGACAACTGAAATTCTGTGTTTTTCTCTGGTGAGTGAGAGCAGTGTCTGCAGCTAAGACTAGGTATGGATTTACTTGGATATGGAAGTATTGATGGGCTTGACTTTCCTTTGAAACCTGAAGAATGCTAAGTCAGCATTGTGACAGCTGTGCCTCTGCTCACGTTTTGAACAAACTTTGTTTTGGATTCCTGGCCTTGAATGATTCTTAGCTTTATATTTATTTTGCACTTTGAAGTTCGTGTTACAAGATAGGTGTTCCTGCCTCTTTTTTCTCCATTTTGTTATAAATAAACAAATCTCAGCATCATACAAAGTTCACAGAGTTTATAGTTCGATTTTCCTCATTTGATTGGCTTGTCTCCAGAAAAATTCTTGAGTTTAGGTGTATTCACTCAGAATTATTGGACTTTTCTGCCCAGATTGATGCCATTTGTTCCTCAAAAAGCCCAAAGTGATCCCTGTAAGAACATCTTTCCTCTTTCATCTCATGAGGTGGAGCCTTGTGTTATCACACCAAAAAAAACTCCCTCATTCCCAGGGAAGACTTTCCTTGGCTTTACAAATAGGTCTTATGCAGTACTTTTCTATTCTAGGGTAATTAAATGCTGATTGTGGCTGATGGTGCAGATCTTCCTAAGAAAAGTTTGTCACCTGCGTTATTTTGCTTCTTTGTGACAAGAACAGAAGGTTTGGCACTGAATGCCATTGGATTACGTGCAACATAACAACCAGAGAGAATTTTTTCACCACTACTTTCACCCTTGTGCAACAAGACTGCAAGGTCTGTTTTCTGAAGGAGGGCATTAGGTACTCTGTTCACAGGGGATACCTGTGCCTCATGACTGTTCTGAGACTGCAAGAGAGCTTAAGTGTATGCCAAAGGAGAGAGACAGCTCCACTCTTCAGGATGCCCCCTAAAAAAAGGCAAAATATTCAAATCCCACCTGCTTAGAAGCTTTCCCGGGCTTCTTCCACAAGGATATTGAAGACTTACTGCCCCAAATAGCTTCAGAACTTAGCAGTTCTCATCCTGGCATGTAAATGAATTTTCCCAATCTACTATAATCACAGTGTAAGTCTGTGGAGTTTGGGTATGCCATCAAAGCTGATATACACTGGATTTTGGCTATCTCTTCTCTGGTTTTCTATTTGTTTCTGGTTTTCTATAAATATATAATATTTCTATATTCTATATAAATATAATTTATATATTATATTTTTATATAATATATAAATTATACCTCCATCCAGTATAATTTTAAATACAGGACTGATTAGGAAAAAAAACTTAAAAAAAAAAAAAAAGGGAGAAAACAACCATCTGAAGATCTCAGTTCATGAAACCAGGACAAGGTTCTACTAATTAGATAACATCTGATGGAGCAGTATCAGTCACTAAAAAGGATAACTTTGAAATTTTCCATCCAGGAGTCCTTACTGTTGAATCTGGATACATGGTCCAGCCCATATTTAGATAGTTCTGATAGGTACCTATGAGGTAAGATATGGTTTTTGACAGCCAAGTCAAATAAGGAGTCACATATGCAGGCTGGACTGACAAAGAGAGCTGTCCCAGACTTCTCCATCTGCAGCCTTATGACTGCTAAACCCTTGGCCTGCCAGCTCTGCTGGGCATTTCCACACTGTCACCATGAGGGTATCAGCAAGCTCTTTAGGGAGGCCTGTAGTTTTTGGCAGAGTGTAAATGAGCACAAAACCTTTTTGGCTTTGGTTCTGGGTCTTCTTGCACATGAATGCTTGTTGCTGGTCTTGCTGTACATGGAGCACCATTTCTGGATAAGAGGTTGGAAACAATGATAAATTAAGTGCCAGTTGTAAGTTGCTAATTAACCCAGTGTGTCAGGGTGAATAGCCCAGGGACATGGTGCCAGCCAAGCTGATCTCTGTGATACCTTTACTGTTACATCATTGTATAGCACAGGTAGTTTATTCTTTCCAGGAGAAGCTCATGTTTATTTGTGTTTCACCACCATGTACAGAACTCATGGCCAGTCATTGAAACACATGTAGGGGCAATGATAAGCCCATATAAATTTGTACAACTGGAGCCAAATTTTCATTAGTGCATTCAACTGCTTGACAGGTGATGACAGAAAACAGAAATTACACAGCCCAGCCCCAGCAGTACCAAGTGTGCACTGAGTACTCCAGTACTCAGTAGATAAGTGTTGGTAACCACTGATTACCTGCCTCACAAGTTGCTGTCAACCAAAAATAGTAAGCAGTAGGGTTTTTTCTGCAAATGTCCCTCGAAGGCATTGAGCAGATGAGCATGACAGGAACAGAATGTGATTTAAATTCAAGCAGCATGGAAAGATTCCACAAGATTTTGATGTTGTTGAATGAGTCCTCTTGTAAGCAGCCTTCTTAACACGGTAGATGCCATGAAACATGGTTAGAAGATTTTGTTTTCCTCCTTAGGCCAAATTTCCTCCCCATGACCCTCAATGTCGACTTCTTCCCCTCCAATGAACATGAAAAGGGCAACTGCTCAGTCTGGTTCTCCATCTCTCATAATTGCACCATTATCACTCATAAGGAACCCATTAATGTGGAAGAGGTTTTGAAACCGAAGCCTCTCTTTTCAGAACCCTGATCTAGGAATGCTTTAAGGGTATGTGCCAGCTCAAGAATCAGATTCATTTTGGTTCTGGGAATCAAACCACAGCCTCTGAAAAACAATGGAATTCAGGAATTCATGGTTTGTTCCAGAAAGTTAAGCAACAACCTCAGTTTTTTGCTAAAAGAAGGCTAATAAGGCTTGATGTAACATCTGAGGAACTAATTCAGAACTAATAATAATACTTATTTTTTGAACAATTTAGCCTTAACACAAACAGTTTCTCACTTCATAATTTTCTCTCCTAGGGCCTTCTTTTGGAATATCCTACAGACAGATGTCCTACTTAGCAGGAGACCCCTCATATACATCCAATTTCCAGGTACCTTTAAGTATTTACTGGTTGAGAACATTTCACCCAAAGAATCCTCTCTTTCTGTGTGGTATGCCAGATGTCAGCTGCACTATGATCTCCAGAAAGACACACTGTCTTGAGGGTGCCTGGGCAGTAGGATGATGGGCTTAGCCATTCCTGCCCTATTTGAAACAGCACTGTCCCTGTGTAGAAGTAGATGTAAAGAAATAATGAGCTGTGTACAAAGCAGCGTGTTATGGGCAGAGTTGAAAGGCAAAGGAGAACCAGTTTTTACTGCACCAGCAGAAGTATTACCATGAACAATATGTAGAATCAAAAGCAGCAGCAAACAGGACATGATCTCAAGGGAATAGACACTTCCATTTATATTTCAAGTTTAAGAGGATCCATTATAAAAACTGTTGCTCCCATCACTGTAAATACAGATAGAAGAAGTTGCCAGCTACTTTGGCTTTTAAAAGCAGCCAGGAAGTACCAGAAGCCCAAATCATTCCAGTTTTTTCTAAGTCTTACATTGCAGCCCTGATAAGCACTCACAGATAAGAGGGTGGGGAAAAAGATGACACCAGCTGGAATTCTTTAAAAATAAGCAGGTATAAAAACAAAGTAAAAAAAACAGTGAGGAAAAAGGTGACAAAAATGACTCGGTTTCTGAAAGGAACTTGCACTAGAATTCATGTCCTGTTTGCAATATCTGCTGTGAACTGCAGCCTCTATAGCTTCCTGCCTGTACCCTGCACAAAGAGTATCTGGTGTAGCTGTAGGCAGCCCAAACAAAGCCAGCTCTGTGTGCCTCTTCACACACAGCACTGCAAAGCAGAACAGCAGCAGTAAATGAAGTTGTTTTAGGAACAATTTTGTGATTATACTTTAATTACTGGTGAATCAGCTGGCCTTTGTCCAAATCTGTGCAAATCTAAGATCAGTAAGGTGGTTAAAAAAATATTTTACAATCCTAGGAAGTTAAAGGCACTGAAGTGGCCATAAATAAGTGTTAAAGAGTAAAACTAGATGTTGAAAAACAGACTCCCCAGATATGTTGGATAAGAGCCTATAAAAGCCTTCAAAAGAATTTTCTTCAAAACACTATGAAAATTAACAGGAAACACTCTATAGGAGATTTCATAATCATTATAAAGATGTTTGGCACTTTCTGAATAATGTGTTCTTTTGTTTAAAGAAAATGATACTGAAAATTCACAACAACCCAAAAAGAAATGATAAGGGCAGCAACAAACAGACGCTAAGGAGTGGGTTCAGATTAGCAATATTTTCTGTTAAACAGTGGTTTAGCAGTAGACCAACAGAACTGTCTCCTGTGTGGAGTATTTCATAGATGAGCATTAATTCCATAGGCTTCGCTGGGTGAAGTATCACTGCACATTTGATTGATCCTAATGCAGGCCAGTATAAACACTGGTAAGAAAATCCATCTTCACCCTTTTCTGCTGGAATCTCTGTCCTACTGATCATCAACAGATGTTTTAAGACTTCATTACATATTATTTGGTGGGTGATCATCTCGCTTGAGGCTCTTCCAGTTGCATCAGCATAGTCCTCTTCCCTTTATGTCTCCCCAGACTGGTACTGGTCCACTGCACTCACCAGAGGTTTATAGGTCTGCATCTGTTGTATTTCCAATTTCACTGGTTTTCTTTTTTTTTCTTTTTTTCCTTTTTTTTTTAATTTCAGTGATGAGCACAGGGCTCCTCACTTCGGTTTCAGTCTTCCCATGTTTCTTTGAGATGCATTTCAGCCATCACGTAGCTGCTGGGAATGGAGAACCCATCTCAATGAAGAAAACCCTCCTTGCACTCACAGTGGCACCCTGTTCAGAGTCTTCTACATGACACTGGGGACAAAAGCAGATATCCACAACCATCTTGTGTAGCTCACTCCTCAGTGTTTCATTACAGAGACTCTATTCCTCTTCTAGTCTGTGATTGTGCTGGCAAAAAAATCTCCCCTGTGTTCCCTCTGGGACTGCCAAACAATCTGGTGTCTTCCCACCAGAAGCTATGTGGGGACCTTTACAAGCAAGAAAAACCTCCTGTTATTTCAAATTCTACACTGAAAATCCACAGAAAGGGGAACTCCTCCTGCTGCAGTCTGTGGGCAGGAACCTCTTCTCCAGGCCCTGGGACTGTGGTTTCAATATAACTTGACTCCCAAGAAACATATCAAGGTATTGATCCTTCGTGTCCAGAAAATGGTGGAAAAGCGCTTCCTGATTCCTCTGTGTAATTTGGTGTCATTTAATCTAATTCTTTACGGGGTAATAAAGGGGTCTCTCTGTGGTTTTTATTTCCACTGAGGCCAGGGATAAGTGTCATGTTCATTTCCACAGACTTTGAGGCAAAATGCTACCTTTTCCTTCCCCTCTTTTCTTATACAGAGACTCCTCTCTCTCTTACCCATTCTCTCAGCTTCCAATCTTTTGCCCTGTTTCTGAGTCCGTGTGCCTTGAGGGTAACTGACAAAACTGCCCTGGACACACAGGAACTGCTGCTTCTGCAACACGGTTGCACAATCCAGATGAAGACCCATCTCCAGCTCCCCTTGAAGAAAAAGACATCACTAATTCTCATTTTGCCTTGCTGTCTAGCTGCTACTGTGATTTATGGGATGGTTTCAATAAGCCATCCACGGTGTTGCTAGGATTTGGGTTTTTGAGACTTCTGGTTTTTCCTAAACCTCTTTTCCAAAAGGCAGAGGCAGAGTTTCTGCTCTTCCTAGAAATCCATGAGAGACTTATCTGTCCCCAGTCCCGAGCTGAACTCCTGATGCCCAGGAGTGCTTTCTGTGCAGTGCTTTCTGCTCACTGAATTCAACTGGGTGGTTTGAGGGTCAACCCCCCTTCATCCTTCAACCCTACTCAAGGAGACTCAGTGGTCTACTGGATTGCATTTTTACTCCAGAAATTGTTTTTTATTTGTCTGTTTGTGCATTTTTCCATGGTGAATTTTTATCTGACAGTGCAATGAACAGTTTCCAATCCTGTCTTTCTTTAGTTTCCTCTCACTCCTCTTTAGTCTTAACATTGTTAAATATTTTTGCAACCAGAAGGTATTTTTGGAGTGAATATACTGCCATGACTCTCTGTTTTCAATGGCAACGCTCAGTTCTGGCTGCGACGAGCAGACACAAGATGCCATGTAAAACTGCAAGTTGATTTTTAAAAAACATGATTATATAATGTTGTACAATTCCTTTTGGTTGAAATTCCAGGAAAGTAGCGATCAGGATTTAGTATTGCCTACACTAAACAGTAAGCATGTTTTAAATTCAGTTCAAGACTAATGAACTATGCTAATACAATAATAGTGTTCAAATATTAAAGCTGTTTGGCGAGGAGGGGGTACTGAAAAAATGTCAGCTTCACCCTTTGACAGCACTGGCAATCACCCTTTAAAATCTGCTATAATACTATAATTACCCCAAATATTTGGTTTAAACACTTTTAAGCTCACCAGCCATGCCAGCTGTAGGCAGGATCTCAGTTGAGAGTTGATTTTGGTCTGCAGTCAGGTCAGAGAGCACCCATGACTTACTACCTGCATACGTTCAAATTCCCCAGACATCAGATTGAGACCACAAAATGGAGGAAAGTAAGGCTAATTTGTTGACTGTCATGAAGAAAGATGATTTCTGGAACAGAATCACAGAAACCACATCCTAATACTAACATACTGGGAGAGCTGTTTGCCAACACAATTTGTGTGAATTGAGTATTAGGTAACACAGAAGGACAGAGGACAAAGGGAGAAATAAGAAATGGCGCCATCTCCGTGCCCCCAAAACCCAGAGGAAGCCAAGCCAATGGAAAGCTTCCACACTCCTGAGAAAACAAGTGCTTGCTGAAGCTTGGATCCTGCTTCCTCAGTTGCTTCTAAGACTGTTACAGCTACTTGGGGATGTCTCAGATCTTGTCACAGTGCCATCTTCACACAGTTGCACTGAGTTTCAAATTAAATGTCATTAGAGGCTTAATCAGAACTACATCCTGTTGTACTTGTGATATTGGTTCTGAGAACTCAGGTCTAAATACTTCACTTTGAACTCTCAATTTCTGTTTCTTCAGTAGGAAAACAAGCTGGGTTTAAGGAGCAGAGGCAGAACAAGCAGAGTCTTAGAGCCTGATGTCTCCTTCAAACAGCTTACAGGGAGATAACTTGTTTTCCAAATTCATCCCTGAGATTATTCTGCTGGCACCAGAATCTATCCAGGAAACATCCCCAGGCTCTGTGAACAACATATGCACTTGCTCAGCAGAGCAAGAAATACTAACAGTTAAAGACAGATGAAGTCTTGTAATTTGATTTTAGTTGGTTAAAATCAAGAAGATCACTTTTCCTTCAAGTGAAGGTTCTTATCTCCTACTGAATTTTTATCCTTAAAGGCTAAATAGATCTCTATAAGAAAAGAGGGATATTTCATCTGTAATAATTTCTGAACATTACATTTTTGCCTGAAGAGCAAGACCTATGTCAAAATCCTTTCTAAGTAGTACACGAGATTTTATGTGTAATCCCATTGAAATTTCAAATGAGCACAACATTCTATTTATAATTTTTAAAGGGAAAAAAAAACCCACAAATTATTGTATTATCAAAAAATCCTCTTGAATAATTCAAACCAGCAGAAAAACCTCCCTGAAAACCATCTAATATGTTTCAGCCACTTGATGAAGGTGAGAGGAAGGAAAGACATCTCTTTGCATGGAGATCCATCAGCTGCTAATATCTCTAATAAAAGCAGAGCTACAGAGAACGTTCCTGCAGGTCTCATGATGGAAGTCTAGAGGTTCATCAGAGAAACCTTTTTTGAAAGGTGCCTATAATAAATTTTATGAGTGTGTGTTGGGAGAGTGCTCGTGAAGTAAGGAAGTTCTACCATGTTAAAGATGTCTATCAATAATGAATCGCTCATACTTTGTCAGAGCACTTTCTATATTTATTTTTTAAAAATCCATACAGCATTTGTTGGGAGTTTCTAGAGAAACATCCATGCTGCTCATCATAGTTTATTTAAGCCTGGGAATGCTAAACTTTTGTCAATATAAGATAATACTCGAAAGCCTGCATTATTGCTACACTTCATAGAAGACAATGCTAACTGTTTTGTTAGGCAAGGAAATAACTGAAAAAAAAGACATTTTACATACAAAGTGCATTTCTAAATAGGTTCAGCAGCTACCTTTCAATTTATTTTGCAACCAGGCATGTCACTTTTTCTGCGTGCAGACTGGCTGCAATTTTGAAATGTTAAAATCTTGTTCTTTCTATATTGCTGTCTCATGAAAACAAGGTCTATATTGTCTTCTAAAGCTCCACTGCAAACTGACAGGATTCTACTGAGGCAACTGAGTGAAATGTGAAAGGGTAGGAAAAACTGCCCAAGAGAAGTGGCGTAGTAATGAGAGCTGGATGTCAGCTTGTGCCAGTGAGTGGCTCCTTTGACTTAGACAAATTGATTTGAAATTGAAGTTGCTATGATACACTACACATTGCAGTAGCAAAACATATTTACTTAGATGAAGGCAGGAAGGGATGGCAAAGAAACTTAAATCTGACTTGTTTCCTACAAAGGCACAAAATAAAACTCATTTAACTGGGCCTCCAGACGACTATTAAAATCAGCTAAAGCTACCTACAAAACTCCGGTACTTGCTTGCCTGAATGTGGGAAATAAACCCAAATCATGTGGTCTGCTAGTGCCATCTATTGTGTGCAGGGAAAAATACAGATACCGCATGTAGGGCTTGCCTATTTTCTCCTTAAGGTGAGAGAAATGCTCTTTCTGAATTATATTACCAATCCAAAATATAGCCAAAGCTCATTAAATCACTGCGGTTGTTTCTAAAATACAGCATTTGTATTTTTATTTCTGTGTAGTGCAGCAAGATGCAGGACTCTGACCACTGCCAGGCCTTGTCATGCCAGTACTGTTTGTGTCTGCATATGTGACCATGGGGGCACTGGCACACACAAATGCAGGGAAAGACAGACACAGCTCTGACAGTTGTGAGTCAAAGCTACAGAGAACTTATAAATTAAAGCCTGTTGCTACTTCCCGACATTTCTCCCAAATAAATGGACATTTACTCATCTTCTAAGGAAACAAACATTATCCCTTCTTAAAATACATGCACCATGCTGCCTCTCTCTGTTTCTTGGAGAACACTTCTTCCAGCCTCTTCCAGAGACAGCATTTCCAGTGAACATTGTAAACTGCTGGGAACCAGCCTGAAACACTCTGCAGTCTTCAAACAGATGCTCTAAAGCCTGAAGGCTTGTGAAAATGTGGTCAGTATTGAGACTAAGATGGTATTTACAGAGGAGTTTGAAATACCAGGCTCTTGAACCTCTTTACAAACTTCATGCTGGAATGTCCAGAATTCACTGACATGTTGCCATAATCCCTCTAATCTGCTTGGAAGTTTTGCTACCAGTATTAAGAGCAAGAAATAAATGCCTTGCCATCAAGATTGTTGTACTACTGTCAAAGGTATGATGCTGTCACAGGTAAGGCCGTATGCAAACCGAGCAGACCAGAAATTAAAGTTTAGAGTGCCTTATGAGGAGAGCCAATGATAAGGTCATCACTGGCTTAGTGCACATGGGAAGGCAGAGCAGAGCAAGTAACAGTGTCCTAAGACAAAGGGGGCTTTAGGTATTTTGAGTTTATTGAGTTTCATCCTTATACAATCTGTAACTGTGACAGAGACCACAACGGTGGTATTTCGTCAGCAGATCAAGCTGCACAACCTAGAAAAATGAGCTTTGCACTTTTGGAAGCAGTAGAATGATTTAGCATAACCACTAAAAATAACAGCAACTATCATGTGATTTACTGGAGTTTATGCAAAAGGAATTTCTCAATCACTCCTGATGGGCTGACAGAGAACATCATGCAGAGTAGATGATGAAAATGTTTCTAGCATAGCTTCCAACAAAAAAATAGCTCTTTCTTGTTGCTAAGAAATATGAAAATATAGAAAAAAGGACCTGTAGCAAAGCAGCAGAAATGTGCTGTGACATTATCTGTGCTAACCTCTAGAGATCACTTGCCTGTAAAAAATTAAAATGCAGTACTTAACAAGAGTCAGCCACAGCTAAATTATACTTTGCTGGAATATTATTTTGGCAATTGCTTGCAACTTGTCAACTCACATTTCAGCTGAAAAAAATAGTTAAGCTGTTGACTGAAAATCTGCTCGGAGCCAGAGAATAATCAAAGTGTTTTCAATAGTTGTTCACTGCACAAATAAAAAAGTAATAATCCATTGCCTCTATCTGCATGTCAGTGCAAGCTGAGGTCTTAGACCTAACAAATTTAATAAAAGGTGCATTATTGAATGAATATAGCTCATATTAAAATGTATCACAATAAAGCTTAGAAAAATGGGAAGGATTTAATTCAGTACTTGAATTTACCTGTTGACTTCAGGGAACAAGGTGATCTTGATTTAGCCACTTTCTCTGAAAATTTTTTCTTGCCTTTAGGATACTGTAAGCACTGTAAATGTTGGCTGTCATTTGAAAAAACAACTTCAAGCTTCTTATACTTCAATTTATGAAAGCTAAGAATAAAAAGCAATAAAAGAATAATACACAGGAAATACAGTCTTTAAAAGAACAATACAAAATGCACTAGGAAATATGGTCTTTCCTTAACAGAGGCTTTAAAATAACATGATGTCACTTTTGTGGTTGATACACATTTTCTTTATGATCTTTGCTTGAAGGAATGTGTGTCCCTCACAGGATACCCAATCAGCAAGACATAAGGTCCTTCCTTTAGTCAGTACTAGATTTGATTTTTAACTTGGTTGTAGCTATGAGCCTCTGCAAGATAAACTGAATACTATGGAAAGCAAATCTGCAAGTGAAAAACGCCTTTACTGTTTTTATCTGGAAGAACTTACAAAGAAAACATCAACTCTTTAAGTTGTGAAACAGCTGAATTTAATACAGTTTAAAATACACATCAAAAGAAATATCAACAGATGACTAATCTTAAGACGTCAGTCTCCAAAACACACATTAGTTAGTGGATATTAGCAACTGAAAATCATCGATATTTCTGCATAAACTGTGATAGAGTGTGGAAAATGTAATTTTCAGAGAACATATTTGACAACCAAGTGGTTAATGCACTGAATGGAGGTGGTGAATCAGTCCATGAAAGAACCTTTTGCCTGCAGATACTTGTAACATCTGACTTCTCAATTAGTTCCTTTCCAAGTCTTTTATTACAGAAGTAACTCTATAGCAGCAAATATCTTCATTACAGATGCTCTCCAGGTTTATTCTTTAATTCAGTTGTATGTATGTAATACTCACACATTTATTTCTAAGCACCTGAAAACTACTGGTGCCTCTTCTTATTTTCCATTCATTCCCAAAGACTTTTTTTGAGACCTTCTTCACTTCATTGTAGATTAAAACACAGGCTGGAAAATTCTGCTTTATATTAACCAAATTGCAATAAGATTTCTCTTTATTACATCATTCTTAAATATAAATGTATTTTCTATTTCCCAGTTCTGTTTGGTTTCCTGTGTCCATCAGTGCATAAAAGGGAAAGAGGGGTGGATTTTTACATGTACTGCAGTGATGATTAGAAAACATTTTTCAAGCAATATAGTTTAAATTTCTCTTAGCATTTGCATTTGCATTACAGTGCCCAGTATCAGAAATATGTAGCATAGTGTTGCCATTTACTAACTTCAAATTTCTTCAAACAAAGATGCCCACTGCTGCTCTCACCATCTTCTCCAGCCCTTTCAAATTAACAGAGCAGGAATTCAGTCCTAGTGGTTTCCATTGCCTTTACACTTCCCTCTTTGCAAAATGTACTTTCTCAAGTTTCAAACAAATGCTATTAATCCCACTACAGCAAATTAAAAAGTACAGATATGTCCAAAATGGAAGAGCTGAGGAGATCAAGTCCTTGAGTGATTTTCTGGTGCTTCTAGCTATTGCTTTTATTACAGTATTTTTAATATACCAAACAATATAAAAATTACAAAATATTGCAAAAAGGCCGGAGGAACCTTGCTCTGAGTTTTTAAAATCTTTTAGTGGTTGCTGGTGCAGAGTTCATGGCATGAGTTCTTAATACAACCTTATCAATCCCTGTCCCTCTGCCACTTTTTCTATAAGTAAAAAGAAACCTAGAATATTCCTAGATATAAAATATTGTTTTTTCACTATCAGAATTCTTCATGTATTTCTGTTGATATCCTTAAAGAAAATCTCTAAAAGAAAAATAAAGCAAGATCAGCTTAAGATAATTTAATTTTACAGTTCCATGATATAAAGTACAAGGAGATGAAACAAAACAAAAGAAACAAGTGAAAATAAATACTGAAAATAAAGTAAAATAAATACTGTGTGAAAATTAGAAAAAAAATCTTATTTTTCTTAGAGTGGGGCAGGGCTTTTTTACTGAATTAATAGTTTGGTTTTCTTTGAGCACTGGTTATGACAAAAACACTGTAAAATCTAAAAAATCTTTCTGTCATTGTCAAACACTAATACTGGATTCATGCCTTTTTATAGCTTGTAATTTAAAATGTCCACAGTTCCATTTTGTTTAATATCATCATTTTCTCTTATTTTGATAATAATTATATTTAGTAAAAGTTTTTATGTACCTGAAGCCAAATTATAAACTAAGGATTGTTGATAAATATTTTGGGAATTACTGCATTGTCATGCAAATCTCTCTCTCCAAGGGAAGAGTCTGACCTTTGATAAAAGAGAAGCCATCATATACACAGACAGCAGAGAGTGATGGACTGGCAATAAATACCTCCCCCAAAAACTGCATTAAATGATGCATACATTGTGGAATGGTTCTTCAATAACTCTGTCAGTTTTAGAAGGCAATTATATACCTTTAAGATCATGTGTTGTGTAATTTTGAACAGCTACTTTTTATTCCAAAATAAGTGGAACCTAGATTTTTAAATTTTATTATTTTAATTTTTTTTTTTTTTTTTAGTTAAAGAAAAGCCCTACAGCCATGTTCTGTTCAGTACTAAGTCAAAACTAAACAGACATGGAAATGTTTGCTATTGGTTAGCAAAATATTTGTTAACTCTGAATCCAGCTACCCAAACCAGAAGGCTTTTGAGTCAATACTTTTCCAAAAAGTATTTCATATTCTTTGGACTGTGAGGAAACATATAGCAAAATGTGTAAAACATCAAGGGTTGAAATGCTTTGGATTATTATATAAAATCCCTCAGGTAGAAAGAAATGAACTTTTATTTGCATAATTTATTTTGTTATTATGTCACCTTTAGAGGGCCTCTTTCTACAAAAAGATTGGTAAATAAGAAGAATATATTAATTGGCTACTATTAATTTTCAAGAACAAACACATTGAACTATTAAACTGAATTTTATGTTTTATAATCAAGGGAGAGAATATTCATTGTGTAGACAGAAATCAGTTCTGTGATTGGTAAAATTTATTTCTGTATAGCTTTGATGCATCTATCTAGGTAAAGAATGATAATTTTCTATTGCATTTGTTGTTATACAATTCAGAGCACTTAGTCACTGCTAAAACATGCAGATACCAACCTGAAAATCTCTAATGAATGTTAAGAAGAAGAAGATGAAACCAAAGGCCACTGTCCATTCACAGATTGCACTCATAAAATGGTAAGTATAATCCTGATGGAATGAGACATAAAACAAATTTGCAGATTAAAGAACTAAACAAAATATGGGTGGAATGATATAAACATTTCCTTCTGTAAATTCAACAAGTAAGATTTATGACTCATCATCCCTGTTGTATAAAAGTCAATTCACATTTTGTTTTAACAGAATGGTGAGTAAATTTATCAAGGCTGCATGTGTTACATTAAGTCTTGTGCAGAACCATCGAAGGCAGTACAAGAAAACTACAATTAGCACAGTATCAAAACAAAGGTTGAATATAATAAAAAACCTGAAAACATTCAGTTGTTAAGATTACTGCTGTGCCCATGCTCCAAGCTTTCACTGAGAGCCACTGAGCTCAGCAATTCTGAGCAAATCCTTACCTTGTTTTGGAATGGAGGGCTACCCTTTTATGACAGTTCCTGACAAGACTTTTGTTTTTAATACTGTCCTAGAAAACCTATGGCACATGACACAAACAGAATGACAAATGTCTCTTAACATGCCATCAACAAATATGCCATATGTTTCAGCAAAACCATTTTTTTCACCCTGGCATCTCATAAAAACCCCTAAAAGTGTGACTGAGATTGTCTAATTTGCAAAGATTTATCTCACAGCTGCCTTTCCACTTTTTGGTTGAAGTACATTTGCTAAGTGTGCTCTTATTAAGCTCTTCAAGGAGGATATACTCTCTGCATTATTTAGCCTTTTTTTAAAAATAACTCCTTTTAGCAAAATTTGTCCAAAAAGAAAAATTACTTTTCATAGTTGTCATTCTGAAAACACTGAAATCAATTCAAATACCTAAAATTAACTTTGGTATGTTTTAGGTCAGAGTCCAAATACTTATGATGGTATCAAAGACTATTTGATAAAGAATGATAAAAAAGCTGAGAAAACCAATGTTGTTAAAAACCTCAAAAACTACAGAATTAAATTGGTTCCCTTTTTGTTTCATGTGAGAAGTTCATTTTCAAGAAAATTGACTATGAAAGGAAGTAGAACAACTAATTTCCAGAATTTTTTTTTGTAGTCTTTTTCTATGGGAAACTTTCGAATTCTTGGTCAAAATGAAAGTCTAACTCTTTGAAGATTGATCATCCGTGAGAAGTTTTCTTACCCACACCACAGACACGTTTCTAATGAAGAAGTGACTGGAATCCAGCATTGCACAAATGTTCACGTATCACTGTTCATGATAATGTACTATTTGAAGTCTCTGACATGTTTGTAGTGCTTTAAGGTAAATATAACAGCATTGCCCAAATAATATCACACAAGGTAAGTTGGCTACCTAGTAAGATTTTACCTTTTCACCTGGAGTCCAATCAATTTTTGTCATGGAAATTTTTGAAGCAAACACAATCACTGGGAAAAACAGTGTAAAGGAAACTATACAATATTAGTGAGTAAAAGTGAAAATGTCTGCTTACAAAAAAAAACCCAACAAAACCAGACCATCTTCCCCTTCTGTACCACAGGAGATCCTAAACAACCAGAATATCAAATCAAGGTATTAAGAATACCTTAAGTAAATGAAACACATTATTACAAGGTAAGTGGTAGCAGCAATCAAAACACATTTCTGCACAAATGAGGGTTTCTGTTGGTTCTTTCAAAGTACAGACAGTAAGGGAGACACTCCAAAACTTAGGTGACATTTGTGATCAAGAACTGTGGGAGCAGAGTCCTGCACTGCTGGAAGTGGAACAACGTTGTTTTCCAGTGATGCACAATAAGTGCCTTGATCTGTTTGTACAACTTCCTCTCAGGACAGGGCCTCTTTCAAAGCCCTTTCACAGCTGCTGAAACCAAAAGCAGGCTGTAGCTGGCTGACTCATGGGATGAGCTGCTGCAATAAGTTTTCAACACTGGCAGATCACCCAAGGCCAATAAAATCAGTGAGATGGCTCTAATTATAGCATGCCAAGGGAAAAGCCAGGAAGTTGTGCAGTGTCACTTTAAGAGAGGTGACTATTGAGGTCAAGAACCAAGCATCATGATCAAAATCATCTGCTTAGGCTTGTATGCCACCTGTGCTTCTAACTTCTGTGTGCTTGGTTCATTGTAGAAGCAGAGGCTCCCTTTTTCAGACCTTCCTCCCTACTCCTTCAAGTGAAGGAGGTTGGAAGATTGCTGTAGCTTCACTAGTGTATGATTCTGTGAAGAGCACTAGGGTATTGTTTTTAAATATACTACTGAAATAAGAGATAAAGCTTTTTAGAAGCTCCCAAAACTCATCTTTATGCTTAATGGTGTCTCAACATGCTATATTATATGCTTTAGAGACCCCTAAGTAAAGAGTGTGACCTCATTTTTATTCTTTATCAGCAATGATTTAACTTGAAAGGAAAACCATGAACACGTAAAGGGAAAACCATGGGATACACCATAAAGGATACTGGGAATGAAAGCAATGCATGATATGACAGATATGGCCATCCTTATGTGACACACAAAGTAAGTGTTCCATCGTGGGCAGGACTTGTAAGAGATTATAGACTGAAGTGTGATGTATACAACACCCGAGCCAAATGCCACCAAAGCTCCTATGTCATGGACACTGGGAACAGCCAGCTCCTGGAAGGAGAATCAGCACAATGGTTAGCTGCTATTACCTGAAGGAACTAGCAGGTAGTGCACATAAATGTAAATTTTCTGCATGACATACAGATTAGAGGAACTGGACTTAACACTAAGGAAGTAATTTCTAATTCCAGCTTTGCTTTGATCTCCTGACTTGAAACATCAGCTGACCTTGAGCAAATCTCACATCCTCTTCATGTCTCAGTTATTCTATTGGCAACTGGGGATCAGAATGTACTGTTCACTCGTTGTACATATACAGTGAAGAGACTGAAGGCTTGCAAGCCACCATTTCCAGCTTCCTGGGCAATTAAGGATCCTTGAAAATCTGCTAGGTCAGATGCTTAGCTAGATTAGATCCTTATTATGCTCAGAACCCTTTCTACAAACTGCACCTAACATGGAATAGAGGGTCAAAGCAGAGGAAATAGAAATTAGGTGAGGAAGGAATTTATGGACTGGCAATGAGACACAACAGAGATTAGGTAAGAACCAGTGTTATAACTGTCAAAGAATCCCTTTGGAAACATTAGGATCAAAGTTTCTGCTTCCCTGACTCCCACAAACTATTTTACATTCCTGATTTGTCTTTTCCCTATTGAAGTCAAGTTTGTTTTCTATTTCAGTCAGGCATCACCCAACATTTTTTTTGTGCCATATATAAATCTTACCAGTAAGAACAGAGATATTTTAAAGTTAAATATGATTAGAATAGACTGCAGTACCTGTGGTGTTTGCAATCCACACACACTGCCTGGATGCAAAGCTAAAAAGGGCAAGTTATCATCCTAAGGCAGAGGGGGTTTTTGTCTGAAAATACCTTTTCCATTACGTGTAAAACTGTACTGGCTGTTAAAGGCCCAACAATCTTTTTTTTCAATTTCTCTGTATGTCATCATGTCGCTGTATGAGCCCAATAGTATTTAACAAAATGTTCCTAGGTAGACCATGCTTTAAAAGAAATAAGGCAGCTGTTTCCATAAAGCAATATCTCAAGCTGCCTGCGAATTAAATTTAACTTGATTCTAGGCTGAAGCTTTCAGTGCAATTGTCCTAACACTTGTGTCAGATTCTCCCTTATTATAGACTTCCTCACTAGAAAAGGTGAAATGAATAATCTCTTTCAGTATTTTTTCTCCCTATTGAATTTTCTTTCAGACACTGAGGGGTGGACTTTAGTTTGTAATGAGATGTCTAACCCTTTCTGGCAAAGAAGGCAGTAGTTCTACATGTCTCTATCAAAAGATAAAACATGTTGTTATGCCATTTCCTACAGACTCAAAAGTTTAACAGGCTGATATTGTGCTCAATGTTCTAACCTGTCAGATAAGATTAGTTTATTTTATAGAAAATTCTGCTAGTGAGTGTGCTGTCATTCAGACAAAAATGCAGATGCTTTTGTTAGTCTGACTTATTCTGCCCTACCTGATTATAAGTGAACTAAACTTTGAATAGCAAAGTTTTTTACATTCAAGTTTTCACAGAAAAAAAATTTACAGCAAAAAAATCCATATAGTACAGACCTGTTATGAGACATAACCTGTTATGAGACATGACCTGTTAATGGCATAACTGCACAAGCAAAAATTCTCCTGTATAGGGAGGAAACAAGTCTGTTGCTGTAAAGCTACTGAAAAAAGGCAAGAGCAAGAAAGGCATTCTTACTCCATTTTCCAAGGGTCCACATGGGGATAACGTTAATCACTGTTATCTAGTTGAAATTTTTAATAGTAAAACAATCTTATTTTATTTTCATTTTTGCTATGAAATTTACGGTCATACCTGAAAAGTTGCAACTATGCCCATTCCAGTGCAGCCCATCAATCCCATACATAATGTAAACATATTGCATGAAGACCTAACAAAGTGTGATGATTCATTTTGCTTCTCTATTAATAAATATCTGATGTACATTGTAATTGCAGCTGAAAAAAACAACAAAAAAAATGTTTTGTTCAATGATCACATATTGATTATGTTTTAACACCTTTTCCTGTAACACATGACATGCAGAATAAAATTATAAACATAATACAATAAATAATATTACTTTTAACTCTACTGGAATGAAGCAGTTAATTCAGATGAACTTTCAGATAAAACTTCAACATTGTCTTAAAATTGCACATTATTGCTATCTAGAACTAATTGCACATCAGTTCACGAAAAGCACTGATTTAAATCCCATTCTCCTGGGTGTTTTGGGCATAAAGGCATTGCCATTCCACATTAGAAACAGATGTTACAGGGAGATAAGAACCATAAGCTGGAAGTGGGAGGCTTTATTCTGCTCTGAGATGCAGTCTTGTAGCAGAACTACATCTCCTCATAATGGATGGTCTGAAGAATTAATTCCTTTTTGCAGAGTCACTGCATGCCTGGCCCTAACATGCAGTTCACTCCTGGCAAACACCTGTACTGAATTAGGAAATCATGGTTCTTCAGGATATAATAAGCTGCAGACTGAATTCCACAGTTCCATAAAACAGAACACAGTTTCAGTCTATCTACAGTTGGAAAAATAAATCAGGTAACTTTGCCCAGGCACTATTAGGTCACATGAAACACTCCAAGATTGTGACTGAACGAGGCTCTTATAAAAGGTAAAATATGGGATGTTTACTTTGCCTTAAGGCCATCATAGCTACATGTATACAGAGTTACACAGCTCTTGATCCTCCATCCTCTAAAAGATAATAGAAAATGCCAAACTTCCTGATTGACATCAGTCATTTGGTAGAGAAATAGGCATGTTGTGGAGAAAACCAGGTGCTGCTTCAACACTGTTCTTCCCTTTTCTGCAGCATCTTAGAAGCTAAAGTTTCCCTACATCAGAGTTTTTGCAGAGAAATTATGCCATCTTTGTTCCACTTTTGTTTCCAGTATGTTGACTACTTTGCACTGATGAGGTGCTCTGAAGAGACACAAGTGCCTCTAAGCCTGCACTAACTGCTCCTAAGGACCCAGCTCTCCAGGTATTACTTACATCTACCTGATACTGCCATTTGACTATGGAGAAGTTTTTCTGCAGAATACTGAATACATTTCTGTAATTAAAGCAGGCAGTTTTCACGAATTCTCATTTCTTCATTCTGATCAACCCAAATACCTTATACATACCTAGCAGTGCTGAAATATTAATCATAAAACCAAAGACACCGCTCTCCGGAGGTTTAGTTCCAGTGTCGCTGAAGCAGGAAGAGAGACAAATTAAAAGTTAATTGAGACCTGTGAAAAATAATAAGACAATTGAAATCCCAAGAGAAATGTAACTTGTGTTAACTGCTGCTGTGTGTGTAAGGCAATTAATCTTCTGCTCCACACTTAGCCTCCATTTGTAGTAGAGAATCATCCTTTTCAAAAAGAAAGCATATTTTGAAAGCATACACTTTGAACTGTATTTCTGCTTTTTCTGTATGCAATATGCAAAGATGTGACAAACCTGTACTTTGCTCATGAATGACATGATTACATAAATGACATTTTAGAATTAATGTTTCTTTTATCTGCTGAATTAACACTGTGATAGGGTAAAATATATCTAATGGCAGTCACTGTCTTAAGATGTGAGAGAATTGGGTTTAATTTCCTTAAAAGGACTTTACCCTATGAGAGAAATTGTGTTCCAATGCCCAGGAATGTTCCTAGCTAGTGTTTAATTTACTAATGTAGATACAGCTTAAGAATACTCTATCTCCAAGGTGTTGTAAGTCTCTTCTAATGAAATGCTTCACTCTTATAGAGAATAATTAGAAGTTCACTGGGACAGAGAGAGGGAGCATGAGTGTGAGAATATCTACAGGATTTATTTACATATCTACATGCATGTCTATATATATGAAAAATGTAATGTATACAAAATACTTGTTTTGTAGAAAATGGAACACCTTCACCATAGAATCCTTTTACCCCTTTTCCCTACATAAGTGCAAACACCCACCCCAGAGAATGCCCTTTCCTCACAGAATGAAGATACTCCTGGGAGCATGTGAGCTCAAGCCCCTTGAAGCAGAACTCTTCTACGGAAGATAAGTGCTCTGTTGAAAGAACAGTACTATGATCTTCCACCTCTTTGGACTATTTTTTTCTTTCCTGATGTCTAGCCCCAGGCAGTGCTACAGGTATTTTTTCTTGTTTAACATACAACCAGTTTGTATCTATTTGATTACGTTCTGTTGGTCCAGCCAAAACATCTAGTTCTTTATTCTTTACATAATTTGGGTGTGAGCTAAGTTTTTGGTTACTGGGCAGTACCAAGAGGCAGGATAGTGTGTTTGAACAGAGGCACCCAAAACTCTGCTATCAGATTCATGAACACATAAGGCTTTTAGCTAATTCCAAGGTTTAGTGGACACTGAGCAAAGATTCTGAGATTAAACCTTTCTCCTAGAGTGGGAGTGTCAATCTGCTGGAGGGTAGGAAGGCTCAGCAGAGGGATGTGGCCAGGTTGCATTGGTGGGCCAAGACGAGTGGCAGGAGGTTGGGCAAGACCCAGGGCTGGCTCCTACACTTTGGCCACAACAGCCCCAGGCAGTGCTACAGGCTTGGGGCAGAGTGGCTGGAAAGCTGCTCAGCAGAAAAGAACCTGGGAGTTCTGCTTGACAGCAGCTGAAAATGAGACAGTGTGTGCCCAGGTGGCCAAGAAGGCCAGTGGCATGCTGGCTTGTATCAGCAACAGTGTGACCAGCAGGAGCAGGGCGGTGATTGTTCCCCTGTTCTTGGCTCTGGTGAGGCCACACCTCGAGTGCTGCTGTGAGGTTGGGCCCCTCACCACAAGGAAGACACTGAGGGGCTGGACCATGTCCAGAGAAGGGCAGCAGAACCGGTGGAGGGGCTGGAGGACAAGTCTGATGAGGAGCAGCTGAGGGGGCTGGGGGTGTTTAGCCTGGAGAAAAGGAGGGTCAGGGGTGACATTATCACTCTCTACAACCACCTGAAAGGAGAGAGTAGCCATGTAGGGGTTGGCCTCTTAGGAAACAAGCAATAGGACAAGAGGAAATGGCCTCAAGTTGTGCCAGGGGAGATTTAGATTGGATGTTAGGAAAAATTTCCCCACAGAAAGGGTGTTTAGACATTGGAATGGACTGCCCAGAGAGGTGGTGGAGTCACCATCCCTGGAAATGCTAAAGGAAAGCCTAGACTTAGTGTCATGGTCTGGTTGACATGGTGGAGTTCAGTCACAGGCTGGACTCAGTGACTTCAGAGGTCTTTTCCAACCTGTGTTGATTCTGTGATTCTGTGTATAATGGGACAAGTAGGTACTAGCTAGAGATATTTGTTTATGTCATTCAAGAAGATAAATACTCTTCATTCCAACAGTGAGGCTGGATTAGGTTTCAGTGCTAAGATTCTGAAGCTACCACTGAGTACAGCCAAAATGACCTCAGCATGAATGCTCTCCACATGCAAAAGAGAAAGCACTCTCTACTTCAGCAATCACTCTCAAGGATTTTGACAATTTTGTTAAGTTCAGGACAGAAGAGTATGACCATCTGAAATGACTGGATTATTTTAGAAATTCATGTTTGCTCTCCAACCCCTTCTATGTTACAGAAGGATTTGTTTAACAAAAGTTGATAGGATGATTTATCAGAAACAGGAGGAGGCTTAGGATAAAGGTAGGATCTTTTTCTATGAAAAGCTGATAACAAAAAAAAAGAAAAGTCATATATTTCTTTTTACTAGATTGGTTCCAAATTCTCAGACCATAAAAGTTTGGACCAGGCTTTTAGACAAGTTTTTACAACTTGTCAGGCATTGGGAATGCCCATTCACCTGAATTTTCTTGTTGTAATGCTTTCTGAAGATTTGTTCCAGCTTGTAGTCTGTATTAATCTTGTTTCTCTTTGACAGTGAAATTGATGAAAACAGTAAACTAAGTCTTTTTTTTGTTTGTTTGTTTGACACACCTGAAAATCATGTTAATTCATGTTTCATTTAGCCCATTTTTTAACCTTGAACTTCATCTTTTCCTTTTGCTTCTGGAGTGTTTTCATTAACACAACAAAGGAGTCCATTTAAAACGTGGGCCACTTGTGACAATCTTCAAGGACTTTTTCAAATCAGAAACCACTCTGTGGTAAGTACAGGACTGTAATCACTTCAAAGCTTTTGAAGGGCTTTAGGTGAGAAGAGAATGGAATTGGCACACACACAGAAAGCCATTTGAAGTTCTCGGAACACATTGTAGGAGCAATACAAATAACCTGAAATTGCACGGAACTCCATTTTTTAACCAAGTATTTTCTCAAGCTGAAGGTTTGTAGGTGATTTTTGCTGTTGTGGATTTTTAAACTCAACAATCTTAGATTATGCTGTAAAGAAAATTCATACCATAAGTATTATATCACAATCTATTTACAAAGTACTGCACTGGACTTTTAAGGACACAGTCTTCTTAGTATTATATTTTCCATTAAAAAATCCCTGAAGCTAAATGAAGACTTGGGTTCATATTCATTTTTCTTCAAGTTTGCTGCTTTGGAAAAAAAGGTTAGTAAAAAAAAATGTATTGGTGACAGTCCCCTCCTTTTTATGAAAAAGAAAAAAGGAAATGGTGTATCTGAAACAAAAATGTGTCACTTATTTGAGCTGGTGCATAGGTGAGCTCAACCACCATGGAAAAGATGAGGAACCCTGTATGAAAATGACAGCATTTGTGTCACCATCTCATGCAGCAGAATTTTAAAAACAGTCTTCTGAAGAGTGGAAAGACAAGAAGGTGAAGGAGACAAGGAATAAGTATTTTAGTGCCAAAAGACTCATCACCACTGAATTTTCTTCAGAGCCATCATAAATGATTTCTCTTCAAAATGAGGTCCCAAATTTTTAAAATAGGAAGATTCTATTCCACCTACAGGGATTCTGATTTCTCCAGAGGTACCAACTGGTAACAAATACTTTCAGGAAAATTTCCTTTACTCTTTCACTAAGAATTCAAACAAGCAAACAGCCATCCCAGCACATCCAAATTGGTTTGGATTTTGAGCAGCATTAGTAACAGGACTAATTTGGGCACAACCTCATCATCTTTTAGGACTCAGCTGCTAGAAAACACAAAATCATATGCACTTCATCTACCAAGAATTGTATTTATATGGTTTACTTGATGACCCACAAGCACAGCCTCAATGACAAATTTAGGTGTGGTCTCTTGCTGTGACAGCTGCTACATTGTAAGCAAATAAAAATAATGTTACTTCAAGGCATACACAGAGTACTCGGGGAATGTATATAAGAATTACAGAAATGTTGAACTAAAGTTTGTCAGTATTATTCTCCTTTGTGTAACTGGAATTTCCCCATACGAGCTCCATTTAATTTTTATAGTTCATTTTAAGATATTGCACAACTGAAATGTTGCAACATTCTTCCTCTTTTTTAACACTCTTAGTTTTACTAAATCACATTCTCAATCACATGATTCATATTCTTAGGCTAAAGCAATGACCTGGAAATTAAGAATATGAATATGATATGACTATTATCCGGAGTACTTAGAAGAAAACCTTGTTTTATTCCCCAGTGCATCTTCTATGAAGTTCTTATGCTTAGACCCATGTGCCTTTAGGATTGTTGCAGGTGCTTCACCAATAGTCAATGTATATCCTTAGTCCAAATGTGGTGTTAAAAGGATGTAACATAAACAAGACTTTTAAAAAGCTTTCCTAGTAAATGCAGAGGGCCTGAAATATGAGTAGGAATCACTGGCGCAGCCTCTAATGTCTTTGTTTTGTTTAGATTTTTAGGGCATATGGATTTTTATTGTGATTCTATAGCTAAAGGATAAGAGCAATGTTTTCTGGGAGCTATTCCATTAAGTTGATATAACTATATCAGCTGTGATACATTCATTAGAGTTGTACAATTGTGACTTGAAGTTTTGGTCCATCCCTTTTAGAAAGAATGACACAATTAAGATACCTGGTCTGTCAAAAACTTAACTGCAAACAAAACTATACATAAAAAACCCACATCCTGTTCTCTCCTATATTTTATTCTAGGACATGTTTCATTCTATGACATCTTTTCTATGTTTCAACATAAGAAACATAATTTCTCAAATTTTTTACTACAGGATCTCAAAATATTTCTGAACACAAACCATGTACAGTTACATCAAATTATTTACTTTTGTTAGTTAATAATGGATAAATTGCACTGATCACAAGCACTTTTGTGTTAGTGAAGCTTTGTGTGTAATTAAGGATGAGCAGTAGGGTATTTGTTCAAGTACAAGAACAAGGCTTTCCAAGAGCTTTCCAGATTTGTGCAGAGAGTCTTAAAAAGTTTTGCTAATATAAGCATGAAGCCCAAATTTCTCTGGCTCAGTTTGAATGAAGCTCAGCTATCTTGTGGGTTGTGGTGTCATAAGCTCTTGCCTATGATGACAAACCCTAATTTTCAACCAAATTTTCTTGTATGTGCCAATCAGGTTAGCAGTCTTCTGAAATTATGCATGTCCAAAAAGTCCTTCAAGGAATTAGGTATAGATGCATCTTGAAAGATGTATTTTAAAACCTTGTTTAGATCTTCTGTATATTAGAGACACTCTTGGATTTCTGGCTAACCTTCAATCTATTGGGAGATAAATACTAACATTTTCATAGTTTAGATTTAAATGTTAACAAAAGCCATGCATAAAGAATGATTTACACAGAACTGCACTTAAATGAAAAAGGTTATAGAAAAGAGATGCCAGGCATCTCTTGGGAAGTCTTTTAAACGCATTGGTCCTATAGTGAAATATAAAGAATGCATGTTTGTGGGGATGTGTGTACTGCAAAAGCCATCACAGGGCTTCGAGTCCAGTCATCGCCTGGTGCACTTTGGCCTAGTTCTGGAGTTATACAAACAAAATTACATTCTACCACGTAATCGTAAAGTTTTTCTAGGATCAGGCCTGCGTTGGCTTCAGCAGAAAACATCCATGTTCTTTCCAGCGTCTCTCCCGCGTCTGTGTCCTGTGGCTCTCAGAGATGCTGGAGGTGTGATGGGTGCCAGGAGTGCCCGAGGTGTCCCCCTGTCACCGGGAGGCCCCGCTGCCACTGCCTCTCCTCTGCTGGGGACCCCACACTCCTTCCGGGAAGCCCCTCAGGACACTGCCCATGGCCACACACACAAGCCCCGCACCTCGGCCGCTCCCCCGTGCCCCCGCCTCACCTGATGTAGGGGACGAGGGGCTCGACGTGCCCCGCCAGCACGGCGATCACATAGGAGATGATGAAGGCGGCCGAGGACCAGCCGACGAGTAAAGCGGGCACGAAAGCCACGCCGGGCATGCAGCACAGCATCGCCGGCGGCTGCCCCGCCCGAGGCATCGGCAGCGGGGCGGCAGCGCCCTGGAGCCACGGCCGGGAGCGGGGCCTCGCGGGGCGCATCCGCGCTCACCCACGCGTGCCTGTCCCCGCCGGCAGCGGCGCCTCCGCAGCCCCGGGGATGCCCCGCCGGGCGCCGGCTTCCCTTCACTTTCGGTTCTCCGCTGCGCTCCCCGCCCCCGACGGCGGCGGAGAGCAAGGGACAGCCGTGGGCCCCTTCGCCTTTCACCGCTGCCGCCACCTGAAGCGCCTCGGAGAGTTTCTGGCTGCAGAAAATCTCCCCACAGCCCGTGGCCCTGTCGCTGCCAGCTCTCCGGGCCGCACACGCCCCGTCGGGGCAGGGAGGCGGGCGGTGAGATGCTGCTGGGGAGTGCTCGCCGGGGTCTGCGGGTCGTGCCGGCGGCTTGTGCCTTCACAGTTGTCTTTAAAAGGGCTAAAAATGGGCTCCAGTGTGAGCGTGCAGGGGGTCTTTGCAGCTCGCCGGCCGGGGAGCGGCCGTGGGGGCACAGAAACCGGGTCAGAAACTGTGCAGGTCCCATTACGGAGTCCTGCACACGCCTCATCCGCCTTGGACTCTCGTTTCAAACACATAATGTAGCCTTGATCTGCAAATCTTCCCTGAGATTCACTCTTCCACATGCTTAGAGGGAAAACATAGTTTAATTCAAAATCATGCCATCTTCAGCATTTTCACTTTGGTTTAACCTGAAACCACGGGCAATCTGTCAAGGGTGTTTCTGTTTCCTTTGATTGTAGTTATCAGCCTTCCAAACCAACATGTAAACCCAGGGTCACCATTCTGCTACAAAGACGTGTGTGCATACTCTGCCTCTCTCCCTGAGAATGTATTGAGGGTCTTGCCTTCGGTGCACCTTCCCTGTGGTGGATGCACACAAGGTGAGTACTTGCCATGCCTTTGAAGGTATTAGGAACAGAGACAGAAATTAAATAAAAGGACTAGGGACAGTGCATCTTAATGCAAGTACAGAAAAGTAATTAAAAAAAAATTATTCTACCACTAAGACTGGAGGTAGTCTACAACCTTCTTCTTGGCAGTACCAAGTTGCTCATGTTCTTAACATATAAATTGAGCGTAATGGTTCACACCATGCCACAAACTCATACTTCACATTTCCACAGCTAATCTGCCTTCTAGTAATTTTGACTGACAGAAATATCTGACTGGAAGAACAGGTTTATTTCTCTTTATGTTAAAGGTGCAAAAATAATGGAAAGGAGCTAATATTTGAGCTGTCTGAATATGCTGGTTTAAAAATTTCTGTGTAATTAAGCCCCAATATCAGGTATCTTAGGTTTTTTTCCTCTTGAAACAGAAAATTGCAGAAATACTCTACAGGAACTAAATCTAGTCTTTTTGGTAAATAAATGAACGGCAGAAACATATTGATGGTAATTATATTTATAGCAGTAGAATTTTAATTTTTCTTGTATCAGTAATTTAGTATTCTGGTTTGGTCCCTTGCAAAAAGAGGATGGAATTCACTTTATTTTACTGCATCAACATTTAAGTCACATTGTTGCAAAAATGTTCCACCCACAGTTCTGCAAGTTCCTTGTATTACCTTTAGTTTTGTAAGTAGTAAATAAATTACTCTTAAGTGTGAGTTGAGTATTTAAATTATTCACATGACTTTTTGAAGTGCCTAAACACTGTTTGGAGTGAAAGAAATGGACACATTTGGCTCAAGCAGGTGGCAATTGACTGGTGATCACTAGCAAAGGCTCTCCTTGCTATGTAAACATTTATTGCAGCTCACATGATGTTTCATTTTCTTTATAATTTTATTGTAGAAGGGAGTCAGTAACAACATATAATTTGAGCAGTGATCTTTAATCGGTTTTTATCAGAAGCATGTTCTTTAAAGATCATTAGAAGCTGCACGGAGTAACAAATACAGGTTACTCACAAGCTTGGGAGGAGTAGTTTTATTTACTGGACTTGAGGGAACAGTAGTGTGATATTTCAAAGAAATTCTATGTATTTTAATTTATTTTGCTTTCAATAAATTACATTAAAACCCTAGCAGTATAAAAATATAAAATAACTACGGATTTTAATATAGCTCCATGGGATTTTTGCAAATGAAAAATTAGATATGAGTCATCAGTGTGCACTTGCAGTCCAGAAATGCAGGTGTATCCAGGGCTGTATGAAAGCATGGGAAACATGACCAGAAGGTTGAGGGAGGTGATCCTGCCCCCCTGCTCTGCTCTGGTGAGACCCCACCTGGAACACTGCATCCAGCTCTGAGGTGTCTGGCACAAGACATGGACCTGTTACAGTGGGTCCAGAGGAGGGCCACAGAAGTGATCAGAGGGATGGAGCACCTTTCTTGGTTGAAGAAAGGCCGAGAGAATGGAGGTTGTTGGAGGAGGGAAGGCTCCAGGGACAACACATTGCATCTTTTCACTATTTAAATGAGGCTTAGAAGGACAGCTAGAGACTTTTTACCAATATCTGTAGTGACAGCACAAGGGGGAATGGCTTTAAACAGAAAGAGGGTAGGTTTAGATTACATATTGGGAAAGAATTCTCTGTTCTGAGGGTGATGAGACACTGTGACAGGTCGGCCAGAGAAATTGTGGATGTCCTGTTCAAGGCCAGCCTGGATGGGGCTTTAAGCAATCTTGTCTAATGGAAGGTGTCTCTGCCCATGGGAGGGGGGTTGTAACTAGGACATCTTTATGGTCCTTTCTGAAACAAGCCCTTCTATGATTCTATGATTCTGTGATTTAACAAAATGATCAGACTACAGCAAATTAGAATTATTAGAAAAATAAATATGTCAAGATGTGCAAATAATAACACATCCATATTGGTGATTTGAAAACATATGAAGGTAAGGAAATAATAATGGAAGAGATCTAAAATAGCCTATGCTGGTGGTACTTGTATCCCCTCTTTTCTCCTGTTTACTGGTTTCCATGGATTTTATATTTATTATACAAGTATTCTTTATCATGTATGTATTTTCCAAACTCATTCGTCATGAAATTACCTGTAACATGAAAGACCCATTTAGAAGAATCACCTTCTCCACACGTATTGGTTTTTAATACCTCTGCATGGTTTTTACATTGAACCTGTACAGAATAGTTACAGTAGCATTTACTTCCCTGATCTGGTAAAGAACCTGCTGGAAGATTGAAGGATGGAAGAACAAGTGAGACAAGAAAATGGTAAGCAGTAAAAGTTTGGAATGAGAGCAAGACAGATGTAGTTCAGCTACTTCTTGAGATCTGTTGCTACACACAAGCACTAGAAAAAAAAGGCAGCCTTAATCTGTGAATGTAATGCCTAAAATCTTTTATTAACAACTGGTTAATAACTGGTTTATTAACACAGGTTGCGCCAGAAATGCATTTACAGAAGGAATCGAATACACTACCTGTAACTTCTTCAGATTACTGTGTGAAGAGTTCACGCTGGTTTGTGGTATCTCTTCCCTTCCCCTTTGGTCGTGTGCCAGTATCTGCAACCTTCTCGCAGTAACAAAAGCATGTGTAAACTCTTCTCACTTCTGACACCAAGTTTGGAATAGCAATAGTAACAACTCACACCACCTGTGAAGTCTTATGCTGTGAGGCATTCATGGCATGACATTAATATTTCTAAAAGGTAATGTGATTTAGTTACAAAGCAGTTTTCATGTGTTACTGTTTAAGAGATGGTTTATTTTGCTCTATTTGTTTGGGGTCCCCTCTGTAGATAGCTAGATTATATCTAAATGTCTAACCAAAATGCAGGTAAAAGAGGTCTTGGCTGTCAAAAAGATTAGACAAGTCAAAAACTGACAGGTCCCTTAAGAATGAAGAGAGGTAACTATTGGGTTGAAATTGTGTAATTTCACCTCTCAAAAAAACCCAACCGAAACCAAACCAAACAAACCCCCCCCAACAAACAAACAAACAAACAAACAAACAAACAAACAACATAAAAGACCCAAACCAAAACGAAAACAAAAAATACCAACCAACCAACCAACCAACCAACCAACCAACCAACCAACCAACCAACAAAAAACCACCCAAAACCAACTAACCAAACAAAACCCCACAAAAAACCAAAAACCAACAAAAAAATACCCCAAACCCAAAAATGAATAGAAGCTTCCTCTGGTGCAGGACAGATTAATATCTTGCAATAATGATGAGGTGTGAAAAAGTTTATTCCAGAATTTCTAGAGAAGATTAGCTCTCAAAATGTATTTTTTTACTATTCCACTCTGTATTTTCAGTTGCTTCTTGAGTGATGTTTTTTCAAATAAAATGTTTATTCGGAGAAATTTTTGTTTCCAGAATGCTTGAGCTGTAGACTGATAAGGGTTATAAAGGGCAAGAGAGAGGCTGTTTAGCTGCAGATGAACCATTCTCCAGTGGCTTTGTTGTCCTTCACTCTAAATGAGGTAGTGAACATGCTGAAGCAGTTAGTGGGAGAATTTGGCTCTGGCATTTCGAGAATTTTGGCAGTACATTTTTGCAGAAGCACATTTTTAGTGAAAAGTAAATAATTCAAAGTGAAATAGGAGCTTTCTATGTGGCCTTGTCATCTGAAAGAAATACCTTTGCAGTTTTCTTAGTGGTACACAGTAGCTGGCAGTAAGTTGCTTGCTGAAGATTAGGAGAAAGTAATGAAATTAATGACCTGAGTCAAATTAGAATGCAAAGGGATTAAAGGAATCAGACTCTAAACAGAGAGAATTTGATCAATCCTAGGAAAAGCTATCAAAAATATGTTTTTTCTCAACACCAGAAGTAGCTAATAATGTGGCTACATCCAACACAAAACCTCCTGGAAATGGGGAGTGCTCACTGCTGAAAAATCACATTCTATTTCCATATGTTAATCTAGATTTGCCAGCACAATTTAGGTTGGTTTGTCTACCTTCACCACATCATAATGTTAAATATAGGGCACTCAATTATTTCTTCCTGTATACCATGCCTTGCACATTGCTGGCTGTATTGCTGTTTGCTTCTTTCATGAGCTTCCTTTTTCTGTGTCTGGCCACAGCTGACACCAAGGTCTAACAGGGCCAGAGAGAGCTGCTACGTGTGCTTCAGGGTAATACTGTGAAATCTGTTTATGTTGAAACTGCTTGATTCCAGCTGATGTATACGTAACAAACAGACGTATCTAGTAAAATGTAGTTTTGCAAAACCTAAATATTGTGTCCAATTTTGGCTTTTCAGTTTTAACAAACTGTTCTTTCCATCCTTTCTTGGCCTTTGTCCATGTCCTTCATAGCTCTTCAATATCAAAGGTTCGTGCTGCATAGCAGATCTTTTATGACCACAAATAACATGGAAAAAAGGCAGAAGGGTTGTTCTTGTTCGGTAAAAACGCAGTGAAATCAGTATCATGAGGCATAAACAAATGCTCAGCTTTGTACATGGAAATGAGCACTGCGATAACCTGTGGAGCATCACTGCTTCTATTTGTTTGAGGAACTTTGGTTTGAGGAACAGCTGGTGCAGCTTGGGAGTCCCAGAGGAAAGATCATGGACTATACATGTTGTATATATGTCTTGTCTGTACCAGCTCCTTCACACTCATGAGCAGCAGTTAAGGGCTGGACTCGATGGTCTTAGAGGTATTTTCCAGCCTAAACGATTCTATGTCTCTATGTTCTGAAATAAAATAGATATGAAGAACAGCTAATATGGCTTTCCAAACAGGTATTGTAGCAATTATTCCCACTCTACGCTCTATGTAGTCTCTTAAGCATTTTTAAACATACAAGTGTATTTTCAACCATCAAAGGAAACTGTTCATCCTAAAGAGGTCCTTTAACTATTCAATCCTTCTGCCTGATACTGTGATCCATACCAAATGATGGAGAGCTAATTAACTAAAATTAGATGCTCTTCTAAAGTTGAGTCTATCTCACCACTGTGATGTAAAAGGTACGTGTTATTTGATATAGCCACAAAATCCTACTGACCACTGTAAATCACTGAAAGCACCTCCATTATTTTCTGCTGTGTGCTGCTGAGTGGATTTAAAAGACTACCCTGCCCATTTCAACCATCAAATCTATACAGTCTGTTCTCTGTGCCATTGCAGCCTGGCAGGATTAACAAAAGAAACAAAAATCCCATCACTATGATGTAACAATGCCATCAGTGTACTAAAAGCTCTGTGTTTCTAGTGTTAAAGTAAAAAATAATACCTTTTTATCCTTAAGAATAATCAAACATTTCATAGAACCAGACTACTGTAAGAAATTCTATTCTACCCTATTCTATTCTACTTCTAGTTAAAATGATATTTAAATACCAAGGATAATGAACTCTATATTTTCAAAAAGAATGATGGAATTTAATATTTATAAAATAAGGTTACATTCATATATTTCCTAATATACATTAAATATATATGGAGAGATTTTCCAGGATATTTCATCGACCTCATTAGGGACTTTGGAAACAGACATACAGATAAGATTCGGTTTGAAGGCCACCATCAATTTAAATTTTAGTTTATCATTGCTAAGAGCATATCTCTTTAAAAACCAAGGGCTTGCTATAAAGAAAACCAAGGACAAAAACCCTAACACCCCAACAAAAACAACAAAAGCCCCAAACCAACCAAAAGCAAGAGCAAATGCCAGATTCTGCAGAGTTTCAAAAGGTTTCTTTTGGCTTTCTGCAAGCATTTATTACTTTAGTTTGAAGTGTGCAGGAAATAACAGATCTTTCAGAGTAAAATGTTGGCGAATATTATGCTTAGAAAATCTGATTTTGCTGCCAGGTGCACATGCTGCCTCAGGTTCATCTAGATGCTCACTTGCAGAGATTTTTCAAATGGCACTGTTCCAGTCCTTTGCTCTCTAGGCACTGCTTTTTCATCTATTTCTGAGATACTACTGTTTTCTCTTTAGTTATACCTCATTTTTACCAGCCATGCTCTTCAGATTATTTAAATATTCTTTCCAGTATCTGCACAAATAAAAAGGAAGTGGAAAGGGTAGGAACTGACTGATGTTTCAGAAATAATTTTTTTTCCCAGTAGAGAAATGGGTACAGTTGCGAAATGGGTATGAAGCAAAAAGAACCAACAACAACAACAACAACAACAAAAGATTCTATATTCTATGAAGAAAATTTTCAAGTAAAAAGTCATAAATGTTCCTTGCATACCCATCCAGAGAGTTGGGAGCTGAACATCTGAGGGTTTTCAAAAGTACTGAAATACTGAGCATAATTTTAAAATCTCCACTTTTGCAGCAGTACTAAGTGAAAACTCTCACTAGCTGCATATAATTAGAATGCATTTGCTCATGAGTCTAAAATTACTGTATTAAGAGATAATCCATTACCAGACACAGCAGCGAGGTCTACCAGCATCTCTCAGAAATGGATCACTTATATTCAGTCTCTATTTTAGAGGTAATGTCAGTGGGGTTGAGTCTCAGCAAAGCCTAAGAGCTCTATAAATGGCCAGTCAAAATGAGATTATGTGTTGAAGGATAGAACACTGCTCAGTCACTGTCTTTTACTCTTTTATGTTCTGAGTGACTGATGTGATTTAATTATTGTATTTGATGGATAGTGGTGCTACCAAATTCACAGTGCCATACCAAGATATTAATTCTAGTATGCCTAAGGCTACTGCTTTAAATTTCAGAAGCATAGATATTATAGTCTTTTGGGAGGGTAGAGTGGCAGGGAGAGAGGTCCTAGAAGGCCCTATTATCTCCCAGTTCCTTTCCATAGAGAGTGCTTATTCAGATCTTCAAAGTAGTGACAAACTCTCCACAGGCAAGTCACTACCCCTCTATTCTGAACTCTTACTTGCCTGACTTGAGACACCTCTGAATGCTCAGAAGTTCAGAGCATCCACAAATGAAACCAAAATCCCTAAGAGTGAACTGCAGGGCTTTCAGAGTACTATGAGTTATCTCCTGTATTGTGAAAATTCAAGTGGAACAGGCATCAAACTTGCTGAATTTTGTCTTTACCTTTGTGGTCAGTAATTTTTGCCTCATAGAAGTGCTACAAGTTTAATTCGTGTTTATTAAAGAGACCATACAGAGACAAATACAGGAAACCTATGTTGATGATAATTCTCTTTTCTTTAGAACAAGATTCACGAAATGTCCCATGAATAATATTCTTGGCTAACAGAAAAGCTCGAGATGCTTGGTTGATTATTTCTGGCCTTCTGCCTCAACCAAAGATAATTACACTGTTGACTCAGATGTTTAGCTCTTACTGTTCTCCTTTCTGAGAAAATGAGAATGCAAAAGACTTGGAAAGAGCTACTACTGGACAAGTTTACCATGTCCAGTAAGAATTTCTGCCATCCTCAAGATTTTGAGCATTACAAAATCTCCACTCCTGTTGAAAGAAAGTAAATGTTACTTTCCTTTTCAAAGTAGCTTCTACCCCTTCTTAGAAAGGTCTAATTTTAGTAAGAAAAACATCAAAAATTCAGTTTTCTAAGAGCTAAGAGAGAAAAAAATATTGGTGAAGGCAAATTGCAGAAAATCAAGATCAAGATAAAGTGTGTTTATAACTATTTGACTGCTTATTTAGATTACATCATAATCCACAGGAGGCATGCCTTTATGTTGAGTGCTGCTACGTGCCCCTCTGAGTTAATACAAATACAAGAACAGTCAAGTAGATTATCCCAAGAGCCCAATCATTTACATGGATAACGACTTGGCAAGGCCCTTAAGTATATGTTGGATTATAATAGCAGCACCTAATTTTTACATATCCTGACATCTAGTGGAATTTATTGCTCCTAGCAGAGTATCTGGGTTCATTTGCATCTCCAATGACCGGGAAAAAAGGAGAAAGTTAAGTATTCCATTCTTGGATACAATTATAAAGTTCTCACCTGGAGAACTGCATAAACAGTGCATTAGATAAAATGTGAAAACAAAAGAATTTGGCCGAAGCCCTGCTCCTTTCAGACACATGCCCACAAAGACAGCTGCAAAGAGATACAAGGCCCCTGATCTGGTTTCTGGTTTTGAGTTTGGGAATACTCCATGTCTGTTCTAGTGACAGACATAGAATAATCCCAACTTTGATAGATTGTCTCAAAAGGTATTTGAGCCTGCATCTGGTATGTGTACCTTAATAGCTTGTTTTCATCCCTATTCCATGCCTTTCACAGAATCACCGAATCATCAAGGTTGGAAAAGACCTTAAACATCATCTAGTTCAACCACCAACCCACCATAATCACCCCTAAAATGCATCCCCAAGTGCCACATCCAGGTGCCTGTTGAACACTTCCAGAGACGGTGACCCTAACACTTCTCTGTGTAACTTACTCCAGTACCTGACCAGTCATTCAGTGAAATTTTTTTCCTAATACCTAATCTAAACCTCCCATGGCACAACTTGAGGCCATTTCCTCTCATCCTTTCACTTGAGATATGGCAGAAGGGGTCAACTCCCAACTCAACACTACAGCATCCTTTCAGATGACTATAGAGAGCAATAAGGTCCCTCCTGAGCCACCTCCAGACCAAACAACCTCATTTATCTGAAATAATTAGAACTCTGATCGACTGAAGACAGGAAGAGTCTATGAGTCCATGGCAAAATGGAATATAGGGGAACATCTGGAATACAGAGTCATGTTTCCTGTCACAAGCTGGTTAGGCCGTCTCTCAAGGCTTGATAGGTATTCCTGCTATTCCTATTTGAAATATATTCCAGAATATGGTTTTGTCTCCTTTTAGTTTTACTTCGTTTGCTTTGGGTTTTCCTGTGTTTTGTTTTAACCTGCTGAGAGTATTGCATTTAGTTTAAGTAAGTTCCTGATTTCTATTTCTGTGATGTGAACAAGTCAAAACCTTTTAGTGCCTTTTTAGAAAGAAGGATCTGGTAGTTCCTTTTCATGCACCTATTTCAGTTTAAATATATATTCCTTGAATATAACTATTCTACAACAAAGGACAGATATAGTGCCATCATGATTTGTTCAGTACCTTTTTATATCTCTGTGTCTAATGGTATGCTTTGTCTGATATTTTATGAAATAATTTAAAGATTATGTGAATTTTAATGGCTTTATCACATTGGTATCATATGAAAGTATTTATTAGTCTGTATAAATGCATCATCTCACACTTCATACTAATTATTAATCCAGGCCTTGAAGTAATTCAGCTTCCCCTGTCTTGTTTTCTGCTTTACATTGGTGATATATCTCTTGGCTTCATCTTTTCAGCACATTCAGTTTCATTTCTGCATTTACACTGGATTGTTGACCAGAAATAGATTTTTTTTTTTACCAGAAAAATGTTGTTTTTTTTTTTCTCACAATCTGCATATGTTTTATACCTCAGTTCTCAATGAAAACCTCAGTCTGCTGACTCAGAATACCAGGCCATCACTGGTACTGCTGGCACAGTGCTGTAGGCCGTGGTAAAGAGATGCTGCTAGGCAGTAATAATAGCTGAGTAATAATAGTTTAATAATAATAGCACAGTGCTTGAGCAGGAGGGGCAGGTGAGGGAATATGCAAAGATATCTTCCCCTAGGGTAGTACTTGGGCCATGGGTGAGAACATGTGAAGGAGAGAAAAGTTTAGCTAGAGTCTTCTGTGTACCAAGACTGGAAGGCTGGGTTTATCATGAAGGGTCAAATGAGTATTATCAGGCTGATAACACACCATGAGGAGGAGGAACACAGGAGGAACACAGCAGGAACATGTGGTGGGCTCTGAGGCTCTGCAGGAAACCCCTGGTGAATTCCTCATTCTGTCCCATGCCCCATTGTCAGGAAAATCCACACACGTCAGAGGTTTATGTCCAAAAAGGAGACGGGGGAGCTCTGCAAGTTTATTCAAGTAAAGACAGCGAGTCCACCGCGGCACACACCTGCGGGGTTTGTTCTCTTGAGGCTTCGGAGGGCGCAGCCTCCTTTTGTCCTAAACTCCCTGCCACATGTTGCCCTCTTCCTTTCCCCCCTGGCTGAGGTATAGGGAAGGTACAGCATTCCAGAACCCTCTACCACATCCCCTTGAACCTACTGTTTTCCCCCAAAACTCAGAAACTCAGGCTTGTGCAGACCCTTGTGTGTTTCAGGAGCTGTCTGGGCTCTGCAACAAACCTGCTGCCCTAAGTCAGTAGGGACACTAAGCCCCATTTCAAAGACATTAACACCCATCCCTTCACCCACCAAATGGTTTGTAAGGACATTAGCATTCCTCTCACCCTGGAGAAAGACAAAATGCTGTGACACTAAAAAGTAAATAGGAGAAGGGCTCAGTGGCTTGGGAGATATATGCCAAAGAGCCGTGCCCTCTTGGACATTTCTTAAAGTACAGCCAGGTGCAGTCCTCCCCCACCACCACAGTGTAAATATACTGGGACAAAGTTCTGGAAAGGGCCAGGCATTGTTACTTCCCACAGGAAATATAGGATCACAAGGATGATGTTTGTGACTCCAAAAAGTCACTGCAGGGAGTTTTAAGAAATACTTAGAAGACCTTTTGATGCAGGGATAGACTACAGAGACAGGTGCTACTATGCTTGGCCTCTTGCAAGCCTCTGACACCCCATCATTCTACTCTGGCCACCAGCGGTGCCTCCGCCCGATCGATGTTTGGCAGCAGCTATAACAACAGCATCCGTCATATGCAGGTGACTGAACTTCATGGCAGAACCCAGAGTGTGCTGTCAGCTACTGATCGCTAACTGGTTTCTTGTTATGTTTTTTCCTCAAGAGCTGTTCCTGAAGAACTCCATCAGTAACCCTCTCTAGCCTGCTGATTCCCATTCCACGAACCCATCCCCGCACTTCATTTCTGTGCCTTAGCACGCACGGACTGCTTAAATTAAATCTCAGCACGCAGCTCGGCTGTATCAGGGCGATGTCCGCAAGCCGTCAGCGACGGGAACAGCCAATTCGCCGCCTCCGTGAGGGCCGGGAGCGCCTCTCCCTCAGGGCGGCCCGCCGGGGGCGCGGCGCGGGCGCTGCTGCGCGGCCCCTCC